>NW_020868463.1:324117-326617 GCF_003789085.1 Penaeus vannamei | reverse complement strand
GGAATCTTTATAAATCGGCCCGTCCGAATATCAGTCATAATAAAAAATGATAAAGATGGAATGAAAGAAAAGAAAATTAAAGGGGAAAAAATACAATATGCAGATTATCTGGAGAACAAAGCTTCGTTGAACAACATGCACAAAATGGAGATGTATAATCATCTTTAATTTCTTCCTCTCTCCTGCAAATGCTACAGCACAATGGCCAGAGATAAGAAGGAAAAAGAAAAGGAAGAAAGAAGTAACTAAGAATTAAAGAATTAAAGACCCAGTCGATGCCTTGAGGATTTCTCTAACCGTCTAGTCCCATTGACTCGGCGAACACCCTCTATTCAAAACGGCCAGCGATTAAAAGCATAGAGAAATTAAATGGCCAAGGAATGTGTTTGGAGAGTGACATTTATTATATTATTTATCTCGTTTTACATTTGAACTAAAGCTTGGTTGACACGAATCTCCGGCCGCGGCAAGGGAGACTCGCCCCTCGCGACCCGTAGGCATAGGGGTGAGAGTCCCGCGCGACCGCCTCGAATGTTCCTCTTCCATAAAGTCACAGAAATTTTTGACACAATCTCGTTTACGCGCATTGAGTGCCAGATAGCAGGCGGCGCGCACAATGTTTTTTTTCTTATTCCCGGCGTTTACTGTCAATAAAATTCAATTAGCTATTCAAATTCGGATTATTTCAGCCCGCGGTCCGTCCCCGCCGCGTCGACGTCTCGAAATACCTCGCGATTGGCGAGAAAAAGCGGGAAATATTGAACAGAAGACCAATGTCTAAGTCCCGCATCTGGTAACCTTTAGGACCACCCCTTTATACCAATGACATGAGAAAATGAGCCCCAAGGCACTCTTCTCTCCTTCTTCATCTCAGATTCATAATGCTTCAGCCGCGCGCCGGGGAATCGCCGGCCCGCGAGCGAACCTTTGTGGAAGGCGGCGAAAGAATTCGGACATCGGAAATGTTGGTGTGAATACCTGACTACGCGTACCTGGACCTCATTATAGCGAAACGGCTTGTTTTATGCAACTTCTAGACTACTCTAGTTACCGCAAGTGGGTCACGTTTATGTGATAAGTTGCCCCGATAAGGGCCGCGGCGGCGGGGAACGGAAGGGCGCCACGGAGCCTCCCGAAACGCCGAGGGAGATCTCAGCCGATCCCCGAGTCGAGGCGAAGGTGTCTCCTGCGGGCGACGCGACCCCGATGCGTCGACCTTCGTTTCGCCGGAGAGTTTGCGTCCGTCATTAGCGGCGGCGGCGAAGGGCGAGGGCGGACGTCCCTCTCCCCGGCGCGCAGTCCGTGGGGCGCCTCCCTCCCGCAGCCGAGGGAGTCCCGCCCGCGTCCCCCTAGCGAAGTCCCGTCCCGAGCGGTATTGTACATCTAAAAGCCTTAACTCCGGGGATGCGCGTGTGACGAACCTCGATAAAGGCGGCCGTATCTCCGCCATCCATTACCGGCCCGGAGATCCCCGGCGGCGATATCAAACCTTGGGGGGGCGGGGGGGGACTCGTCTCGGGTCTACGGTCCTTCGGGTCTTTCGGATCCCTGACCCCCCCGCCCCCCCCCACGAAGGAATCGCCCCGTGCACCACCACCCAGGAAAGAATCGCCCCATCCACCCCCCACCACCCTCTGAAGGAATCCCCCCTCCCCACCACCCCTGAAAGGCATCGCCCTTCCCCTCCACCACACCCAGAAGGAACCCCCAACCCGAAGGAATCGCCCCCCCCCCCACCCTCCACCCCGAAGGAATCGCCCCCCCACCCCCAACCCGAAGGAATCCCCACCCCTCCACCACACCCTGAAGGAATCGCCCCTCCCCTCCACCACCCATGAAGGCATCGCCCCTCCCCTCCACCACCCCCTGAAGGAACCCCCCACCCCCACCCCCTGAAGGAATCCCCAACCCCCCACCCCCCAACCCCTGAAGGAATCCCCCCCCACCCCGAAGGAACCCCCCCCATCCCCCCAACCCCTGAAGGAATCGCCCCTCCCCCCCCCAACCCCGAAGGAATCGCCCCCACCTCTCCACCACCCCCTGAAGGAACCCCCAGGCATCGCCCCCACCCCCCACCCTCTGAAGGACCCCCCCCACCCCCCCTGAAGCCCCCCCACCCAACCCCCGAACCCCGAAGGAACCGCCCCCACCCCCCAACCCCCACCCCCGCAAGAGGAGCAAACACGCCGCGAACCCCCCCCCCCTCTCACTCCGGGGCGAGCAGATTAGCCTTATCTCCCGATCGCAAGGTTCCCGGTACTAATAACAGGTTTTATCGGTGTTGTGGCCACGATCGGCGGCGGGCGGCGATAAGGAGTCGTGTGGGCGGCGATTGTCATCTGGGCCGTTCGTTCGTATAATGGCCAGAATAGGAAATTATTCAAGCAAATGGGCAGGCGGTGGAGGCGGGGGGGGGGGAGGAGAAGGAGGGAGGGAGGGAGGGAGGGAGGTGGAGCACGGGCCCGTGGGGGTGCGGTGGAGAAGGAGGGGGGGGGGGGTA
>NW_020868463.1:289117-319117 GCF_003789085.1 Penaeus vannamei | reverse complement strand
CCCCCTCTAACCCCCCCCCCTTTTTTTTACCCCCGGACGGTTTTTACCAATCGCCATAACGACAAACAGGCGATCGATAACACACCACTCTAGATAACGAAACAACAATACTTTTAACTTGAAACCCATCGTGTTTACCTTTTTACAGTGGAAGCCTCCTCCCCCCCCCTTCCCTCCCTTTTAGTATCCCCCTTCCTGTACTCCCATCCTCCCTTCCTGTACTCCCTTCCCTCCCTCTCCCCCACCCCTTCCCCTCCTCTCCCTCCACCCCCCTTCCCTCCTCTCCTCCCACGCTCCTTCCCTCCTTCCCCCTACCCCCTTCCTGTACCCCCCATCCTCCGCCCTTCCCTCCCTTCCCCTACCCCCCTTCCCTCCTTTTCCTCTACCCTCCTTCCTGTACCTCCCCCCCCCCCCCCGTACCACTCAAGCCGTAGCTCTACGCATATTTACATACGTATATGGATACCTGTATACTTGTTTGTATACATACACACGCATATATACGTACATACATGCATGCATAGATGCATATATACATGTCTATCTATCTATCTATCTATATATATATATATATATATATATATATATATATATGTATATATATGACACAAAATACATACAGACAGACAGACAGACATGCCTACCTGTTTACCTCCATCTTATCTACCTAACTATCCACACATACACACACACACACACACACAACACACACAACACACACACACACACACACACACACACACACACACACACACACACACACACACACACACACACACACATACCGCAATCACCATTAAAGAACCTTTGCGATCAATAACGTCACATCACCTCACGTTTTCTCACCATCCTCTACACCTTCGTTCTCCTCCTCCTCCCTTCTTCCTCCTCCTCCTCCTTCTCCTCCTCCCCTCCTCCTCCACTTCCCTCTTCCTCCTCTCCCCTTCTCCTCCTCCTCCCCTCCTTCTTCCTCCTCTTCCCTCCTCCTCCTCCTCTTCCCCTCCTCCTCCTCCCCTTCTTCCTCTCTTCCTTCTTCCTCTCTACCCTTCTCCTCTTCTTCTTCTCCTTCCTCCTCCTCCTCCTCCTCCTCCTCCTCCTCCCCTCCTCCTCCTCCTCCTCCTCCTCCTCTTTCCTTCTTCTCCTCTTCTTTCCCTCTCTCCTCCTCTTCCTCTTCCCTCCTTTTCTTTCTCCTTATTGCCTTTCGTTTTCACTTCTCACAAGGGGCTGTTTTCAATAGGATGTATATATTTCAACACACACACATATAAGTATATATATATATATTATATATTATATATATATATATATGTATAGATATATATAATATATATAATATATATATATATATGAGGGAGGGAGAGAGAGATAAAGAGGAAAAGTGAAAAGAAAGAGACGACGAAGACGAAGACCGCAAAAAAAGGACAAAGTATAAGAACCAAAGAAAATAGCAAAAAAAAAAAAAAATAGAAGAGAAAAAAACATAAAAAAAATGGAAGAGGGAAGATAGGAGGGAAGGAGGGGGGGGGGAGAAGGGAGAGTCGACAAGACAAAAGTGACGGATGGAAGCGGCACCTCGGCTTGCCCACTAGTTTGTAAACACGGCCCATTAGCAGAATTTCCTTGTTAATCTATCACCCTCAACTCCCGGGTTTGAATGGAATATTATGCAAATTTCCCCCTTACCCCCCACCCCTACCCGTACCCTAGCCTACGGTTCGCGCCCCAGGGTTTGGTAGCCCTCGCGTGTGCCCGGGTATTCATGGGGGGAGGAAGGAAGGGAGGGAGGGGAGGTATGGGTCCTAGGCCTCTTCCACCTCCTCCCTCTCCTCCTCTTCCTCCTCCCTTCCCTCCTCTTCCTCCTCTCCTTCCCCTCCTCTTCCTCTCCCTCTCCTCCTCCACTCCTTCCCCTCCTCTTCCTCCCTCCTCCTCTTCCTCCCCTCCCCTCCTCTTCCCCTCTCTCTTTCCCTACGTCCCTACCTATTTACCTACCATCATTTACCCCCTGACTCTCTCTCTCCTCCCTCCCCCTACCCCCTCCCTCCCCTCCTCTGTTCACCCCCTCCTCTTCTAATTCGAGATCCGGCCCCTTAGGGCTTGTGTTAGAAATGTTTTTTTTTGAGAAAGATAGGTAGATAAGTTGGTAGGTAGATAGATGTATGGATAGACAATAGCAGACAGACAGATAGATAGACAGATAAGCAGACAGACATTAGACAGACTGATATATAGACAGACTGATAGACAACACACACACGCACACACACACACACACACACACACACACACACACACACACACACACACACACACACACACACACACACACAGACATAAACAGACATAGACAGAGACCGAGACAGACAGGCAGACAGATAGAGAGACAAAGAGAGAGAGAGAAAAAAAAAAAACACATACGGAGAGAGAAAAAAAAAAGCCAAAAACAAAAACAGTAAGATTATCCAACAAAAGAAGTCAAAAAAAAAAAAAAAAACATATATCCTTCGCTGCAGTGTCGCCGCGCCGAAGGATGCGTCCCCGAGCTGCCGATTCGTGTGTTTGTCGCGGAGAGCAGATGACAGACAGACAGACACACAGACAGACACAGACAGACACTCTCGAGCTGTATGGCGGCAGCGAGACCGTCTTCCCTCCATCAAGTCCCTCTTTGAATGACCACTAGTCTTTAACTGACAAATTTTCTCGGTTGTCTTATATCCTCTGCTCATACCCCCCCCTCTATCCTCTTTATCTCCCCCCCCTCCCCCTCTATCCTCTATTTTTTTTATCTCCCCCCCCACTCTCCCCCCTCCCTTCTTTCCCTATTTCTTCCTCCTCGTCTAACTCCTACCCTCCCCTTCCTCCCCTCCCTCCCCACCTTCCTTCCTTCCTCCCTCCCCCTTCTTCCTCCCTCCCTCCCTCCCATTGTTCCTCCCTCCCTCCCTTCCCCACCTTCCTTCCTCCCTCCCTCTTCTCCTTCCCTCCTCCCTCCCTCCCTCCCTTCATTCCTCCTCCCTCCCCCCTCCCCCTCCCCTCCCCTCCCCCTCCTCGTATCTCTACAGAGAAAAAAAACGAGTAAAATTGAAGGGGGAAAAAATATACTCTGGAATCATTGTTATCTTATGCAAAACACATGGCCAAAAAAAAAAAAAAAAAAAAAAAAAAAAAAAAAAAAAAAAAACCGGCATGACAAATTGTGCAAATTTGACTTTGTCTTTTTGAGCCGCTCGAGTCGCCAAGGGGGATTGATCAGTCTTTGGACACATGGGTGAGGATTCGTCTTCGGGGATTCGGTTCTTGTTTTTATTTGTTTGGGGTTGTTTGTTTGTCGGTTTTTCTTGTTTCGTTTTTTTTTATTTGTTAGGTTTTAACTTATTTGTGATTTTTTAAAGCATATTATTAGTTTTTTTTGTGATTTTTTTAAGCATCATATTATTAGGTTTTAACTTTTTGTGATTATTCTTTTAAGCATCATATTAATTTTATTCATTTTTGGGTTTTTAAGATTATTATTATTTTTCGTAGTAACTCAATAAATAAATCAAGTTAATGATTAATGGTCAATCGAGATCAGTTGCAAAATAGTTTTAAGAGTTGTTTTCTTTGCAATCCTTCATGCAACGCAAAACTACTGCATTGCCAAATTAGATATCTATATGTATGTGTTTGATTATTTATGTGCGTGTGTGTGTGTGTGTGTGTGCGTGTGTGTGTGTGCGTGTGTGTTGTGTGCGTGTGTGTGCGTGTGTGTGCGTGTGTGTGTGTGTGTGTGTGTGTGTGTGTGTGTGTGTGTGTGTGCATGTATGAGCGTGCGTGTGGGAAAAATCCATCAGAATTTATCCTACATTGTTATCGTAATTGGTCGTTTGGTCTGAAAGAAAGAGAAAGGGAGAAGGACAGAGATAAGAGATAGAGACGGAGATAAAGATAAAGATAGAGACAGAGAGACAATCCGAATGTCAAACAGATAAAAAAAAAGAGAGAGAGAGAGAGAGAGAGAGAGAGAGAGAGAGAGAGAGAGAGAGAGAGAGAGAGAGAGAGAGAGAGAGAGAGAGAGAGAGAGAGAGGAGAGAGAGAGAGAGAGAGAGAGAGAGAGTACAGACAGACCGATATACAGACAAACATAGAGACACACTGACAGAGATAAAGACAGACAGAACAGACAGAAATCCACAGTACTTTCTCTCTCGTCCACAAACCCCAATAAAATCCACAGGCATTTTACCATTCGCTGACAATGGCCTGCATATCTCCGACCTTCCATTATGAATCTTACACGAATTAACACAAAAAATAGGTTCATTAATGTGTATTTTGCATCGCCATCACTAAGGGTTATTTTTATGGTTATTATCCGTCTTGTTGTGGTCGCTTTTATTATTATCGTTATTGTTATTACTGTCTGTTGTTGTGAGAATCGTGAACTTTGGCATTCTCCCTCCTCCGTTTTCTTTATGTCCCGGTTGGTGTGCATTTTAGGGGTAGTTGCTGTAAATTGGTATTATTAGTAAATAATGATGGTGATAGTGATAATGATCGTTATAGTGAGGGATAGTACTATTGGCAATGGTAATGGTAGGGGTGATTATAGTGATGATAATAATACTGATTTAATAATGATTATAATGATAATGATGATAGTGATAATGATAATATTGCAATATAATATAATGATATAATAGATGATAATGATAATATAATGATGATGAAAATGATAATAATATAATAATTAGTATCATTATCACTATCATTGTCATTGTCACTGAAATTTTTATTTTTTATCATTATCTTATACATATTCTCATTACCTTTTTGATAATGATAATAATACGAATGTAATATGATAATAGTAAAAAAAATCCTAATGATATATGAATAAAAAAATAATGATGATAATTATTATTATCATTATTATTATTATTATTATTATTATTATCATTATTATATATTATTGTTATTATCATTTATTATTATTCACTATTATTATTATCATTATTGTTATATCATCATAATCATCATCATCCTTGCAGTGATATAACAATAACAAGAATAATCCTTACAATAGAAAAATGAGAAGAAACAGAATCGATTCCAGAAACCAATAAATTAAATCACAATTAAAAAAATATCTCTCTCCTCATAGAATTAGATTAACATTTCCTTTAATCACACCCTAAGTGAACACCGGGCCACGTACACCCGCCGAGCAATTAATCTTGGCAAGCATTAAGGCCCATTATAAAATCTATTTTATCTCGACCAATATCTGAGAGCGTCGCCTGTCCTTTGTCCTTTGTCAAAGGAATAGTGGCCACGTGTGTCTTGTAGATAAGGATCATTTGGTCTTGAAATCCCTATCTGCGAAGACCTCTATGACCTTGTTTCATTTTCGTGTGTTTTTGAATGTTATTTTGGTGTGTCTTTTGTGGTTAGGGTTTTTCTTGGTTAGAGAAAAAAATCTGTGTTCGGGTTTTGTTGTCGTTGTTGTTGTTGTTGTTGTTTTTCGTTGTTTAGGGAGGCATATTAAATTTTATCTTCTCCACTTTCACTTTCTACACACAGTGCCCTCGCTCCTCACTCTCACTCACTCTCCACACACTCATCTCTCTGTCACACTCACTCACTCACACACAACTCCAACACCACTCTCTCCTGTTCTCTCTCTTCTCTCCGTGATTCACCTAATCTTCTACAATCTCTCTCTATAGATCTCTATTCTGCCCCTCTTATGTATATCAATACATGTAATTTATAAGTCGTGTTATATTATATATATAATAACTAGCTATATAATTCGTATATAAAGTACTAACGTATAATAATATAGTATATATAAGAACCCAAAATAATAATGAAGAAAAAATTCTTGTCTTCTGCAAAACAGTCCAGAGAAGAGAAGTTGTTGCGTGCCTACCAAATTTTTTAGATTTCTTTTGTCGTTTAAGCAATTCGAGAAACTTCAACCCGAGGCAACAAATTACGAATCAGGGTAGTGACTAATCACTCGTGTTACAGTTACCCACGTGCAACTACCGACCCATTTATCATTCAGGCAAAACGCCACAGATAGCCCTTGGGCTCTCATCGTCGAAGAATATTTATGTTTGATGGTGTAATAGAACTGTAAAGGATGTGTGTGTCCTCCGTGGTGATATGATCCTAAAGAGTAAGATAAATAATGTATATATATCATGGAATATATATATATGCCGAATATATATATATATTATAAATGATATACATACTGTTACTTGATATCATAGCCAATTGTATACTAATAATATATATGTGCATTTTAATGTTCCTAATAGATATTTATATTTCTACTATAATTGTATAATTATATATAATATAATAGTTATAGTATATATATATTCATATATATTCATATACATATACATATAACATTTCTCTTTTATATACATATAATATGTTATACACACACACAACATAATTTCTCTTTAATATACATATAAATAAATAGGTATTACACTAACAGCAACCACAAACACACACACACACACACACACACACACACACACACACACACACACACACACACAACACACCACACACACACACACACACACCACCACAGCATATATATAATATATATAATATATATATTATATATAATATATATAATATATATATATTATATAAGTTATATATAGACAACACACCACACACACATTACACACACACACCACACACACACACACACCACACAACACACACACAACACACAGGCACACACATATACTATTAACTATATATATGGATAATTATATAACACTTTATATTGTATTATATATATTTATATATATATATATATTATATATATATATACTAATAAGAAAAAAATTGGTGTGTGCAATGTGTTGTGTGTGTGTGTGTGCGAGTGCAGGCGTGCTTGCATATGCGTGTGTGTACTTTTAACCTCTTTGTGTCTATGCAGAAGCATACTTTGTTCTACCTGGACCTTCACCCAACAAGAGAACAAACAAACAAACAAAATAAAATCCCGTATATTAATAATTTCAAAGAAAACGCGTTGAACAAACGAATTCTGAACAAGTGAACAAGTGAACAAGGCTCACGAACACGGAGACAATCTACCCTCCATCTCGTCCCATACCTCAGTCTTTCAACCGCACCATTTTCCTTTGTAGACGATCTACAAAGTAACATAAAGAATCGCTCCGTTGAAAACGCAACTAAATATATGTTTCCTGGCCTCCCTGTGACAAGGCCCCCAGAGTGAAATTTTGATTGCCGTAAAATATGATGTTTTTCTTATATATCAACTACAACTATACCTATGACACACAACTATCCCACTGCCGCTAATGATCAATTTCTTTTTCTTTTCATACAATCTGCTCTGAGCACAGGATAAGTGAACTTATTCCCTTGATCTATCATTACCTTCCTCTGATAATTATTAACTAGTGTGCACAACACACATTACGATAGTGTCCTACAACCAAAACAGGCGATAAACCAACGCTAATCAAACTAGCCATACATCATCTACAATATCTGCGTAAATATAGCTTACAGGTACTCGTCTATGACTCTTGCTACTCATATCTACTTCTGCATCCAACTCAACATCAACTAAACTACTCTCTCTACTATCTTCGTACTCTCTTTGTCTCACTTTCTCTCTCTACTCTTCTCTCTCTCTCTCTCTCTATATTATATCTCTATCTCTTTATCTGCTTTTCTTTCTTATTCCTCTACTCACTCTCCACTTGTCTACTCGCTTCTCGTGTCGTCTCTCTGTACTCTATCTTATTCTGTCTCTACTCATTCTACTCTGCTTACATCTTCATCTCTTCTCATTACTCATCTTGCTCTCTTCTCTTCTTTTTCTCATTTTCATACTTATATCTATCTTATTCTCTTTCTTACTTTCTATCTTCCCTCCTCTCTCTCTTCATCTCTATATACTCTCTTATCTAATAATATAAACATATTTTTCTTGTTTTAGGCAAATATATTATCAATGTTCTATATATAAACACATGCGACGTTTTGCGACAGACTACATAACACGACCACTACACTATCCACACACACCCACACACAGCACACACAACTTATCTGTTACAACATTTCGCATTACACACACCACACCCAGCGACGCGACCACACACACCATACTTTACCACACTAGACACACAACGGTGTATGTGATATACATATTATATATGGAATAGTAGGTACATATTGCTTTAGCTAATATATTATCATCACGATATATAATGTGCTTCTCGAAATCCCTCACTCATTATATATAGTCATAGGTATAACACAAATCTACTCCCAAAATTATCCTAAATATTATAATAATACTAGTGAACCTATAGTATATATTACTAAACATCTCATTATTATATCTAGTGATCGATGATCGTGTGTTGTGTGTGTCTTTGGTGATAATGGCGTCGTTCGTGTGCGCTGTGCTAGTGTGGAGTGTGTGTGTATGTAGTAACGGCACATTTGTGGGTGTGGTGTGTCTGCTGTGCTCGTCAGTCGTGTTGGTAGTGTGTGTTGTAGGTGAGTGATGGATGTGATAAGTGAAGAAATCCTGTGTGTGTGTTCCTGTGCTTGACTGTGGTTAGTTGTGACGATAGAATGATACGTCTACAAAAATAGTCTACCAAAAGAGTACTGGGTATAATATATATCTCACGCTACTACTAATAATAATTAGTAAAAGACACTATATATATAGTAATTTTGAACGATAAAATGTTATATACCCAACCACTATCGTTACATTTATATATCAATACAAACAATAGTAGTGTATATTATTGTACTTTTTTTCTTCATCTATCTCGCTAATCGTTCCAAGTTATCATATGATACTAGTAAATATCTATGTTTTAGTAACTATATTTACCATCGAATCGTCTCCAACATATCGCACCCCAGGCTTCCACAATTCTGCCGCCTACATACGATATTCGTCTCTCATCTATCTTATCTATCGTTATAGTCGTAATCTTTATCCTTTATCCTATCTCCTACTCTTACATCGTATATATAGATAAATATTTAAAATCAATTTTATTATTGTGAACCACCAATATTAGCTATATATTATGATATTAGATTATTATAATTATATGTACTATGTATCTTATAACATTATTTTAATAGTTATAATAATATATATTGTTATATATATTATATATTAGTTAAATATATGTGACATATGTAAATATACTATTATATACTGTTACTAGATATATATATATTTATCAATAGGATATAACTTCTATATGCTAACAATAATACTAATATATATATAATGGATAAACATATATTATAAAAACAGAAATATAATATAAAGCTTATACTAAGCAATATAAAATATTAATAACCTATCATAACAAATTAACAATAAGATATATATAGACAATACATATTATATTATATATATGCATTTCAAAGTTATTATGTGAGTGATTTTAAAGTAATAATCTCCAAAGCCATACCAAAATTGATTTTAAAAATTATATAATATCATTTATATTTATATTATATATGTTTATATATTATCAAATACTTTTAACTAACTGCCTGTGCTATATATAATTTTTAAAAGGTAGTAATACATTGGCTATATAATATTACGTGCTTAAGGTATATAATATATAACAGAAAGGTAGTATTTGATCATGAGGTTGCTCCACGGAACACTTATAAGGTTAGGTAATAATATATATATGTCAACAATATGAATTTACAGTTACTATAATATAATTGTAAGTACATAAAAAAATATACTAGATGAATGACATCATAGAGGATGAACTATATAACTATGTACTGTATTTAGTATATATAGGTTCACAAGCTCATTTTTCCCAAAGTTATTAATCCCAATGATATAAATACCCTGAATATATATATCTACAATATAAGTAATTATTATCCTCTACAATGACCATATATAAAATTAAACAATTTGACACACAATGGATTTTACTTATATCACAAATGCGTGTCCTTCTCCCTCTGATACGCTCTCCTCGCTGCTTTCTGATATTTATTCTCTATACTATCTTCTCCTCTCATAAAACGAAGTCGAGTGACGCGTACCCTTTCATCCCACTGGGCTCAGGCTATCCCCCACCCCCCCACCCCCGTCTCCCCTCCCCTCATCTACAACCCCCCCCCCCCCCCCCCCCGCCCTGTCCGCTTCCTTCCCTCCCTCCTCCCCCTTTTCCTTCCCCTACCCCCCCTCTCCCTATCCTCCCCTCTCCCTCTTTATCTTTTATTAAAATCGAAAGTACCTATTGTCCTCTCTTCCTCCCTCTTCCCCTATTCCTCTCCCCCCATTACCACCTACCCCCCTCCCACTTAGGTAAGTAGCGCTTCAGAAGTGCATACTCCCCTTAACTCATGTTTTCCTACAATAGAAGTTATTTATAGATCTGGTCTGATTATATGCGCTTTGCTGTTAATTCATATTTGAACAAGCTATTGACTCTAATGGTCTTGCTGCCATGTCACAGAGGAGGAGAAGAGATTTTCGCTCATGGCCTAATCGAGAGGCAAGAGAAGAGGATCGTGGGAGTGTCGTGTTACAGATAAGTGGAACTTTTCAAGAGTCGAGGAAGGGTGGAAATGAGAGTGAGAGAGTACGAAAAGGAGAGGATGAATGGGTGGCTTGGTGGTGGAACGAGTGAGGGGAGGTCATGTGGGTACTCGAGAGGCGAAGTGACGAGGTGATCACAGGTGGTGGTAATGGAGTGTAGGAGAGGAGGAGTGAGAGTGTGGGGTATGGTATGAGCATCGAGAATGTAAAAAGGATGAATGGTTAGGTAGTCACTTATGGTGGGTGGAATGAGTGGAAGGAAACAGCGAGGAGAAGATGGAAGAAGAGTGTCAGGATTCATGCAACATGCGTAGGTATTTGAGGTGGAGGCAATGAGATAACCGATGTGTGCGCGGACTGTTACCGAAGTTGATGTTCTGCCTAAAATTCTTTGGTTCGTGGATATTCCCATTTTTTTTTTTTTTTTAGGTAGAGAGAGGAGGTAGCCAAAGGAGAGGAGTAGAGAAATTATGGCTGTATCGCTCACTGGGATGATGGAGCAAAGAGGAGGATAAGGCCTATAGCGTAGAGGAGGACGCGTACCACTTTGTTTGACGTGTGGTTTGGTCTGGTGGAAGAGTAGAGAATAGGAGGGTATGGTATAAGCTCAGGAATGAACGATTTCATTATCCCTTCTTCAACAAATAACTGAAACCGTTACTGCTTGCTAAAAGGTTGTACATTGGTGGAGTTGTTATTTCACATATATTCTTAAGTTGTCTTGAGAGTTTTAATGTTGGGTCGGAAAAGAGGGACGCGGAGGAAGAAGAAGTATTCAATGAGTGTTGTAGTAGTTTGTAGTAGTTTGAAACCTGTCTCCGCTTGACCGACAAGAAGAGGAGAGAGAAAGAAAAAAAAGAGGGAGTGAGAAAAAACAAAAAAAAAAACAGGCTCGGCTGTGGGGTGTGTGTTATGTGGTTGGTCGGAAGAGAGAGGATGAATGTGAAGAGAGAGAAGTAAGATTGTAGTGGAGTTTTGGTGAGATGGCGGTTGAGTAGCATTATAATCAAACATTTTATCAGTCATAGTTCAGAATAGAAGGTAGTGTGATGTGTGAATATCAGATGTGGCAATGCAAGCCGAGAGGAGGAGGTGGTGGTGGTGGTGGAAATGATAGATGAGATCGTTGAGAATATAGTAAGATGACAAACGAGCTCGGTTGGATTTTGGAGTCATTTTTTCCTTCTGTAGTACTGGTCGAGCAATATAGTGTTTTGTATTATTTTTTATTTATAGTTTAAGTAATATTGTGGTTATGCGTGTCGGGGTGGGTTAAACTGGGGCGTTGAAAGAGGACGTAATCGGAAGTGTAGAGCAGGAGAAGGTAGAGACCAGTAGTGGTGTAGTGAAGAAGCAAGTGCGAAGAAGAGGGGAATAGATGAAACTGAAGGAGAGAGATGGAAGGAGGCGCAGACGCGGTGTTGATTATAGGAAGTTGTAGCCATAGGATGAGAAAGACAAGAAAGAGAAGGAGGAGAACGGTGGGTATATGGAATAAGCAGAAAGAATAAACATCTTGCATCAAGTATCAATGCGCCCTGGGCTACCTTTGAGAGAACATTGGTACATGACTTTCTAGGACTATGAGACTAAGAAAGAAGGACTAGTAACAGAAGTGATATGATGTAAGTAGATGGAACGCCAAGGCATAAAGAGACCGAGAGAGGAAAAGAGGAATGTGGAAATCCATAGGGTATAATAAGATAAGTGAGAATAAGGAAAAGAGGAAGAACTAGGTGAACCGATCAGAGCCATATTTCATATTAATCTCACCTCTCCGACGATTCCGCGAGTTATGTGTCAGAGACAGTACTTCTATCTCGAGGGCATGAAAGGCAGGGGAAGGTGTATGAGTCCACACCGAGGAACAGAGTGCAAGGGGGAACTATACCTGCGCTCTTTTGAGGATTAATATCAGCTCCAGGAATATTGAAGAGCAGTAGAAGAAAGAGAGAAAGGACGAGGGATGTTGAGCTACGGAGGGAAAGACTTCTTTCGTGGATGGGCCCCTGAGGGGTACCCCAGAGATTCACCGCTGTTTGACGGAACTACGTTCCAGCCAGTCCACCTCTAATGGAAACAGGGAGGAATCCCCCCTGTGTAATCGTCGTAGACTAGGTCCTTCGCCATGGCTATAACGCGTATACTGCAGGGCCCCAGCCCACCCCCACCGCACAAATATATAAGAGTAAAGGAATGTGGATTCAAGAACGAAATGCTGGTATTCTGAGATTGGGTGAGGAGGATGCATCGGACGCGATGGGAAGGAGGAGAGAAAAGGGGTAGAAGGCGAATAGAAGGAATAGAGGAAAAGAAAATCGGGAAAGAGGATAAGAAGAAATCGAAAGAGAGAGAGAGAGAAGAGAGAAGAGAGAGAGAAGAGAGGGAGAAGAGGAGAGACGATGAGAGTGATGGAGATGCAACCCGAGGAGAGAGATAAGATAAGCTAATTCTTGAAGAATCGTAGATGATCTGATTTGACGCATGTGTACGCGAGAAGTGGAAAAGTGAGATTACTGCTTAAGAACCATCGACATCCCTGAGATGTGAAACATGAAGAAGACCGAGTTCTATTGTAATAGGAGAAAAATCGAGTATGATATATATCAAGCGAGGATCCAAGAGATATTAAAAGGGACAACGGAAACAAGGGGCTTTCGTATGAGAGTTAAGAGATATATAGAGGATGAGCTGTTGGGAAGAGGGAGGGGAGAAATATAGTGAGAGGAGATAGAGAATAGAGTATATAAGATGATGGAGTTGTGAACCCGGATCCGCCCGTTGGCCTGGATGAGAGTTGTTTTTTTTGTCGTAGTTTCCTTATTATTATTTGATTATATCTTTTGTCATATATAACCTCTTTATTTACCTTACTCGATATTCGGTTGGATTATGTCTCCTTGATTCATGATAATAGTTGGTATTCTCTTAATTTTTTAAGTGGGACATGGAAAGAATCACTACAATGCACATCACACTAACACAACTACACACACGTACATACACACACACACACATGTGTATTATTATCTATGCATATTATATTTTATAATTATAATATTAATTAAGATATGATATATACCTCATACCTGAGCACTAATTTTACACATATATTATTTACTATTAAAGTAATATATATTATATATATCATAGTTTTGTTAGTATACATTGGTTTTCTCTATGTTTAGCAGTCGTATGTCGGGTGGTCGATGGCTAATGCTACACACACTAGCATCACACGCGCGCGCCGCGCGCAGACATCACACACACACACACACCACCACACACACACACACATGACACACACACACCACACACTACCACTACCACACCACACAAACCACACTGACACGACTCCTTCCCCCCCCACACACACACGAACACCCCCCCCCCACACACCGACACCCCTCCCCCCCCCCCACACGGCACACATGGCCTAGTTTCGCACACAGACATACCTACAGTCGCACAACACTACGGCAGATATCAAACCAAAAGAAAAACACCACGAGGGCTTAACGGCGTGTTCCGGCCCCGCAGAGGAAAGGAGGTAGGCCTACGGTTGAAATTAATAAACTCTCCGTCAGATTACACCCAGAAGAATTCTCCGACAGTTTACTTTGTCGATCCCCCGGTTATTGGTTAGGCTGCATGTGTGTATGATGTTATGTATGTTCTTTACATATATACATTACATATAAATATATATGGTATTATATGATGGTCTATACATATATAATACATAGGCGTGCGTAGCTATACATAGTGTGCGTTGTCATCGATACATATAGGTGTAGCTTAAGGTGGTTAAATACAATATGGTTAGGCTATGAGATAGAGGGTTATAGGTAAATAATAGGTGGTTAAGGTTAGGTGGTTATAATAATATAGTAGTAGGTAGGTATAATATATAGTAGTTTGTGATATAAATATAACAACACCCACACACACACGACACACCACACAGCAACCATATGGTGTGTTGGTGTGGTTGGTTTGTGGTGGGCTAAAAAGGTGCGTAGGGAGGTGGTAAAAATGGTGGTAGGTAGGTGTAAAAAGGTCGGTAGCTATTTTGTGGGTGGTAAAAAGGTGGTAGGGAGGTGGTAAAAAGGTGGTAGGTAGGTGTGGAGGTTGTGGGTAAAAAGGGTAGGGAGGTAGGTAAAAAGCGGGTGTTAGGGAGGTAAAAAGGTGGTATAAGGGGAGGTGGTAAAAAGGTGGTAGGTAGGTGGTAAGCATATAGTGTTGTGTGTGGGTGTAGCTAGGTGGTTAAAAACCGCGCGGTAGGGAGGTGGGTAAAAAGGTGGTAGGCAGTGGTAAAAAGGTGGTAGGGAGGTTGGTAAAAATGGGTGGTTATGCGTAGGTGGTTAAAAAGGCTGGTAGCTTAGGTGGTAAAAGGTTGTGGGTAGGTGGATGGTGGTAGTAAAATTGGTGCCCGGATAATATGGGTGATATATTAGGTAGGTATAAAAGTGTTTATACTGGATAGGTGAAATAGGTGGTAAATAAGAGGATGGTAGGTATGTGACGTAAAAAATAGTATTATTATACTATAACTAATATAAATATAATATAATTAATATAGGTTAGTAGTAGTCTAGGTGGTAAAAAAGGAGTAGGTAGGGATATATAGGTGTTTAATAAAATAGTTATATTATATATGGAATAGTGATAATAGGTGATAAAATTAGAGATAGATGTATATAGTGGTAATAAAGGTGGTAGATAGGGTAGGTAAAATAAGGTAGTAGGTTAGGTGGTATATATTAGGTAGCCGTAAAAATTGTGGTAAGGCATAGGTGTAAAAAATTATGGATGTTAAGTGAGTTGCCTATACCTATATGAGTAGGTAAAAAATGTTGAATAGGTGATATAGGTGGTAAAAAGTGTGGTAGCTATTGAGTTAGAGAGAGCATGATTATGGTGGTATGACTATAGGTGGTATAACAAGGTGGTAGGTAAGAAAAGTGGGTAATATTTGTAGCAAAGTGTAGTAGGCCATATGGTGAGTAGGGATTATATATGGTGGTAGCGACCCCAAGGGGCTAACTAGCTGTGGTGTTGACACAGTTATATAAATATATAGTTGTAAAACGATGTTCATGGTTTGTCAAGGTTACGGTAGGTAAGGTTGGTATAAGTGCAATATATAGTGTATTAGTATTGCTAGAAGGTGGTAGCATCCACACTGAAAAACCACCTAAACTTTATAGTGTCGATATAGAGTAGATTATATTTGGAAAGTTGTTTTCTAGACGTAAACAAGACTGTTATTTATGACCACCTACGCTTCTATAGATAAGCAGGTGAATTATTGGTATATAACATAAAAAATAAAAACTTGTAGAACAAAAACAATACTAATATCAGATTAAATTTGTATATACTAACCGCTTATTATAATCCCACATAGCTAGGTACAGTTCTGTGAAGTTTGATCCCATGCGTCCTATCTCCGGTATATACTATCTACTGGAGCATATTTAATAAGTTATACGAATGCTTATATTAGTTGAATTTACCAATTAGTATATTAAATTGGATAATTATATAGGTTTTAGGTTGATTAGTCTGTTGCACTTCTCCGAGCGCGCTTAATATATATAATATGTGAGGGTCGATAACGGAGAAGTATGTTTGATATTGTTTTTGTTCAATAAGTTATTTTGGTATATAATGATATTCGAGTCTATTCAATATGTCTAGAATGTAGTACTTAATAGTATTGATTCAACCACGTATCCGTCACGATCTCGAATCAAATTTAGTCATTAAGTATATTGTGTGCTTTGTGTTGTTGTGTTTGTGATACACACCCACTTTCCCAGAATTACATGCTGATTACTTAGTTTTTTCGTGGTTCTTTTATACCTGTATTTTTTCGGCTGTGGGGGAAGGACCAGAGTTTTGTCTGTTCTGGTGTCTTAAGTTGGAAGTGGTCTCTCTCTTACTCGAGGGTTAAGTCTCTCTCGGGTCTATCTCCTCTCTCTCTCTCCCTGCTTCTACTAACCCATCTCTCTCTTCTCTGCTCTCTACGTCCTACTCTCTACTCCTGGTCTCTCTGCTACGGCTCTCTCTCGTCTCTTTCTTCTCCCCCCCCACTTCCCCTCGCTCTCTCCACTATGCGACCACCTCCCCTCTCGCTCTCTCTCATCTCTCTTTCTCTATCTATCGTTTACTCTCCATTGATCCATTAAACCTCTTCCATTACCCTCCCCCCTTACTGAATTTCATCCCCCTTCATTCTAGTTCTATGAATCCCCCCCCCCCCCCCCAAAAAAAAAGTAATAATAAAAGAAAAGAAACGGAAAACTTGGTTGTACATATTTTAAAGAGGGAACGGGGGATCTGGCCGATAAAATGTATTCTTTGAAACATTTTGAAAAAAAAAAAAAAAATGAAAGGGCTTTGAGATGTAAACTATTCGAGATTGGCAAATATAGTTTTCATTTTTTTTAAATCATATTTTCTTTTCATTTTTGGGGAGCTGTGGCTGTTTTTACACGTTTCTTTTTTTATATCATCATACCGATTCTATTACGAAAGGTAAACAGGCGCGCCAAAAAAATCGAAATGAGCCTAGGCCTATCTCTGCCGTTTGAATCTCTCTCCCGCTTCTCTTTCCCCTCTCATCATTCTTCTCTCTCTCTCTCTCTTCTTTCTTCTTCTTTCTTTCTTTCTTCTCTTCTCTCCTTCTCTCTCTCTCTCTCTCTCCTCTCTTCTCTTCTCTCTCTCTCTCTCTCTCTCTCTCTCTCTCTCTCTCTCTCTCTCTCTCTCTACTCTCTCTCTCTCACAACACACACACACACACACACACACACACACACACACACACACACACACACACACACACACACACACACACACACACACACACACACACACAACACAACAACACCAGGAGAGAGAGAGGAGAGAGAGAGAGAGAAGAGAGAGAGAGAGAGAGAGAGAGAGAGAGAGAGAGAGAGAGAGAGAGAGAGAGAGAGAGGAGAGGGAGACGAAATGAAAAATAAACGGGGATGGAGTGGAGAAAGAGAAGAGAAGAGGAAGGTAGAAAGAGGAATAGAGGAACACGAGAAGATAGAGAAATGGAGAAAGGGGCACGAGAAGGAAGAAAGAGGGAGAGAAGAGGATGAGAAGGACGATGATGGAGGAGGCAGGCAACTCGCCGTGACTTGTCCGATCACCCGGAGAAGATGGACCTTCGAGGAGGAGGAGGATGCCTGTAAGAGGAGAGGGGGGAGGAGGAGGAGGAGGAAGATGCCTATGGGAGGAGAAGGGGAGGAGGATGGCTATGGAGGAGGAGGAGGAGGATGAGGAGAAGATGCTTTTGGGAGGAGGAAGAAGATGCCTATGGGAGGAGGAAGATGCCTATGGGAGGAGGAAGATGCCTATGGGAGGAGAAGGGGGAGGAGGAAGAAGATGCCTATGGGAGGAGGAAGATGCCTATGGGAGGAGAAGGGGGAGGAGGAAGATGCCTATGGGAGGAGAAGGGGAGGAGGATGCCTATGGGGGGAGAACGGGGAGGAGGATTGCCTATGGGAGGAGGAGGAGGAGCAAGAAGATGCTTATGGGAGAAGGAGGAGCAGAAGATGCCTATGGGAGGAGAAGGAGGAGGAGGAAGATGCCTATGGGAGGAGAAGGGGGAGGAGGATGCCTATGGGAGGAAGAAGGAGAAGAAGAAGAAGGTCCCTATGGGGGTAGGAGGAGGAAGTTGTCTATAGGAGGAGGAGGGGGAGGAGTATGCCTATGGGAGGAGGAGGAGGAGGAAGAAGATGCCTATAGGAGGAGAAGGGGGAGGAGGATGTCTATGGAAGGAGGAGGAGGAAGGAGAAGAAGGTCCCTATGGGAGTAGGAAGAGGAGAAGGCAGAGGAAAAATAAGAGAAGGAAGAAGAAAAAGGAGGAAGAGGGAAAGAAAGAAAAACAAGAATAAGAAAAAGGAGAAGATCAGGAGGAAGGGAAGGAGGAAAAAGAAGATGAAGAAATAATAATTAGAAGGGAATAAAGAAAAGAAGAGAAGAAAGAGGGAGGGAATAAAAGGGGAAAGGAAGGACGAGAGAAGTGGATAAGGGAAAGAAAGACAAAAAAAAAGAAAAAGAAAGAAAGCAAAGGATAAAACAACGAAGACGAAACACACAGTCAGAATATTAATAAAGAAATAAAAGTAAAAATAAGAGAAGTCAACGCAAATAATGCTAAATATAAAACACCTGTACAGGGGGTTGTACTTTGTAACTGTTGCTGTATAATACAAGTGTAACTCATCTTTAGACAAGCCACGTTTGGTATCTTTATCTCTTGCTGTTCAAGCGTGTGATGAGGGAATTTTAGTCAGGTATTTGTTTATTGCGTTTGTGTGTATAGTATGTATATATGTATCTATTTCTATATATCTATCTACATATATATATATATATATATATATATATATATATATATATATTAAATTTGTTTATATGTATATATGTATACATGTATGTCTGTGTATATATATATATATGTATATATATTATATATATATATATATATATATTTATATATATATATATAGATATAGATATAGATAGATAGATATATACTTATTTCATGTATATGTATATACGCGCCCCCCCCCCCCCCCCACACACATGTGTATAATATATATATATATATATATATATATATATATATATATATATATTATATATATATATATTATATATATATATATATATATATATATATAATATATATATATATACATATACATATACATATACATATACATTATACATATATATATATATATATATATATATATATATTATATATATATATATATATATGTATGTATATATGTATATATATATGTGTGTGTGTGTGCGTGCACGTGCGTACGTTCGCGTGTCTGTCTGTCTATCCGTCTGTCCCTGCATGCGAATACTCTAAGCATTGCAACTCGAGATCATTTAATTCCTTCGGCCATTTCGCGGACGCTCTCGCCCTCCTTCGGTCCTTCGAAGTAAATGTGTCACATCTCAGGAAGCTCCGAGGACTCAGGCGGGAGCGACTCAGGGACCGGGGCCGCCTCCCGGTTTGTCCTTTTCGTTGCGTATTCGAAAAGGGGAGAGAAGGAGAGGGAGAGGGGAGGGGGAAGAGAGAGGGGGTGAGGGGGGGGTAGGGGGGTAGGGAGAGGAGGATTTGGAGGGAGAGGGAAGGGAAAGGAGGATTGGGAGGGAGAGGGAAAGGAGAGGGGAGAGAGAGTGAGAGTGATTGAGGAAGAGAGAGAGTCAGACAGTGAGAGTAAGTGAGAAGAGAGTGATAAAAAGGGACAGAAGAGCAAGAAAGACAGAGCCAGCCGAAGCGAGAGGGCAAAGGAGGAGGAGCCGGCCGGCCTCGCCCTCCTGTCCCCGCGCCTCATACTCGAGAGCCATTGCCGGGAAGCGCGAGTGTGAGTGGCCTTTTCCCTCCTTTCAGACCGGCCGGCGTTTAGGGCGATAAGCCGTATCTCTCGATTTCTAATTCCCCCATATAAAGATTGCTCAGACTGATAGCCGGCGGTTTGTTTCCGACATGAACGTGGGTTCGCGCACGCACACAGTCTAGACGATGACTGACGACATAAACACAGAGACTGACACAGACGCATGTAAACACACGCACGCGAGATCGCTGACACACACACACGGCACACTGCATCACACACATACAGACACGTGCTGGCAAATTCACGTGTAGTACACACCTGTACTTATTAATATGTGCACACACGCACACACACAGACATGAACATGTTTGAACATCAAAATTGCGCGCGCGCGCACACACACACACGCACGCCCGGCCGCGCGCACACACACGCACGCACACACACACACACACACACACACACACACACACACACACACACACACACACACACACACACACACACACACACACACACACACACACTCAGCCATACTCACACACATACACAGTCGGATACATGCGCTCGTGCGCGCGACAAAACATACAATTTATCATGTTCATTATTGGTCTTATTATCAATCTTATCATGAGGATATAATAACGATATCATAATTGCAGTCGATGCTGATAAGGTTGACGGTAATGATGATAGTAAAAGATTATAAGTAACGGCAATATTGACAATATTCACGAATATCAGCATGATAATGGTCGCCAAATGATCCTTTGATAAGCAAGATATCTCCTTAATCTGCAACGGTCTCGCCATATTTGAGATCCACGAGAATGCCAAAAGAGGAGAGAGAGAGAGAGAGAGAGAGAGAGAGGAGAGAGAGGAGAGAGAGAGAGAGAGAGAGAGAGAGAGAGGGAGGGAGAGGGGAGGGGGGGGAGGAAAAAAAAAATTTTAAGAAAAAAAGGAAACAAGGAGTGCGTGAGAAGGAGAGGAAGAGAAGGAAGATTGGAGAGAGAAAAAGAGAAAATGAGAAATAAGAAAATAGAAAAATAATACCAAAACAGAAACAGCATTGAGGACAGATGAAGAGAGAGAGGGGGATGAGGGGGAAGAGAGAGAAAGTCAAGCGAGAGAGAGAGAAAGAGAGAAAGAAAGGAGATAAAAAGACGAAAAACCCGAAGAATCCTCCCCCATTCCCCCCTTTCCACCCCCTTTCCACCCGCACCCCCAACCCCCCCCCATCCCCCCCCCCATTCTGATAATTGTCCCCCCTCCGATGCCTCACGCGACGCATCCGACGAGGCCCCCAGACGAACGGCTCTCGGATAATACCAATGCAACCGGAATGGCCATTGCACGAACGCCGCCATTCGCCTTCGCAGCCATTACCTGGGCACACACACACACCGCAAGAAGATCCAGCCGGGGTTTTCTTCCCCCCTTTTTTTTTTATCCATTCCGCTAAGCCACAAATGAGCGTCATCCACAGGCCGCTAATAATACTGATTAAGAATCCACCAAGCCACATTCCACACGCACGTAATTCCCCTAATTATTGTTTCATGACGGGGAAAAATCATGCACAACATGCAAAGGCGGAAGGGGAGGGGGGGGAGGGAAGGGTGATGGGAGGTGGAGGGGGTGGGGAAGGGTGGGGCGGGGGGGAGGGTCTAATACCAAGGCCTATGTGGTGTTGTCTGTCTGATGAATATATCATCGTTTGGGTTTATTTCTCTTGTTTTTATTATTTTTATTATTATCATTATTATTCTGCGAATGAGGGAAAGATCTAAGGTAAAAAAAATGGATATCTATTTTATTTAGACGTTTGGTTGTCTCTCTTTGTCACGATAATATTTTCCCCTCCTTTTCCCTCCCCCACCCTTTCGGCATTTCCCTTTTCCCCTCCTCCCTTCCTCCCCCTTTTCTTCCCCTTTTTAACACGAATTGGCAACTCAGTCCAGTAATTAAACGTTGTCTGTATATAAGTCGGACGATCGGTGAGGCAACGGCAGAGGACGCATAACTGTTGACGTTAATACACAAGATGGGACATGCGATTCGCGGGGACTGTCGTATCTGGTCGTTTGTCTGTCTGTCTGTCTGTCTTTCAGTCTCTCTCCCTCTCTTTCTATCTTTCCCTTTCTTTTTCTTATTCTTCTTCTTTTCCTCTCTCTCTCTTTCTCTCGATCTTTCCCTTTCTCTTCTCTTCTCTTCTCTCTCTCTTCCTTTCTCTTTCTCTCTCTCTCTCTCTCTCTGCATTTTATAATTATCCTTTTTCATCTATACCTACTTTTCATTTTTTAAAATCCATTCTCATTCTCTTTCGAAGGAATGAATACTCGACTTCATTACAGTAATGTCATTCTTTAACACATCATGAAAAGAAGAAAAAAAACACTTCCAAAATTCAATTAACCTCAGTTATTCTTATATCCACTCTTCTTCTCCTTTCACCATTTATTCTTATATCTACTCCCATCCTTTCAACCTCAATTATTCTTATATCCACTCTTTTTCTCCTTTCATTTCAGTTATTCTTAAATCCAGTCTCATCCTCTCAACCTCAATTATTCTTACATCCACTCTCCCTCTTTATATCTCATATCCTCTCTTTTTTCTCCATTCACTTCCTCTTCCTCTCCATTTATCATAATATTTCGTCTCTTTTTCCCCCCTCCTCATCACACGCGGACGTGCAAGAGGAATAGATTAGCGGCAGTTTTATGTGCTTATATATTCATTGGTTTCCATGTTATTGCGCCTTGGTTATCAGTGGGCGGCGAGTAGCGTTTAGTGAAATTTTGATGGTGAGTAAATGGACTCGTGTGATCTCCGCACATGTAAAAATAATGGGCGAATTGGGGGGGTGGGGGTTGGGGGGTGGGGTGGGTGGGTGGGTTGGGGGGTGGTGGGGGGAGGGAGGGGTTGATTTAAGAAATGGAAAAAGGAAAAGAAGGAAAAAAGGGGGGGAGGGGTCAAAAAGAAAAAGAAAAAAAAAAAGCAGGAAAGTAAAAATATTAATAATAATAATATAATAATAATAATAATAATAAATAAATAAATAAATATATGGCTGGAAAAAAAACAATTGTGAGAAGTGAAATTCCGAATGACATAATCGGAAAAGAATAGAGTAAATGTAAAAAAAGAAAGAAAGAAAAAAAGCAAAACGAAAAAACGAAAGAAAGAAAGAAAGAAAAAACCTGAAGATTTTCGACCGAACTAATTTTAATCAACCCATAGGCAGCCATCTTGACCTGTGATTAAATCCCATACACCATAACCTGGTTTATAATAACGATAAAAATGATAAAAGGAAAAGTAAAAAAAAAAAATTGCAACGTTCCATTACTCCTTCGAATCAACATCGAGGGATTAGGACCGTCATGTAAAGGATTAGAACCGTCGGCTAATAATTACTTTAGTAAAACCTCCATTCCCTAGATCAAAGATTGCCTTAAATGACGTGTATATAAATTCTGTCTACTGCGATCAACAAGATTTTGGGATTCCATTTTCATTTTCAATATATTAGACCCCCCCCTTTTTTTTTTTTTTTTTTGTAATCGTTTCGTGCCAACCGTTGGGCCGTCTCCCCCTTCCCCTACCCCACCCTTGTCCCTCTGCCCTCACCCATGCCCATCTTCCTTCCTTCCTTTCTTCCTTTCTTTCCTGCTCTGCTCCTCCCTCCCTCCTTTCTTTCCTCCCTCCTGTCTTTCCTTCATCCCTTCCTATCCCTCCCCTTCTTCCTTCCTCCCTTCCCTCCTCCTTCTTCCTTCCATCCTTCCTTCCTCCCTCCTTCCCTTCCTTCCCCCCTTCCTTCCTTCCATCCCTCCCTTCTTTCCTCCCTCCCTCCCTCCTTTCTTTCCTTCCTCCCTCCTTTCTTTCCTTCCTCCCTTCCTTCCTCCTTCCCTTCTTTCTTCCTCCTCCTTTCCCTCCCTCCTTCCCCTTCTATCCATCCTTTCTTAATCCTTCCTTCCTCCCTTCTTTCCTCCTCCCTCCCTCCTCCTCCTCCCCCTCCTCCCTCCTCCCTCCCTCCCTCCTCCCTTTCCTATCAAGGAGAAAAATACGTAAACAAAAGACAAAACAAAAGTAAATATACAAAGGAATAACAGAGATGCTTCGAAAAAGGGAGGGTCAAGCGAGAGTGCAATAAAGAGGAAAGAGAAGAGAAAAAGGAAAAGGGGAGAGAGAGAGAGAAAAAAAGTGAAAATAAAGAGGGGAAAAAAGGAAAGAGAAAAAAAACAACAAAGACGGGAGAAAGGAAAGAGGAAAGAGGAAAGAGAAAAAAAGGAAAAGAAAGAGGGGAGAGAAAAAAAGGGGGTAGATTTTGAGGGCGTGACGGTGGATGGGCTAATTAATTCCTTCTC
Organism: Penaeus vannamei; assembly: GCF_003789085.1. Lineage (NCBI taxonomy): Eukaryota > Metazoa > Arthropoda > Malacostraca > Decapoda > Penaeidae > Penaeus > Penaeus vannamei. Next base: position 294,728 of record NW_020868463.1, on the reverse strand, counting down.
CTTCCTTCCTCTTCCCCTCCCTTCTTCCTCCTCCCTCCCTTCCCCCTTCTATCCATCCTTTTCTTAACTTCCCTTCCTTCTCCTTCTTTCCTCCCTCCCTCCCTCCTCTCCTCCCTTCTAAAAGGAGAAAAATACGTAAACAAAAGACAAAACAAAAGTAAATATACAAAGGAATAACAGAGATGCTTCGAAAAAGGGAGGGTCAAGCGAGAGTGCATAAGAGGAAAGAGAAGAGAAAAAGGAAAAGGGGAAGAGAGAGAGAGAAAAAAGTGAAAATAAAGAGGGAAAAAGGAAAGAGAAAAAAAACAACAAAGACGGGAGAAAGGAAAGAGGAAAGAGAAAGAGAAAAAAAGGAAAAGAAGAGGGGAGAGAAAAAAAGGGGTAGATTTTGAGGGCGTGACGGTGGATGGGCTAATTGAGTGACGGGTACATTAAGCTACGGCACTTTTTGGCACGGAAGGATCGACCACGGGGCAGGCGAGGAGGAGGCGGGCGGGCGCGGCGGTGGGGCGGGCGTAGGGGAGGGGGAAGGGGGCGGGCGTAGGGAAGGGAAGGGGAGGGGAAGGGGAAGGGGGCGGGGCGAGGTGGGGGCGGGACGCAGGAGTTGGCAAAAGGTGTACAGTTTAGCATGTACGTACACACGTACACACACGCAAAACGCACACGCAAAACACAACACGCACAAAACACAGCCACACATCAACAACACAACACACACGACACACACACACACACACACACACACACAGCATACCAACACACACACACACACACACACACACACCAGACACACACACACAAACAACAAACAATACACAAACACCACCCATGCACACACACACACACCCACACACACACAGCACACACACACACACACAGACACACCAAATCCAAAGCCAACCACAAACGCTTGATTAAGGTGAATTTCCTCATATATAATATAAAGCGCCTGTTTTCTTCTAGAGCAGGCCAACCAGCGAGCTTCAACGTTTAAATAATTAAACGGTTTTCAAGACTGTTGGCGTGATAAAAAAGGTAAAAAAAAAGAAAAAAAAAAGATCTAACGTCTAGGTGGGAATTTATCGGGTAAATAATTTTTCAAAGTAATTATGGCAAGAGAGAAAAAAACGCAAAAAAAAAAAAAAAAATACGTGGTATTTATTTATTTTTTTTTCATTTCAAAAGAACTTGTTGCTTGCAATCTTGACGTGTAGATTGCATAACACCCCCCCCCCTCTCTTTCTTCTCCCCTGGTGTCCCCTTTCTCCCCAGTATACCCCCTCCCCCCTGGTGTACCCCCCTCCCCCTGGTGTATCCCCCCTTCCCCGATGTACCCCCCCCCATGGTGTATCCCCCTTCCCCCTGGTGTACCCCCCTCCACTGGTGTACCCCCTCTTCCCCCTGTGTACCCCCCTTCCCGCTGGTGTACCGCCCCCCCATGAAGCCGAGAGTACATGCACCGGTGTAATAAGCGACTTTAACTCCTTAATTAGAAGGTATTTTAAGGAACAGTACACGTAAGGAAAGGGGGAGGGGTCGAGGGGGAAGGGGGAGGGGGAGAGAGGGTTAAAGGGGAAATGGGAAACAAAGTGCAGTGTGGAAGATGTGTGAATGAATGGTGTGTGTGTGTATGTGTGTTTATTTGTGTGTGAGTGTGTGTGTGTGCGTGCGTGTGTGTTTATTTGTGTATTTGTGTGTGTTTTATTTGTGTTTGTGTGTGTGTGTCTTATTTGTGTGTGTGTGTGTTTATTTGTGTGTGTCTGTGCGCGCGTGTGTTTATTTGTGTGTATGTGTGTATTTATTTCGTGTGTATTTGTGTGTGTCTGTGCGCGCGTGTGTTTATTTGTGTGTATGTGTGTTTTTTACTTGTGTTTGTGTGTGTGTGTGTTTATTTGTGTGTGTGTGTGTGCGAGCGCGTGTGTTTATTTGTGTGCATGTGTGTGTCTTTATTTGTGTTTATTTGTGTGTGTGTGTGTGTACGTTTATGTATACATGTGTTTATGTATACGCATGTGAAAAAAGATGATAATGATAGTAATGATAATTGTTATTGTGTAAGTGAAATAATTTATGTACATATTTATGCGGGTGCGTATGCGCGTACAGCAAGTAGCTCTATGCCAGAACTCACCCGTAGAGTATGTCTACTTTATAGGTCTTTCTATAAAATGAAACCAGGTAAATAAGCAAATGATATGAAAATATGAGAACAGAAATAAGAAGAGAGAGAGAGAGAGAGAGAGAGACAGACAGACAGACAGACAGACAGACAGACAGACAGACAGACAGACAGACAAACAGAGAGAGAGAGAGAGAGAGAGACAGACAGACAGACAGACAGACAAACTGAGAATGAGTGATTGAGAGAAAGAGAGAGAGACACAGACTGAGAAACAAACAGACAAGAGACAGAGACAGACACAGAAACAGAGAAAGAAAGAGAGAGAGAGAGAAAAAAAGGAGATTAAACACGAACTCACGAAACGGCCGCCCGACCACTACACGGCTGTCATCTCCCAACAATCTAGATTCCGCTCCGCCGTAATCGATACAACGTCATTAGCCCGTAATTACTGCTATTCAGACCCGATCGTCTTGTGCATGAATATCCAAATTAGCCCCCATGATCCGGGACCTCGTGGGCGTGCGGGCGTGCGGGCGTGCGTGCGGGCGGGAGGTTTGCGAGACATAATGTCGGTTGACCGCTTGATTGACAGGTCGGGATCTGTCACGGAGATGAAAGGGAGAGGTTTCTTGATGGGCGGGGAGTGGGCGTGTAGGCGGGTAGGTGGGCGGGCGGAGTAGATGGTGATGGTATTAATGGAGTTTGATTAGATTAAAGGGTTGTGTTTGTGTTATATAAAAAACTTTGTCTCTCTTTGTGTCTGTTTTCTCTCTCTCTTCTCTTCCTCTTCTCTTCTTCTCTCTCTCTCTCTCCTCTCTCTCTCTCTTTCTCTTTCTCTCTCTCTCTCTCTCTCTCTCTCTCTCTCTCTCTCTCTCTCTTTCTCTCTCTCTCTCTCTCTCTCTCTCTCTCTCTCTCTCTCTCTCTCTCTCTCCTCTCCTCCTCCACACCACCACCAAAAGACTTACACAAAGTCACAAACGAAAATACGCTCCTGGCGCATTTGTTGCAGGACATGAGTCAATACAGACAATGGTATAAATCAACATATTTACCAAGACCGTGAGAAAAAATACACACACATACGCGCGCATACATACACACACACGCACGTACACGCTTACACACACACACACGCACGCACGACACACCACCACACACACGCACACGCACACGCACAGCGACACACACACACACACAACCACAATTACAAACAAACACACGCACACTTACAACACACGCACAGCTTCTATACCACGCACAACACACACACACACACACACACACACACACACACCCTTACAAACACACGCTTATAACACACGCACTTACACACACACACACACACACACAATAACAAAACGTCTTATTTCTTTCTTCTCTGACATTTCTCTCCTCCAGCCACTCAAAGTACAATTTCAAACGTGACGAACCGGAAAGAACATGTGATACTAACGTTGAGACGCGCGCAGAAAACAAAAAACAAAAAGACGATTTTTTTTTCAATGTTTTAATGGCATGTGCGTAAATTCTACCCCTCCAAAAAAAAGGGAAAAAAATAATAATGATAATAAGAAAAACAAGGCTTTTTGGAGGTCTGAGTTCCACTGCCTCAGAACAAATCATCAAGAAAATCATTTTTGGCGCCACAAATTCGCGAAATGTTCCGAATATTTCAAACGTCCGCGAAATATATTATTTACCATATTATATTATATATATATATATATTATATATATATTATATTATATATATATCATAATTTATTCATATCATTTTATATTTTTCTTTTTATCCTTATTTTTTTTTTTTTTGTTGTTGTTGGCGGAATTTGACACAAATTATTGCTAAACAAAAGTCAGTTTCCTTGCAGTTTCGAGGGATAAAGAGAATACACACATTCTCTCTCATTCTTTCTCTCTCTCACACTCACACACACTCCTCTCTTTCTCTCTCTCTTTCTCTCTCTTCTCTCTCTTCTTCTCTCTCTCCTTTCTCTTCCTCTTCTCTTCTCTCTTCTCTCTTTCTCTCTCACCTCTTCTTTTTCTCTCTCTTCTCTCCCTCTCTCTCTCAATCTCTCTCTCTCTCTCTCTCTCTCTCTTCTCTGTCTTCTCAGACAAGCGACTTCATCCCATAATGGCTCGAGATCGGCAAGTGCACATTAACCAAAAGAGATCTAGAGAAAGGCAAAAACAAGACAAAAAGAGAAAAGAAAAAGGATAATAACATAACAAACCTGCTTTTGCCCGAATTCCGGAAGAAGACAAAAAGATCATGATAATAAAAATAATAATAATTATCATTATTATAGTTATTATTATAATGGCAGTAACAAAACCAATTAATCTCCTCCTGTCCAAGGAACGGAAGAGGAAGAAGAGCAAAGATAATGATAATAACAACAACCTCCCTTCCCTCCTTCCTTCTCCCCCTCTCCCCCCCTTTGTCCTAATTCCGAGCTCGGGAGAAATACATGCAAGGGATGAGAAAACACAGCTCTCACTAATGACATAATCAATAGCCATATCTGAACGAAGAGAGAGAGAGAGAGAGAGAGAGAGAGAAAGAGAACCATTGCCCTGGGATGACCACTGTCCTGTCAGAACTGGAGGAATAACGACCTCATTTGCCTCCGATGGGTTGTTAGGGTCGTTTGCTGTTTTGGCTGTTGGGCGATTGTGGTCGTTATGGGACTGTGTGTGTTGTGTGGGGTTGTTGTTTTTGTGTGATTGTGAATGGGGTGATGTTGTTGTGATTGTAGTGACGTTGTTGTGATTCTTATGTGATTGTATAAAGTGATTGTAGGTGCTTTGGGATTGTATCTTATGATTGTGAATGTGATCATATTGGTAGTGGTTGTAATTACGTTACTATAACTCTTATATAACTATTAATATGATTGTGAGCGCCAAGGGATTTTAAGTGTTATATATTATATAGTTATTATGGAATTACGAGCGTTATGTAATCACATTAGTGTTATAAATGCAGTTCATACCATATAACGTTAGGTAAAAAAAAGAAAAAAAGGAAAAGAGAAAGAAGAAGAAAGAAGAAAGAAAGAAAAGAAAGAAAGAGAAGAAAGAAAGAAAGAAAGAAGAAAGAGAAAGAAAGAAAAAAAGAAAGAAAGAAAGAAAGAAGAAAAAAAGAAAAAAAAAAAAAAAAAAAATATATATATATATATATATATATATATATATATATATATATATATATATATATATATATATATATATATATATGTATACATGCATACATAGCGGGCAAGAAACAGCAGATATCTAATGAGTGTCCTTCTTACCGCGCAAATAACGATCACGTAATACTAATATGATATACTTATCCTAATTATTATTTTTTCCAGAGAGAGAGAGAGAGAGAGAGAGAGAGAGAGAGGAGAGAGGAGAGAGAGAGAGAGAGAGGAGAGAGAGAGAAAGAGAGAGGGGAGGGAGGAGGGGGAGAGAGAGAGAAATGACTTTCGTGGTCTAA
>NW_020868463.1:274771-279771 GCF_003789085.1 Penaeus vannamei | reverse complement strand
GATGTTTACAAAGTTCCTAGCCCTTGTGAGCGCCGTCTTGTACAGGTACGGGAGGAGGTCGGGTTCTGATGAAGGAGGAGGTGGAGTTCTTTATGACTCTCCTTCTCTCTCTCTCTCTCTTTCTGTCTCTCTCTCTCTCTCTCTCTCTCTCTTCTTTCTTTTCATATCTCTCTGTCTCTGTCTTATCTTCTCTCTCTCTTTCTCTTCACTGTCTTTATCTCTCTCTCTCTCTTTCTGTCTTTATCTTCTCTCTCTCTCTCTCTTTCGTCTCTTATCTTCTCTCTCTTAATCTCCTCTCTCTCTCTCTCTCCGTCTGTCTTTGTCTGTCTCTGTCTGTCTCCTCTTTTTTTCTATTTCTCCCTCTCTAACTATATCTAGCTATCTGTTTGTGTATCTCTAACTATTTAACTGTCTGTTTCTGTCTGTCTGTCTGTCTCTGTCTGTCTGTCTCTCTCTCTCTCTCTCTCTCTCTCTCTCTCTCTCTCTCTCTCTCTCTCTCTCTCTCTCTCTCTCTCTCTCTCTCTCTCTCTCTCTCTCTCTCTCCCTCCCCGTCCTTGTCCCCTTTCTCCCCTCCTTTCTTTTGCATTTTACATGTTGGTTAGAGAGTCCTCCTCGCAGGTTCCATTGTTCAGCTTGTGCAATTCTTCTCCTGGTGTGTCCATTTATACTCCTTCCCGGCGTCTTGTCCCCCCTTCCCCGTCTTTTTTTCCCTCTTTTTTCCCCTCTCTTCATCCCCCTCTCCCTTTCTCTCTCCCCTTCTGCACACAGGAGCTCCAGTGTCCCCTCGTGTCTCCGTGTATGCTGACCGACCCATCCAGACCTTCCAATGCAAGCTCTTAGTGAACTCGGGTTTTCCCTTTCTCTCCTCCTCCTCCTCTTCTTCTTTCTTCTTATTCTTCTTTTTTCCCTCCCTGTCCGTGTCCAGTGTTAAGCCCTTCGCTCCCTTCTCCTCGTTTCATTTCTTTGTTTTATGTCCAGTAGCGAGGGCCTTCCCCTTCCACCCCTTCCTCCCCCCCTCCCCTCTTCTCTTCTTTATTCCGTGTCCAGTCGCGGTCCTTCTGTCCCTCTTGACTTCTTGTTTAACGTTCATTACCTCTTTCTCTTTCTCCGTTTCCCTTCCCTCTCCTCCCCCCCCTTGAAACCATGTCCACTATAACCCTTTCCCTCGCGTGTTTTCCTTCCCCGACAGTCACCCAGTGGCGTCTCATTCCTCCCCAAGACATCTTACGTCTTCATCCTTACGTCTTCCGAGATATCATGGCTTCCCTCCTTCCCCGATACATAGAGGAGCAACCCCTTCCCTCCGCCGGAACACCCTCCCCTCCCCTCCCCTTCCTCAAGACGCCCTGACCAGTAGCGACTACTCGCCCCCCTCCCCCCCCCCCGTACCCTTTCCTTACCCTCATCCCGGTCCTTCCCCTATTTCAGCCTCCCCCTTACCCCCCCCCCTACTCGTAGCCTCCTCCACCCACAATGTCCAGCAGGACGCCCCCCCCCCCTCCTGACCCTACTCTCCATACACCCCCGACAACCAGCGGCCACAATGACCACACGACAACGCGGATGACTGATCGAGGGGGGAGGGTGTGGTGTGGGGGGGAGGGTGTGTGTGTGTGGGGGGGGAGGAGGAGGGGGAGCGCCGAGATTTGCTTGGGAAACGCTGATTTGTTTGCGATTCCGTGACGGCGGTGGACGCGAGGTGGCGAGGCGAGCGCGGGTTGCCGGCGCCTAATTGGGTGCTTTGGCGATCCGGAGGCGGTCGGGGCATGACGGGCGGCTGTTGGTCTGATTGGTCGTTCGCTTGTTTATTCTCCATCATGACGCGAGAGGTTGTTGTGCGGTTGTGATTTCGATACGAGAGGTTACTTACGTCCATACCTCCATCTCTTAAATCCTATATATTCAGTATAGTAATCCTTTGTACCTCTGCCTCTTAAATATCCAGTATAGTAATCCTTTGTACCTCCATCTCCTAAATACCCAGTATAGTAATCGTTTGCATATCCAAAATGCTTAGAAAATATTCCACCGACTACCCCCCCCCCCCCCACCGCCTTATTTCCTCGTACGGGATCCTTTGGAGGATTGGAAAGCCTGCGATGAAAGGACTCTGACGGTGTTGGGTCATCGTCTTAAGATTTGGAGTCCCTTTGTAGAGGCAGGAGGAGAAACAAGGACTGCGAGGACAAAGACGGGGACTCGAAGGACCGCCTCCGTAACTCTGGCTGTTCTGGAGATACGTATCGCGGAAGGCTACGTTTTTGTTATAGTCTTTGAACGGCGGGGGGAAGAGTCCGAGTGATTGACAGATCAGATTATTAATTATGGGATTAGGGGCTCCGAAATATCCATATATATTTTAATGATTTTTCTTTGTCTTTCTCATTTTTTTACGAGCATACCGCAATTTTTTTTTTTTTTTTTTTTTTTTTGGGAAGTGGGGATGTAAAATGGGGTGTATTCCGTTTCGATATTTAAGATTAGCCTTAAGTATTCCCCTCATGAACGTGCCTCTCCCCCACACTGGCCATCACTTAAGGCCCCCAACCGGCGATGCACGGAACACAAAAGGACCCCAGACCCCATTACCTCCACACAGCCCTCCTCCAATCGGCCAAACTATCTTGGACTTTAATTGGGCCAACTGAAGTGTCTCGCCTACCATCGGTTCGCGCGCAGCCGGGCCACCGACCACCGCCATGGCCCCCGGATGGTGTTTTGCGTGACAGGCATGGCCACTCTTGGACCGAGTGGCCACACCATGACTTGCATAACCCGTCGGGGTGGGGGTGGGAAGGGGAGGGGGGTCAAGCACGCACCAAGCGCGTGTTTGTACATCCACCGCCCGCCTACGCATCCGTATGTCGCTGCCCATTGCTAAACCCTCCTCTTCTCCCTCTCTTCCTCCTCCCACCCTCTCCCCCTCCTCCCCCACCGAAATCCCCGATCCGACACGCCACTACCACACCACGGAACACCACCACCACCGCCCGTGACCTCCACCATCACCACATTATCACCACACAACACCCCTCACCACGCCCGTGATGGCCAGTGACACCTCGTGTGATGGATCGGGCGAGTGGGCGGTCCGATCTGCCTAATCAGGAGTGGACGCTGACTATCACGCTGTTTGGGGATTGGGGATTGGGAAGGTGAAGAGAGGCGTGGGGAGGAGGGGTGGGGGGGAGGTATGAGAGGGAGGGGTGGGGAGGTATGAGAGTGAAGAGGGGGGGAGGTTGAGAGAGGAGGAGGGAGGGGCGAGAGGAGGGAAGTAGGGGGGAGAGAATGAAGAGGAAGGGGGGGGAGTAGAGGAGGGGAGTGAAGAAAGGGATGAAGGGAGAGGAAGGAGAGGGGGAGGGGAGAGGGTAGACAAGCAGGGAGTGGGAGTGGGGGGGGAGGAGAGAAGAAACATCTGGTGAGGAGAGAGAGAGGACAGTGGCGAGTTTGGAATGGGAATAAGGGGAAGGGATAAGAAAAATAAATTCCCGCCAGACAACAGGAACCTCTCTCTCCCTCGGCCATTAATGTGTGTGTGCGTGTACATGTTGCACCGGCTCTTCATGGTTGCAATTTGCATGAGTAATGAAAGGCCTGATTTTTTTTTCTGTCAAAGATTATGTGGTGCGAGAAATATTAAATGCTGTCCGATTTCAATACATGATTGATTGATCTCTCTTCTCTCTCTTTTCGCTCTCTCTCTCTCTTTTTCTTCGCTCTCTCTTCTCTCTCTCTTTTCTCCTTTCTCTCGCTTTCTTCTTTTCTCTTTCGCTTCTCTCCTTCTCTTTCGCTCTCTCTCCTTCTCTTCTCTCTCTCTCTCTCTTCTCTCTCTCTCTCTCTCTCTCTCTCTCTCTCTCTCTCTCTCTTCTCCTCCCTCCCTCTCCCTCCTCCCTCCCTCCTCTCCCTCTCTCCCCTCTCCCCTCTCCCTCTCCCTCTCTCCTCTCCCTCCTCTCTCCCTCCCTCCCTCCCTCCTCTCTCCTCTCCCTCTCTCCCTCCCTCCCTCCCTCATTCCCCCCCCCTCTCTATATATATCCAACTCCCTCTCCCTCAATCCATCTCTCTCTCTCCATTATCCCTCTCACTCCGTTCTATCTACGTGCGTGCTATGCTCATCGTGGCTCTGTGATTAATTTATTACGTGGGAAGAAATTCAGGCTAAAGTGTCATGAAAGTTTACTACAGACAGACAGAAAGTCCGCAGGATTGCTTGATAACGCTTTTATATTCTGGATTTTATCGATGGGGAGAGGAGGGAGGGGGAGGAGGGAGGGAGGTGGAGGGAGGGAGGGAGAGGGGAGAGGAGAGAGAGGAGGGAGAGAGAGAGGAGGAGAGGGGAAGTGAGAGGGAGAGGGACGGAGAGGAGAGAGGGAGTGAGGGAGGGAGGACGGAAGGAGAGGAGAGGAGAGGAAGGACGGAAGACGGAAGGAGAGGGGAAGTGAAAGGGAAAGGAGGGACGGAAAAAGGGGAAGTGTGAGGGAGAGGAGGAATAGAGGAAGAGGGGAAAGGGAAAGTGGAAGGGACGAAGGGAGGGAAAGAGAGAGAAAAAAGCGTAAAAGTATACATAGATTTAACAGAGAGACAAAGAGAAAGAAAGAATCTAGATATGAAAGATATATCCCCAGAGATCCAGCCAGACAGACAGCCAGCCAGCCAGCCAGACAGACAGACAGACAGACAGCCAGCCAGCCAACCACACAGACAGACAGACAGAGAAAACAAAAATGACCAGATAAACAGCTCCCCCTTTTCGAAACATTATTGGGCAGGGTACGATACGCCACCTCGTTTCCAGGTATTATCACTTTAACTTGTATTTTCATTTCGTAATTATGGACGTGTGACACCGGGGCATTCAGCGTCCTGCTCGTCCACTCGTCCCTTGTTACTGGGAGTTTCTGAGAGCAAATGGATAGTAGAAGTTCGAGTCGTGAAGTTTGTAAAGGAATAAGATACCTAGTTAGCACGTGTTTTTTTTTTTATTATTATTTTTTGTTTTTTGT
>NW_020868463.1:264771-269771 GCF_003789085.1 Penaeus vannamei | reverse complement strand
TTTTTTTGTTGTTGTTCCTTCTGTTTCTTTTGATTTTCTTCTCTTTCGCTCACTTTTTTCCTCTTCCTCCTCCAAAACCCTTCTCCTCGTCTTCCTCCTACTTTTCCATCATTTTCTCCTGCTATGTCCTATTCCTATTGCTACTCCTCGCCCTCCTCTTCCTCGTCCTCTTCCCCCTACTCCTGCTGCTGCTGCTGCTGCTCTGCCCCTCCTACTTCCTCCCTCCTCCTCCCCTCCCCCCCTCCTCCTCCTCCTGGCTCTGCTACTGCTGCTTCTGCACTCCTCCTCCTCCTCCTCCTCCTCCTCTTCCCCCACTCCTCTCCCCCACTCCTCTTGCTGCTGCTTGCCCTTCCTCCTCCTCCTCCTCTTCCCCCGCTCTTCCTCCTCCCCTCTTCCTCTTCCCCCCTCCTCCTTCTCCCCACTCCTCTTGCTGCTGCTGCTGCCCTTCCTCCTCCTCCTCCTCCTCCTCGTCCCCCTCCTCCCCTCCTCCTCCTCCCTCCACCCTCCTCTCTCCGCCGTGACCAGTGTCCAAGGACCATTGTCTCTCGGACCGAAGTGACCGGTCCGGCTGTGTTTTGTTCCTTTCTAATTGGTCTTTGATGGCGATCTTGTTTGAAAAAGAAAAAGCGAGGAGGGGAAAAAATCGCCTCATTAAAGCTGTCCGAGAGTATATTAAGAGGGACGATTGGAGTGATTGAGGGGAGAGAGGGAGAGAGAGAGAGAGGAGGGAGAGAGAGAGGAGGGAGAGAGAAAGGAGAAAAATAGAAGGAAGGAAATAAAAAAAGAAGAAGAAGAGGGAGGAGGAGGAGAGGTGGACAGTGGTCATTCAGATTATGGAAGGGAAAGGAAGAGGAGGGAGAGGGAGGAGAGGAAAGAGAGGGTGGAGAGAGGAGAGGGGGTGGGGGGGAGGTAGAGGGGGGGAGTACAGATTTCCGAATTGGTCTTTTGTCTCTGGTCTTGCGGATACCGGCTGGGTAATCAAATACCAGTGATCCAAGAACAATAACATAACATATACAAAAAATCATAACGTCCAAAGCCGTTAACAGTGAACATTTCTTGCCTTCTTCTCTTATCCCTTTTCTATATTTCTCTCTCTTTGCATAATCCTTCCTTCCTTATTTTATACTCTCCTTTTTTTCTTTTTTTCTCTCTCTCTTTCCATATTCCATCCTTCCTTATTTTATCTTCTCCTTTCTTTCTATCTTTTTTTTTCTCTCACTTTCCATAATCATTCCTTCCTTATATTATCCTCTCCTTCTTTTTTTTTTCTTTCTCTCTCTTTCCATATTCCTTCCTCCGTTATTCATTTTTTTCTTACTCCTTCCACATTCCTTCCTTCCTTCCTTCCTTCTTTTACCCTCTCCTTTCTTTCTTCCTTCCTTTTTCTTTCTTTTTTCCATATTCCTTCCTCCGTTATTCATTTTCTTACTCCTTCCACATTCCTTCCTTCCTTCTTTTACCCTCTCCTTTCTTCCTTCCTTTTTTTTCTCTCTCTCTCTCTTCCTTCCTTCTCGTTATTCATTTTTTCTCACTCTTTCCACATTCCTTCCTTCCTTCCTTCCTTCTTTTACCCTCTCCTTTCTTTCTTCCTTTTTTTCCTCTTCTCTCTCTTTCCATATTCCTTGATACAATCATCGAATCCTATGCATCATGCGATTTGTTTTTCTTCTCTTGTTCCTCGTCGACTGTAATTACGAATTGGTCACAGCGGCCGTGCATGCCTAGACTCTGTATGCTGAATGTTTGTCTCGTGTGCGCGTGTGTATGTATGTATGTATGTGTGTGTGAGTGTGTGTGTGTACCTTGTCGACACTTTCTCGTGATGTACTCTCCACGCACTCGGACCTTTAAAAAAAGAAAAAAGTAGAAAAAAGTAGAAAAAAAATAGATATTAGGACACGTGTGTGGTTATTTCATGGAATTGTCTCCACTCTTAAGGTTTTATTAGGTTTTAAGACTGATCATTATGCACTCAAACGCTGAGGATTTATTTAGAAGTGTGTTTGTTTACGACAATTTCGCTTTTTTGAGAGAATTAACCGATGTATTTTCTTTCCCATTTTTAATTACGTAATAACTACCATGTTTGGGAAAATCACATGAACCATTAATCGTTTACAACTGATTTATTTTATATGTATGTATATATTATGTAAAGGTTTAGTAAATAATGAATGATTCGTTAATTTTTCATTCCGAGTGTGGTTTGGCTGGTGGGAAATTCGTGAATTTGTTAAAACTATAACTTGAAGTTTGGTGATCCATCTATGTATAAATACATCTATCTTTCTATCCATCTATCTATATAAATTGATCTCCCTATTTGTCTATATCTATATATAGTACGTGTATAGCTACTAGATACACCACTTGTATTTTGAAGATATTCATTCTCATTCATTGCTATTCTACATCTGTCGTCCTATCTATCTATCTCCACTATCTATCTATATCTATCTCCCAAAATTTACCTAAAACTTAACCACCTTAGCACAGTTTATCAATGTGTGCATAAATAAACACATACACACACACACACACACCACGCACACGCACACACACCACACGCACACGCACACGCACACGCACACGCACACGCACACGCACACACACACACACACACACACCACACACACACACACACACACACACACACACACACACACACACACACACACACACACACACAGAGAGAGACAGAGACAGAGGCAGAGAGAGAGAGAGAGAGAGAGAGAGAGAGAGAGAGAGAGAGAGAGAGAGAGAGAGAGAGAGAGAGAGAGAGAGAGAGAGAGAGAGACAGAGGGGCAGACAGACAGATAGACAGACAGACAGACAGAGACAGACAGACAGACTGGTAAGCCACCTCCCCGCACGCAGAAACCCCAAGCCAAGCCAACCATCCGTCTATTTCTCCAGAAGACTTGGACCAGCATTGCCACTTTAAACTGCAGGCCAAGCTGTCATTGTCAGGCTCGGCAACACACTGCATTGGTCCTGGTCTCTCCCGAATGGCCGAGTATTTGGACAAATATATTCGTCCTCCAAAACAACCCCTCACCTCTTTGCCACCCCCATCCTTACCCCATTCCCTCCCTCCCTCCCTTACTCTTCACCTCTACCCCCTCCCTCCTTGTCCTCTCTTGTCTTCCTTCTTACTCCTCCTCCTTGCCCTTCCCCCCCCCTTCCTTCCTTGCCCTTCCCCCCCTCCTTCCTTGCCCTTCCCCTCCCCCCTCCTTCCTTAACCTTTTCCCTATCACCCTCCTTATTCCCCCTCCATCCCTCCTTACTCCCTCCCCTCCCTCCTTATCCTTCCTCCCCCTTCCCCCTCCCACCTTACCCTCTCCTCCTTCCCTCTTTATCTTCACCCTCTCTCCTCCCTTCCTCCTTACCCCCTCTTTTCCCAACCCCTGTTCTTGTTCTCTACCTCTTCCTAGTGCTACTTCTCTTTGTTTTTCTTTTCTCTTACTTTCTCGCCCTTTCTTATCCTTCTAATTTCGTATTCAACATACTGTTTTATCTTTTCTTTTTCATTATCTTCTCTTCCTCCTCTTTCTCTCCCTATTCCTCCTATTCCTCCTCCGCTTTCTCTTCCTCCTCCCCCTCCCCCACACGCATTCCGTTAATCCGGTGATCTGCAGTTAACCTTCTTCGCTTTTTTGGGCGAAAGCATATTCTTTCTCTTCTCTCCCTTTTTATTCCACCCCAATAGAGTACCTGGACAGAAATCAAAACCCCAATTACCCGGCCAGCAACCGGAAACGGGGACCGAACCGAAAGGACCGGAACCTTCTCGAACAAGGCAGTTTGTACACGGCTGTCAAATATCGCCAGCGGCCGGCGGTGAGAGCGGCGGCCATTTTTCCTACCTTCGGGCGAGGGGTCGTAAGGGCGAGATTTCGAGGAGCGGGGGTGGGGATTCCTTCCTTCCTTCCTTCTTTCCTTCTCTCTGGCGGTTCTGGCTTTTGCATAGGAAAGGGGGTCGGGTCTCCGCTGGTGGCTGTTTCCCATGCATTGTTGGGGCGTTGGTGGGGAGGTGGCGGGGTGGGGTGGGGGTTCGGACGGGTAGAGAGGTGGGGAGGAGGAAAGGGTGGGTGTGGGAGGGTCTTTGGAGGTGGGTGAAGAAGGGTCTTTGGGGGTGGGAAGAGGGAAGGGGTAGAGGTGGATGAGGGAGGGGATGGAGGGGGGAGCTGGATGAGGGAGGGTCTTTGAGGGGAGGTAGAGGTGGATGAGGTGTGGGTGAATATGAATGCGGTAGGAGGCGGAGGAGGGTTCAGAGATGGATGAAGGAGGGTGGTAGAGGTGGATGAGGCAGGAGGTGGATAGTTGGAGGGAATCAAAGTATGGATGAAGGAAATAAGAGGATTTTTCGAGGATGGGAGAGAGAGAAGGGTTGGAGTGGGTAATTGAGATGGGTTGGAGTGGGTGAGGAAGAAGGGTAAGTGGGTGAGAAGGGTTGGAGTGGGTGAGGGAGAAGGGTTGGAGGTGAGGGAGAAGGGTTGGAGTGGTGAGGAGAAGGGTTGGAGTGGGTGTTGGAGTGGGTGAGGGAGAAGAGTGGGTGAGGGAGTGGGTGAGGGAGAAGGGTTGGAGTGGGTGAGGGAGAAGGGTTGGAGTGGGTGAGGGAGAAGGAGGGAGAAGGGTTGGAGTGGATGAGGGAGAAGGGTTGGAGGGTGAGGGAGAAGGTTGGAGGGTGAGGGAGAAAGGTTGGAGTGGATGGGAGAATTATAGGAACTTGGATGAGACTGAAAGATGGGGAATATAAGGGTCGTAGAGAGAGAGAGAGAGAGAGGAGGGGGGGGGGTTAGGGACGAATAAATTAGCGGGTTGTAGGGTTTCTAGGAGTGGGTGATACGGGAAGGGGAGGGGAGAGGGGGTGAGGAGGTGTTCGTAGCTCCAACACTTACTTTTAGAAAACGTCGTTATTAATATTTATTTTTTATTTTATTTTATTTATTTATTTTTATTTTATTTCATTTCTTATTTTATTTTATTTCATTTCA
>NW_020868463.1:252271-259771 GCF_003789085.1 Penaeus vannamei | reverse complement strand
CTCTCTCTCTCTCTCTCTCTCTCTCTCTCTCTCTCTTTCTTCAATCTTTCTTCTATGTCGACACATTTTGTCCAAAG
The DNA here is from genome assembly GCF_003789085.1 of Penaeus vannamei. Lineage (NCBI taxonomy): Eukaryota > Metazoa > Arthropoda > Malacostraca > Decapoda > Penaeidae > Penaeus > Penaeus vannamei. Next base: position 259,694 of record NW_020868463.1, on the reverse strand, counting down.
AAAAAGAAAGACCCATTATTGTTAAAATAAAATACTCGCAACACAATCGACAAAGTACACTCACCTTTGAGACGAAAAAAATATAAAAAGATAGAGAAAAAAAAACTAGAAAAATAAACATTAAATAGTCACAACACTTACCCTGCCCCTCCTCAAAAAAAAAAAAAAAAAAAAAAAAAAAAAAAAAAAAAAAAAAAAATGGAATCACGATCGCCTAACTCCCCGTGCCTTATACCCTATAGATAGACCCCTATGCGTCATCCCTCTTTAAGTCATTTATCCGTGAATAACCACACATTACAGATCAATCCACCGCACACGAGGTAAGGAATAGAGATGACCGTAATGTAGTACTCCAGAATCTTATATATAAATACGCATAGTCATCGTCGGTACAGTGGAGATCGTTCAGTCACATGTACAATGGTATATAACAAATTATATCCTTTACAAAAACGGCTTATAACAAATTATATCCTTTACAAATTATATTTTCCGGGTATTGCTGAACTGTCATGCACACTCAACATGCACGGAGCGCCTCTTGTGGCATGTTCACGGCAGGACTCGCACGCGGTTCCACTTCTTCATCTATAATGAACTTCTACTGTCCTGACCAGTTGGAAAGGTAGATTGGTTCTCGTGGTTAAGGAATCTCTCTGTTTTCGGGGTAAATCGGAGAGTTTTTTATTTATTGGTTTTAATTTCGTTTGTTAAGGGTAAATCGGAGGGTTTTTATTTGTTTTGTTTGTTTTAGTTTCGTTTGTTCAGGGTAAATCGGAGAGTTTTATTTTTTTATTTGTTTTGATTTCGTTGTTCAGTTTTTTCGGAGTTTTGTTATTTATTTGTTTTAGTTTCATTTGTCAGGGTAAAGCGGAGAGTTTTATTATTGTTTGTTTTAGTTTCGTTTGTTTCAGGGTAAATCGGAGAGTTTTTATTTATTTTATTTGTTTTAGTTTCGTTTGTTTCAGGGTAAATCGGAGAGTTTTTTATTTATTTATTTGTTTTTAGTTTCGTTTTTTTTTTCAGGGTAAATCGGAGAGTTTTTTATTTATTTATTGGTTTTAATTTCGTTTGTTTCAGGTAAATCGGAGAGTTTTTTATTTATTTATTTGTTTTAATTTCGTTTGTTCAGGGTAAATCGGAGAGTTTTTTATTTTTTGGTTTTCGTTTGTTTCATGAAGGGTAAATTGGAGAGTTTTTTTATTATTTATTGTTTTAGTTTCGTTTGTTTCAGGGTAAACCGGAGAGTTTTATTTATGTTTTCTTTATTGGTTCCACTTCTTCATCTATAATGAACTTCTACTGTCCTGACCAGTTGGAAAGGTAGATTGGTTCTCGTGGTTAAGGAATCTCTGTGTTTTCAGGGTAAATCGGAGTTTTTATTTATTTATTTGTTTTAATTTCGTTGTTTCAGGGTAAATCGAGGGTTTTATTTGTTTGTTTGTTTTAATTTCGTTTGTTCAGGGTAAATCAGTTTTTTATTTATTTATTTGTTTTTCATGTTTTGTTTCAGGTAAATCGGAGGGTTTTTATTTTTATTTGTTTTAATTTCGTTAGTTTTGAGGGTAAACCGGAGAGTTTTGTTTATTTATTTGTTTTAATTTCGTTTTGTTCAGGGTTAATCGGAGAGTTTTTATTTATTTATTGTTTTGATTTCGTTTGTTCAGGGTAAATCGGAGAGTTTTTTATTTATTTATTTGTTTTAATTTCGTTTGTTCAGGGTAAATCGGAGAGTTTTTTATTTATTTATTGGTTTTAATGTCGTTTGTTTCAGGGTAAATCGGAATGTTTTTATTTATTTATTTGTTTTAGTTTCGTTTGTTCAGGGTAAACCGGAGAGTTTTTATTTGTTTATTTGTTTTAATTTCGTTTGTTCAGGGTAAATCGGAGAGTTTTTATTTTCATTTGTTTTAAATTCGTTTGTTCAGTTTTTTTCGGAGAGTTTTTTATTTATTTGTTTGTTTTCATTTCGTTTGTTTGAGGGTAAATCGGGGAGTTTTTATTTATTTGTTTGTTTTCATTTCGTTTGTTCGGGTTAAATCGGAGAGTTTTTATTGTTTGTTTTAGTTTCGTTTGTTCTGGGTAAATCGGAGAGTTTTTATTTATTTACTGTTTTAATTTCATTTTGTTGCAGGGTAAATCGGAGAGTTTTTTTTTTTTATTTGTTTTAATGTCGTTTGTTCAGGGTAAATCGGAGTTTTTTTTTATTTATTTGTTTTAATTTCGTTTGTTTAGGGTAAATCGGAGAGTTTTATTTACATGTTTTATTTATCTGTTTTAATTGCGTTTGTTTCAGGGTAAATCGGAGTTTTTATTTATTTATTTGTTTATATTTCGTTTGTTTCAGGGTAAATCGGAGAGTTTTATTTATTTATTTGTTTTAATTTCGTTTTTTCAGAGTAAATCGGAGAGTTTTTATTTATTTATTTGTTTTCATTTCGTTGTTTGAGGGTAAATCGGAGAGTTTTTTTTTTTATTATTTATTTGTTTTAATTTTTTGTTCAGGGTAAATCGAGAGTTTTTTATTTATTGTTTTTTTATTGCGTTTGTTCAGGGTAAATCGGAGAGTTTTATATTTATTGGTTTTAGTTTCCTTGTTCGGGTTAAATCGGAGAGTTTATTTGATTTGTTTGTTTTAATTTCGTTGTTCAGGGTAAATCGGAGTTTTTATTTATTTGTTTTATTATTTGTTTTAATTTCGTTTGTTAAGGGTAAATCGGAGAGTTTTTTTTTTATTTATTTATTTGTTTTAATTTCGTTTGTTTTCAGGGTAAATCGGAGTTTTATTTAATTATTTGTTTTTTTGTTTCGGGGTAATCGGAGAGTTTTATTTATTTATTTGTTTGAATTTCGTTTGTTAAGGGTAAATCGGAGTTTTTTTTATTTATTTATTTGTTTTAATTTCGTTTGTTCAGGGTAAACCGGAGAGTTTTATTTATTTATTGGTTTTAGTTTCGTTTTTTTTTTTCAGGGTAAATCGGAGTTTTTATTTATTTATTTGTTTTAATTTCGTTTGTTTCAGGGTAAATCGGAGAGTTTTTTTTTATTTATTTATTTGTTTTAAATTCGTTTGTTTCAGGGTAAATCGGAGAGTTTTTATTTATTTGTTTGTTTTAGTTTCGTTTGTTCAGGGTAAATCGGAGTTTTTATTTATTTATTGGTTTTCATTTCGTTGTTTTCAGGGTAAATCGGAGAGGTTTTATTTATTTGTTGGTTTTAGTTTCGTTTGTTTCAGGGTAAATCGGAGGGTTTTATTTATTTATTGGTTTTAATTTCGTTTGTTCAGGGTAAATCGGAGTTTTTTATTTATTTATTGGTTTTCATTTCGTTTGTTTCATGAAGGGTAAATCGGATTTTTTATTTATTTATTTTGTTTTAGTTTCGTTTGTTTCAGGGTAAATCGGAGAGTTTTATTTATTTATTTGTTTTAATTTCGTTTGTTCAGGGTAAATCGGAGAGTTTTATTTATTTATTTGTTTTAGTTTCGTTTGTTTCAGGGTAAATCGGAGAGTATTTATTGGTTTTTATTTCGTTTGTTTCAGGGTAAATCTGAGGGTTTTATTGATTTATTTGTTTTAGTTCGTTTGTTCAGGGTAAACCGGAGTTTTATTGATTATTTTGTTTTAATGTCGTTTGTTTCAGGGTAAATCGGAGAGTTTTTTAATTTATTTATTTGTTTTACTGTCGTTTGTTCAGGATAAATCGGAGAGTTTTTTTTTATTTATTTGTTTTAATTTCGTTTGTTTCAGGGTAAATCGGAGAGTTATTTATTTATTTGTTTTAATGTCGTTTGTTCAGGGTAAATCGGAGAGTTTTTATTATTATTCGTTTTTATTTCGTTGTTCAGGGTAAATCGGAGAGTTTTATTTACATGTTTTATTTATCTGTTTTAATTGCGTTTGTTTCAGGGTAAATCGAGAGTTTTTTATTTATTTGTTTTAATTTCGTTTGTTCAGGGTAAATCGGAGAGTTTTAATTTATTGGTTTTGATTTCGTTTGTTCCAGGGTAAATCGGAGATATTTATTTATTTATTTGTTTTAATTCGTTTGTTCAGGGTAAATCGGAGAGTTTTATTTATTTATTTGTTTTAGTTTCGTTTGTTCAGGGTAAATCGATAGTTTTATTTATTTGTTTTAGTTTTCGTTCGTTCAGGGTAAATCGAAGTTTTTATTTATTTATTGTTTTAAAATTCGTTTGTTTCAGGGTAAATCGGAGTTTTTTATTTATTTATTGGTTTTAATGTCGTTTGTTTCAGGGTAAATCGGAGAGTTTTATTTATTTATTTGTTTTAATTTCGTTTGTTCAGGGTAACCAGAGAGTTTTATTTATATGTTTTATTTATTTGTTTTAGTTTCGTTTGTTCAGGGTAAATCGGAGAGTTTTATTTACATGTTTTATTTATTTTTTTTTAATTTCGTTTGTTCAGGGTAAATCGGAGAGTTTTATTTATTTGTTTTAATTTCGTTTGTTCAGGGTAAATCGGAGAGTTTTATTTACATGTTTTATTTATTTGTTTTAATTTCGTTTGTTCAGGGTAAATCGGAGAGTTTTATTTACGTTTTATTTATTTGTTTTTATATTTCGTTGGTGTAGGTTTAATTTTTGGTTCGTTCCAGAAGCCGATATTTCTCCCTTTCGAAAACCTTTTATCAATGACGGTGCAGGCTCGAGCGACGCTGCCAAAGATGCCTCCCGTCTTAATTGTATCACAAAGAAAATAACTCTTTCCCTCTTCTTTTATTGAAATTCCTTCATAAAAACCAAACAACCCGAATACTATTTATTAATATATCTAAAGTAGACTTATTTACCATTTAAGATTTCCCAAATTACGAGATGAGCCTTGGAGTCTTAATTTTTTTTTCCCGCGATTTGGCAACGTTGGATTCATTCTGGTGTCCGACGCGTCCCCTTCTCCTCAGCTGCCGCCACCAGTCCAGCTGCATTATTCATTAATTGATCGATTTTGATTGGTCAGTTGCGGCCGGGCAAGAAACATACTCTCGCTAGATAAAGAAAATTACGGAATAAAATGGGTACCTCGAGGCTAATATTTGTTTCGGTTTTTCGATTTTCCAGGAGGAGAGTTGTGGAGGGAGAGAGAGGTAGGGTGGGGTTGGGATGGGGTGGGGGTGGGGGGATTGATGCCTTGTTCGTCATGTCGCCCTGGAATGTGCAACAGGCAATTGATATTTACGATGGAGATGTGTACTCATTCCCTTTTTTATTTATTTATTTATTTTTTACATCTGTAACTTTATCGGGATGCATCTCAGGGAGAATTACTGAAGGCTTGTAATTGGCAGGTGAGAAATTATCCATAAAATGTTCCCAGTTAAGAAAAAAGTAAAGGAGAGAGAGAGAGAGAGAGAGAGAGAGAGAGAGAGAGAGAGAGAGAGAGAGAGAAGAGAGAGAGAGAGAGAGAGAGAGAGAGAGAGAGAGAGAGAGGGGGGGGGGGCAGGCGCGGAGGCAGTGACAGTGGATGTAGCAGTGACAGTGACAGAGAGATGGATAGATAAATAGAGAGAGAGAGAGAGAGAGAGAGAGAAGTTAACACGTGAAGGTTAACATCAAAATGTCTTCTCTTCACATTCGGACCATACCTGTACAACCTATAAAACCTTAATTAACCCATATTGATTCAGGAAAGATTTGCTCAAGCTAAAAGCGTGTACAAACAGTACCCATTACTGAACTCCAGAATACCTAGAATTTAGTACCGTTAATACGACGGTTAATATTATTGGAACTCGCCAATATTACGTATTTTATTTCTTACTTACTGTTCAGTGTAGCGATTGAAAGGAAGAATAAGTAAACTGGTATATTTCTTATTGTACTAATAATAGGTTTGGCTTCGGATGATGAATTAGTGTGGAATTTACAGCTGAATACTTGCAATATCTTATTTTATGAAGAGTGTCACGTTCTCTATTTAGCATGCAACCATTGTGCGCCGGGAATTATGATCTTCATTTTTTATAAATTCTTAGTGACGAATTCCTCATACCTGGATTTGATTTACGTGAATAAATCTGAGCGTCCGGTGTTAATAGATCCCCCCCCCCCCACTCTCCCAGGCTATAGAGAGAATTCAATTCTGTTAAAAGGGACAATTGGAGAAACTATAAAGTTGATGGGATTATTAATTTTGATGTGGAAGGCCTATCCATCATTTTCCGCGATGTCCTAACAAGATACTTATAACTTAAATAAGATACTTATTTTAGGTAACAAGATATAAGGTTGCGATACTTGTGTGACTTCTTATTGCTTCCCGTTTTGTATTATATTTTTTGTATATGTTTGATGTGTGTTTATGTAAAATGAAGATTTTAATTAGGTCTGTGCAGAGAACGACAAAATGTGGTATACATTTAGGCGTACGTGTATCTACATACGCTTACATACACTCATCATCATTATTATAATCATACTATGATTAAGTCTGCTTTCTTCTCTCACTCGCACCTTCTCTCTCTCATCTCTATCCCACCTTGTTTCCGTCCCTCCTTCCCTCCCTCCCTCATCTCCTCTCGCTCACTCCCTCTCTCCTCCTCTCCTCTCCTTACCACCTCCTCCTCCCTCCCTCTCTCCCACCCCTCACCTCCTCCCTCCCTCCCTCCCCTCCCTTCCCTTCCCTCCTCCCCTCACCTTCTCTCCTCCCTCCTCCTCCCTCCTCCACTCCTCTCCTCCTTCCCTCCCTCCTCCCTCATCCCTCCCCCCCCTCCTCCTCTCCAACACTCCTCACCTCCTTCCTTCCCCCCCCCCTCCCTCCAACTTCCACTCACCTTCCCTTTCCCTCCCCCGATCCTCCCTCCCTTCCACCTCCTTCTTCTTTTCCCACTCTCTCTTATTCTAAGAATTTTACGCCCCTCGACGTTTTCTTAAAGGATTCCTGGTATTAGATGGTTAAATAATTATTCCAAGATAATGAAAGTGGTAAATGAGAATGGTATGTGTGCGTAGAATAAGGTCGAATGATCCACAGAGAATCGTTAATTTTTTGGGGAAAAAGAATCGGATAATATTGCTTTTTTTATGGTTTCTCTTTTCATTTGTTTGTTTGTTTGTTTGTTTGTTCATTTTGTTTGAGCTGGTTTTGTTTACTTGTTTAGTTGGTTGGTTGGTTTAGTTGTGTGTGTTGCGAGGGCAGGTTTTAAGGAGAAACTTTATGAAATCATGTGTATACAAAGTCTTGTAAAAGGAATGACTAGTACCCTCTCTACTTTCTAACTCACACTCTCTCTCTCTTTTTCTTTCTCCCTGCCCCCCTTCTCTTTCTCCCTCCTCTCTCTCTCTCTCTCTCTCTCTCCTGCCTGTCTGTCTGTCTCTCTCTCTCTCTCTCTCTCTCCTCTCTCTCTCTCTCTCTCTCTCTCTCTCTCTCTCTCTCTCTCTCTCTCTCTCTCTCTCTCATCT
>NW_020868463.1:212271-222271 GCF_003789085.1 Penaeus vannamei | reverse complement strand
TTACCCTTCCCAAGATTCCTCCCCCACTTTCCTCACACCATTTACATCGCATTCTCTCTCTCCTCCACCAGCATCACCACCCCCTCCCCCTCCCCCACCAGGAAACAAACAACAGAGATAATATTATTACATAAGAGCAACAGGAGCAAAGGAGACACACACAGAGCATCGGATAATTAATATAAGAGGGTCGAGTGCTCCGTATGAAGGATCTAATGAGAACCCGGCGATGCGTGATTGTTTCTATAAGGGACACGAGATTAATAGACGGCAGGGTATGAGATTAAAGAGGGATCTCGTGTATAATTTACTCCTTTGTCCTGAGTGTGTTCGTCTGGTTGGAAGCGTTCGGTGCAAGCAAGGTACAGTTTGATAATATATATGTATATATATATATATATATATATATATATATATATATATATATATATATATATATATATTATATATATTTTTTTTTTTTTTTTTTTTTTTTTTTTTTTTTTTTTTTTTCTAGTTTACGTCTTTATTTTTTTCCCAGTAAAAAGATGATATTGATGATAATGATAGATGGAAGGATGCCTTGATGATATTGTGTCTAAATGGCTGATTGCGATAAAAAGACAGTGATATGATTATTACTGTCATTATATGTATATATATTTTTTTATATCATAACTTTCTCAAAATAGTTCAGATCTTAAGAAAGACGGTTGGTTATCATTATCTTAACCCAGTGGATTTCCAAGACGAATTTGAAGAAATCACTGTATTTCTCGCTCCTTTTAGAGACTTTGATCTTGTGTATTTTAGGAGAAATAAAAAGCAATATGTGATATATATATAATACTTTTGATATCAAATTCTTAGAATCGTCTTCTGAATTTGGAATTTTGTTTTTTGTTTGTACTTTCAAATGTCAGCATTTAAGGGTTATAATAACCGTGTTTTTATGTTACTGGTGTTATCGTAATTTTTGATAGTACTTAATTGTTGTGATTATTATAATTATCTTTGTTGTGATGATGATGAACATTATCATAATTATCTGTATTATTACTATTATTATTATTATTATTATTATTATTATTATTATTAATAATATTATTATTATCATTTTCATCACCATTACAATTATTTTTATTATTATCGTCATCATTGTTGTCACTATCAATCACATCGGTGTTATTAGCATTGTTATTATCATTATCACAGTCACTCTCACCATCACCATCACCATCACCTTATCCATATCATCATCATCAATCACCATCATACTCTCACCACTTCTAACGATAGTAATTATAATGATCATGATGTTCTTATCATTAAACGGTCATTATTCTCATTATATATTAATATGAGCGCGAAATAGACGATTAAATTGAGTGATTTTATTGAACTGCCGACGATGTTCACGCAGATAGCTTTTCAATATAATAATGACTGGCCTAATGGTTTTGACCTCGTTCGGTTGTTTATCATATTTAGCTGTTGAGTGGTTAGGGGGGGGAGGAGAGACGAAGAGGAAGAGGAAAAAGGAGGAAGAGGAAGAGGAAAAGGAAAGGAAGAAGGGGAGGTGTAGGCGGAGGGGGAGGTGGAAGAGGGGGTAGGGGTGGGGAGGGAGGAGGAGGTAGAGGAAGAGGTGGAGGAGAAGAGGATGAGGATGAGTAGGAGAGGAAGGTGAAGGAGGTAGGAGGAGGAAGGTAAGAGGAGGGGAAGAATGAGAAAATATCCACCCCCCTTTTCTCTCCCTCTCTATTCATCTATCCCTTTCTCTATCTACCTCTCTCTCTCTCTATCTAATCTATCTCTTCGTCCTTCCTATCTTGTTCTGACATATTTACCCTTTTCTTCTAATCTTGTATGAAAAACCTAAGGCCTTTTCTACAACAGGAAGTCGAAGAAAACGATAACTTTATAACAAGCTTCGTTTCTGTTGTTAATGTTGTTGATAAAACAGGTGAGGTGCGATGCCATTTTTTTTCTTTTTTTTTATTGGTGGGGGTGGGGGGTAGGGGTGGGGTAGGGGGTAGGATGAGTCGTTTTTGTTTTGAGTGTTGGAAATATCTCTAGGAAGTTGTGGCTGTATCTTCCTCTCTCTCTCTCTCTATCTATCTCTTTCTCTTTCTCTCTCTCTCTTTCTTTCTTTTCTCTCCTCTCTATCTCTCACTCTTTCTCTTCTCTCTCTCTCTCTCTCTCTCTCTCTCTCTCTCTCTCTCTCTCTCTCTCTCTCTCTCTCTCTCGCTCTCTCTCTCTCTCTCTCTCTCTCTCTCTTTCTTTCTCTCTCTCTCTCTCTCTCTCTCTCTCTTCTCTCTCTCTCTCTCTCTCTCTCTCTCTCTCTCTCTCTCTCTCTCTCTCTCTCTCTCATACACACACACATACATACATTGACAAACAGACACATACACTTATGTAAACCTACACGCATGTATGTGTACAGATATATACCCATACTTCTGTATAGCGTGTCTGCATTTAAGTGAGCGTTGGTTTCTGTAAATACCTTTTTTTCATCCTTTTCGACAGCAAAAACATCAAGTACTTACCAGGACCAGAATCCCTTTTATATCACATTCTGTCACATTTATTTTTATCCTTCCCGCTACCATACATCTGGCCTATGCTGTCATTAACCATAAATCTAATTTCAGGCCCTTTATTATTCGTCCCAAATCATACACTATCTTTCTATGATTTTTTTATGACACCGTCTCATATACTTTTTTAATATAATAACACGAAGCTAAGGGGGGTGTAATGCGAACTTACGCCGCCCTTAAGGCTGGTTACTCGGCTTATTATCATAGAGCTATGGGCCTTATTGCTCGCCGTGTCCCCGTTACGATTGGGAGTGAGTGCGTCTGAGTGAGTCAGAGGAAGATTCTGTTGAGTTCTGTTTTACGTAAACCTGGTGTAAGGAAGAACGTCTTGGAAGGGACGGTGAGATGTTTTTGATTTTTTTTTTTCTTATTTCTTGGGTTGCTATCGTCATTAGAAGTGTATCATTTTTATTTTATTATTCTTTTTAAAATTTATTTATTTTCATTTGATTCGCTCTCACGCTCTTTATTCTCTCTCTTTTGTGTCTCTGTCTCTCTGTCTGTCTGTCTGTCTGTCTGTCTGTCTGTCTGTCTGTCTGTCTCTCTCTCTCTCTCTCTCTCTCTCTCTCTCTCTCTCTCTCTCTCTCTCTCTCTCTCTCTCTCTCTCTCTCTCTCTCTCTCTCTCTCTCTCTCTCTCTCTCACACATCTCCACTGTAATTCAGTAAAGAAATTTATTAACTGAAATTTAACGAAAAATGAAACATCCTTGTAAACTTCGGACTCATTTTCATCTTCCTCTTTCATAAAAAAAAAGATAATAATAATAAATAAAAAAAAATGAAAATAAAACTATTTCATTCTACATTCTACCTATTTTTTATTTTTCCTCCGATCGAAAAAAAAAACCCACCTCGAACGCATACCCAAAAAAGGAAGCCAAAACCAGCCCAAGAGCCCGGGTCACTAAGGCCGGGAATCCCATAAACACCCCGCGATTTTTCCTTTTCCATTCCCGGATGTGATTAGAAACTAGCGGTCTCTTCTGTCCCATTGGTATCAGAGGTAATATCTCCTCCTAAATTAATTATGAGGCGAAATGAAGCGGACAAATACTGTCTCCCTTGGTTAATGCAGCGGACTTGGAGCGACTACAGCTTCCGTAGAGCTGTGGGTTTTGTAGCATTCATGTATGTGTGTGTGCGTACATATGTATATGTATATATACTCGTATGTATATGTGTGAGTGTGTGAGTATGTATATATATATAATATATATATATATATATATATATATATATATATATATATATATATATACATATATATACATATATATGTATATATGCATATACGTATTTGTGTACACACGTACACACACACTTCCAATTACGATAGCAACATCAACAACAATAATAAGAATAATAGGAATGAAAATAACAACAACAACACACAACTCGAATAAGCAAGAATTTCTTTAAGAGTTTGATGTCTTGTCTTTTCCTTTCTCTCCTCCTTACTACCTTTATCCTTCCTCCCTTCCCATTTCTTCATTTCTTCTCCTCCATCGTTCGTTTCCTCTCCAGTTCTTTCTTTCCCTTCCCTTCGACTTCCCTATTAAGACCTTTTTTACTTCTATTTTCCATTCCTCTGCCCCCCCCCCTTCTCCAGTCTCCTCTCCTCCTCCTTTTCTGTCCCTCTTATCTTCTTCCTATCTCCAGTCCTTATCCTCTTCTCCTTTTTTCTCTCTGCATCTTATTCTTCATTCTCTCCAGGTCCCTCTTCTCCTATTTCATTTTCTCTCCCTCTTTCTTCCGTTCCATCTCCCTTTTAACTCATTTTCCAATTCCATTCTTCTTCCTTTTCACTTCTTCCCCTTCTTCATTTTATTTCTGTTCTCTCTTTGCTCCCCCTTTTCCTTTCCTCCACCCCTTTATCATACATTTTTCCCTCCTCCCTCTCTTCCTCCTCTCTCTCTCCTTTCCCCTCCCTCTCCTCCCTTCCTCCCTCCTTCTTTCCCTCCATCCCCTCCTTCTTTCCCTTCCTTTCCTCCTTCTCCTTCTTTCCCTCTCCCTATCACTCCTTTCCCTCTTCTCCTTCCCCTTTCCCTCTCTCATCCCTCCCTCTCTCTCCCTATATCTCCATCCTTCCTCTTCTTCCCCTCTCCCTCCCTCCCCTTCCCCCTCACCTCTCCTTCCCCAACCTCCCCTCCCTCCCTCTCCTTCCCCTTCTTCCCCAACCTCCCTCCCTCTCCTTCCCCAACCTCCCCACCCTCTCCTTCCCCAACTTCCCTCCCTCTCCTTCCCCAACCTCCCCTCCTCCCTCCCCTTCCCCAACATCCCCTATTTTTCCCCCTCTCCTTCCCCTCCCTCCCTCCTCCCCTCCCTCTCCCTTCTTCCCCTCCCTCCTCTCCTTCCTCCCGCGCCGAGTGGTCCGCCGCCCTCTGCCGCCGCTAATTCCTTAGTGTCATGGAGGCTTAGGGTCTTAATCCCGGGAATTAGTCGGGAATCCTCCAAAAGAGGGTCTAATGCTGTTAAAACAATGTTCGGCCATTTTTTTTCCCATCTATGGGATCTGCTCGGATGGCCGCTTGGTGGGGGAGGAGGGTGGGAGTGGAGGGAGAGGGTGAGGGGTGGTGGAGGGAGGAGGTGTGGTGGGAGTGGTGAGGTGGTGGGGAGGGAGGGTGAATGGGAGGGAGGGTGTGAGGTGGAGGGGTGGGAGAGGGTGGTGGGGGTGGTGGAGATGAGAGGCGTGTGAGGGGTGGTTGTGCGTATGAGGGTGTGAGGATTGTTGGGGGTGGTGCGTATGAGGGTGTGAGGATAAGGGTGTAGGGTGTAAGAGTGAGGGTGGTGAAAGTTGGTAGGGAGTGAGGATGTGGGGGTGAGAATGATGAAGAGTGAGGGTGGTGGGGGATAAGGATGAGGGTGAAGGTGAGGGTGGTGGGGAGTGAGGGCGAGTGTGTGAGGGTGGTGAGGAGTAAAGATGCGGGTAGTTGGGTGAGGGTTTTAGGAGTGGGGATAAAAAAATAGTGGGGAGTGAGGGTGAGCGTAAGGTTGGGGTGAGGTGAGAGAGGTGGGGAGTGATGAGGATGAGGATAAAGATGGAGATAAACGTCAGGTATTGAGTTGGGGATTGGGTTGGGGTGAGAGGGGAGGGCGGGGAAGTATAAGGGTAATGGGGATGTAGTTGTAGTTGAGTTAGAATTGTGTTAAGAATGAGGGGTGAGTGTGGGAATTGGGTGAGGGCGAGGATAGGGTGAGGCGGGGGATAGCGTGAAGACAAGGATAGGGGTGAGGCGTAGATAGGGTGAGGGCGCAGGATAGGGTGAGGGCGGGATAGGGTGAGGGCGAGGATAGGGTGAGGGCGGGATAGGGTGAGGATAGGGTGGGCGAGGATAGGGTGAGGGCGGGGATAGGGTGAAGACAGGGATAGGGTGAGGGCGTGGATAGGGTGAGGCTGGCAAGGTGAGGGGGGGGATAGGGTGAGAGTGGAGGAGTGAGGGATGGAAGGGTGAGGGTGGGATAGAGTGAGGGCGGGGATAGAGTGAGGCTTAGAAAGACGTGTGGAGGATTACGCGAAGGATAGACAGACACATTTAGAGGCTTGGAAGGGGTGGGGGGAATGGGTATGGGGTAGGATAGGGGGTACATAGGGGGTTGGTGGGGTGTAGGGGGTAGATTAAGGGCTAAGTTAGGGTAGAACAGAGGTTAAAGTTGACTAGTTGTTAATGTCTCTCGGAAAGAGAAGGGTGGAGTGAAAAAGGTGGGGGGGTGGGGAAGGGGGGGGGGTTGAAAGGGTGCTTTGAAGGGGAAGAAGAGGAGAGGAAGGAGGGAAGGAGGGGAAGGAGGGGAGGGAGGGAGGGGGGGGTTGAAAGGGTGCTTTGAAGGGGAAGAGAGAGGAGGAAAAGGAGGGAAGAGAGAGGGGGGAAGGAGGGGGGGGAATAGGGAGAAAGGGAGAGGACTTTCTTCTTCAGTTTCTTGAGCAATTTGAATACAGCCAACTGCCTGTTTATGGACTTTCTCCCTCTGTTGAGGAATTTTCGGTTCGGTTTCGGTTCACTTTCATCCGTTTTTTACTTCATTTTCTTCGTTTCTTCATTTTCTTCGTTCCATTTTTTTTTTCTTTTTCTTTTTCATCGCCCTTCGTTATTTCGTTTTCTGATTTATTTTTTTATTTTTTTCTTTCTTCATTTTTCTTTTTTTTTTATTACGTATATATATAGATATATATTTTTTACTTCGTTTTCTTTTTTCATTTCTATTCCGTTCATTTTTTATTATGATTTTCGTATGATTTTTTATTCATCATTAACTATTCTTAATTTACGTCATTATTTGCTATCACTAATATCATTACCCTCATATTCACCATCATTATCATTATATCTTTATCGTCACCCAGCATATTCATTAACATCATCATCACCATTATCACTTCTCTTCCTCCTTCTTCTTTCTTTTGCTTCTTCTCTCCTCCTCCTCCCCCCCCCCCCATTATCATCATCATCAATCATCATCACCACCACCAACATCATCATCTTAACCTAATACATTCTTTAACATCATCACCATCACCCTCATCACCTCTTCCGTAGCACCGACACCATCATCACCATCAACACCACCAAAAGAAACAGATAAAAAAAAAAATAAAAAAATAAATAAAAAAAAAGATACAGAAATTGGTCATTATGCATTTGAATTTTTCATCACATAACTTTTTCACTCAAAACTATATCTATTTATGATGGATTCCAAAGGTCGCCTTCCAATTATTGATAAAGCTTAATCGTCCAAAATTTCCTAAATTGCCTAAGTAATTCATTTAGTCTTGGAATTGGTTTCACAAGTTTTAATCGCCCGACAGAAATTCGACACACAGCCATCACCTGTGACTTTTTTCTTCTTTTTTTTCTTCTCTCTTCCTGTCTGTATGTCTGTCTGTCTGTCGTTTTGTATTCTCTCCTTTCCTTTTTTTTTCTTCTCTCTCTTTTTTTTTCTCTGTCTCTTCTTTTCTGCAATCACTTCTATTCTCCTTTTCACCCTCCTTCTCTCCCTCCTCTTCCCTTTCTTCTCCGTCCCTACCTTGAAGTCCCTTCCTCCCTCACTCCCTACCTCCCACTTCCTTCCCTTTCCCCCTTCCTCCCACCCTCCTCCCCTCTCCTTATCTCTCTATCTACCCCCCTCCCCTCTATTCCAAGCAAAGGGGTGAAGAAAACTGGATCATTCCCGAATTTTCTTTCCCTTTTTAACCCCCCCCCCCAAAACGCCATTTTTTCCCTCCTGGACCTCGCAGTTATCGCGGGATTCGGATTCGGTTTCGGAGGTTTCGAACGCGGCTTCGAATCCGAGGCTTCGAATCCGGGGCTTCGAATCAGCGGTTTCGAATCCTCCCTTCCCGCCTTTTTTTTCTTCTTCTTCTTCTCGGGTCTGAGAAATTTATGCCATTCCCAGAAACTAATTAAAGAATGAAGCAGTTAAAGAACTGGTTATTAGAGCCATTAGACCTTCCAGTGATCTCTTAATTTTCCAGATATTGCAGTGGAATTGATATTCTTCCAAGGTAAAGAAAAAGAAAAAAAATCCAATTAGACTCCTGTTTAAAGAAAGGGGGGGAGGAGGGGGGGGTATGACAGGTGGGAGGCAGTTGGAGGAAAGCAAGATGGAAAACAGATAGAGAGAGAGAGAGAGAGAGAGAGAGAAAAAAATAGAAGAGAAATATAAAATTAAAATCTTAGATATAGGCAATATGTGTATGTGTTTGTATGTGTGTGTACATATGTCTGTCACTGTTTCACACCAAGAACCTCCGTATTCGGGGGGTGGCGGAAAAGGGGTTGTGGGGGGGAAGGGGGAGGTAGTGAGAGAAGGAGGGGATTCTGACCCTAAAAATCCCCTTGGCCTCAAGAGTCAGAATCCCATCCCCCCCCCCCCCCAGCGTCGCACCCCCGGAGCTCGAATCCAAAGGGGATCTTTTTTCATCAAGGCGACTATAATGAGGATTCTTATTTAACAAGATCCGTTAATGAGGCCCAAATCTTAGTAAGGGTGGCAGGGGAGGGGGTAAGGGTAGGGGGGGAAGGAGAGGGGAGGGGGGAGGGAGAGGGGAGGAAAGGAGTAAGGGTCGAGGGGGGTAAGGGTGGGGGAGGGAGGGAAGAGGAGAGGGAGGGAAGGAGTAAGGGTCGGGGGAAGGGGGGTGGGAGAGGAAGAGGGAGGGTAAGGGTCAGGGGGGGGGGGGAAGGGAGAAGGAAGAGGGAAGGGGTAAGGGTCAGGGTCGGGGGGAAGGGGGGGGGCGAGAGGAAGAGGGAAGAGGGAAAGGGTAAGGGGTGGGGGAAGGGGTGGGAGAGGAAGGGAGAGGGGAGGGAAGGGTAAGGGTCAGGGGGGAGGGAAGGGGGGAGTGTTAGGGGTGTGGGATAGGGGGAGGAGAGAAAGGGGGGAGGGGAGGGGGGAAGGAAGGTCGGACACAAATGATTTCCATCAATTCAATCTCGCCAAGGTATTATTGCCTAATTAAAATGGAGGCTGTGGGATTAAGTTTATAGGGTCGGCTGGTGGGAGGAGCGGGGTAAGGAGGAGGGAAGGGGGGGTAGAGAGAGTGGGGATCCTGAAGGAAAAGATACGGGAGGGGGGTTGGAAGGGATGGGGGAAGGGGAGGGAGGGGGGAGAGGTTCCTGAAGGGAGGGAATGGGAGGGGGGTGGTGGAATGGATGGGGTGGGGGGAGGGAGGATAAGGAGTGCTCTGGGTTACATTGATGGGATTTATGTGCGTTTTGTAAGCGGGGTATATGACGCCTGATACTCATTATCATATTGTTTATGTGGTCTCAATTTTTTTTTTTTTTTTTTTTTTTTTGGGGGGGGGGTGCTATGACCACTATTTTTTTAGATTTTTTCGGGGAGTGTTGGCTATGACGTCACTGAGTACGTAGATGGTCTCAAGTTTTTTTTTTTTTTTTTTTTTTTTTTTTTGGGGGGTTATGACCACTTTTTTTTAGATTTTATTTGGGGGGGAGGGGGTGGCTATGACGTCACTGAGTACGTAGAGCATGTATGAGGTAATGTATATATGTAAAAAACAAAGGAAATGTGGGGGTTTTAATTCACTAGTATGCGATGTGTTGCATTTATCAATATCCTTTATTTAGATGTTTTTTGTGTATTTATCTATGCAGAGACGCAAGTGTGGCACTGTGGTCGTTAGTGTGCCACTTTTATGCCACATCTGAAGCACCATTTTAACTGTTCTTTATTGCTATATCAGTATGTTTTTCTTTATATGACTACACGTGCTTGGTTGTCCACATGCAAACTTCCAGTGCACGCAATCAAATATTTTTCATACATGTACCTAAAACCGTTTTATATTGCATATATATTCTCTGTCTGTCTGTCTGCCTGTCTGTCATTCCTCTCCTCTCTCCTTTTTCCTCTTTTCTCTTTCTCTTTCTCTTTTCTCTTTCTCTTTCTCTTTTCTTTCTCTC
>NW_020868463.1:197271-207271 GCF_003789085.1 Penaeus vannamei | reverse complement strand
TCAAACTCTTTTTTTTTCTCCATAATTAGTATTTTATGAACTGCATAATTAATTCGCCCTTATCACGGACGCATTAATGGTCATTTCCGATGAAGACCTCGATCCATACAGGTGCGTCACTTTTGCCGAATCAGTTTCCAAGCTGTGCTCTGTCGTTTCAGAATTTTTTGATTCAGATTAATAAAGTTTTCTAGTTAAAACGATTAAATGTCTAATGTGATCTTTACAGATAGATAGAAGGGGGGAGGAGAGAGAGAGAGAGGAGGAGGAGGAGGGAGAGGAAGGGAGAGAGAGAATGTGGGAGGGTGGGATGGGAGGGAGAGAAAGAGGGAATATATATATATATATATATATATATATATACATACATACATACATACATATATATATATATATATATATATATATATATATATATATATATATATATATATATATATAGAGAGAGAGAGAGAGAGAGAGAGAGAGAGAGAGAGAGAGAGAGAGAGAGAGAGAGAGAGAGAGAGTGAGAGAGAGAGAGAGAGAGAGAGAGAGAGAGAGAAGGGGGAGGGGGGAAAGAGAAGAAGAAAGAGAAAGAGAGAGAGCGGGAGCAAGAGAGAGAAAGAGTGCAAGAGAAAGAGAGAGTGCAGAGAGAGAGAGAGAGAGAGAGAAAGAGAGCGAGCGAGCGAGAGAGAAAGCGAGCGACCGAGAGAGAGAGAGAGAGTGCAAAAGATAGAGAGAGAGAAAGAGCGAGAAAGAGACAGAGAAAGAGCAAGAGAGAGCGAGAAAGAGAGAGAAAGAGCGAGAAAGAGACAGAGAAAGAGCAAGAGAGAGCGACTGAGCAACTGAAAGGTGTATTATAGATGATGACAAACCAACACGTGTAAGAGGGTTTGTCTGCAAGATATACATCACCTCTGACTTTTATATAAACTCTTATCATCATTAGACTAATTACTGCGGCGTGGCTTGTACGCTACTCAATTAATGATTCTCCTCTCTACATATTTAGTTTGGAATTTTTTTTTTCTTTATATATTTATTTTTTTTTTATTTTATTTTTTTTCATTTTATGTAGTTGTAATTGAAAGTAATGTCTGTGATTATAATATCAATTTTTTTTCCAATGCGAGTTATTTTTTGTGTACTTATTTTCTCTTTTCTTTTATTTTTAATCGTGATGTGACCTCGCTTGTCGTTCATTCCTGTCACCAAAGGTCACAGAATTATTTTCCATTTTCTTTTCCTCTTCTTCTTGAATTTGTAACTAAGCGACTCTTCTCCTTCTCCCTCTTTTCACATGGATCGTTTGCAAACTTTGTTTTCTTTCTCCCATTTCCTTAAAAGAAAAAGAAAAAAAAAACGAAAAAAAGAGGTTATTCCTTTTGACTTAAAGTTCATCAGTTAAATCATTTGTCATTACAGTTCTTTCCAAAAAGCTGCGAAGAAAGATAAATAGATGACTAATCACAGATCACTCTCTGTGATAGAACATTCATTATGCAACGATGATATAATCACAGTTGCCGCGGGAATAAATTGCAATTAGTCACCTGGGCAAATTTGCAGGAATGATTGACGATGCGAGCCGGTTTTTTTATTTAATTGAATACATCACCTATCGATGATGATGATTTCGAAGAAGGAGGAGGAGGGGGGGGGGGAAATATACATATATATGAGGAACGATTCGACCAATGAGTGCAATCGTTCAAGTCGAAATGCCACCATTGCTGCTCTAATGGTAGTCATCTGTAACCATGCATAGCCAATGGGATCTTGGGAGGATCGCTACCATTCTCTCTTGTGCCTGTTTTTTTTTCTTCTTCTTCTTCTTCTTCTTTTCTTCTTTTTTTTGTCTTTATTTTTTTCTTTTATTTCGTCTCTTTTTTTTTTTTTTTTTTTTTTTTTTTGTCTTTATTTTTATTTATTTTGTTTCGTCTCTTCGTGTTGGGTGAGATGCGTGTCATTGTGTTGGAGGAAGAGGTACTTGGAGAATGGGTGGTCAGTGAGAAAAAGAGAGAGAGAGAGACAGAGACAGAGACAAAGACAGAGACAGAGACAGAGACAGAGACAGAGACAGACAGACAGAGACAGAGACAGACAGACAGACAGACAGACAGAGACACAAAGAGAATGAAGTTTTCGCCCCTAAGTACTAGCGACTAACCAGCCGAGGTTCCTGCTAACAAGCCCCTCCCCCGCACCCCCCCCCCCCCACGCTGATTACCTATACGTTGTGGGTTTCACGCTGTTGTTACCTTTACCCCCCCCCCCCTCCTTCCCCACACACCTGCCCCCGCCACCTCCCGTCTCCAGAAGTGGGCCTCGAGGGTATTGTTCCTCCTGCACAAGTAGCCTCCTTCCTCCTTTCCCTGCTCCTCCTTTCTCCTTTTCCTGCTCCTCCTTCCTCATTTCCCTGCTCCTCCTTCCTTTTCCTGCTCTTCCTTCCTCCTTTGTCTGCTCCTCCTTCCTCCTTTTCCTGCTCCTCCTTCTCCTCCACGTTCACTTCCTCTTTTTATCATTGCTTCTCTCCTTTTCTCCCTTCTCATACTTCTCTTCCTTCGTCTTCTTCTAATTGTTCTTTCCCCTTCTTCTTCTTCTTCTCTTCCTTCGTCTCCTTCTAGTAGTCCTTTCCTCTTTTTCTTCTTCTTCTCTTCTTTCGCCTCCTTCTAGTTGTCCTTTCCCCTTCTTCTCCGGTTCTTTTTCCTCTTTCTCCACTCTTTACGTCCTCTTATCTTTCTTCTCTCATTCCTCCTCTTCATCTTCCTGTTCCTCCTTCGTCTCTGCGTCATCCCAGTGTTTCTTTCCTTCTTCGTTTTGATTTCTTCCTCCATCCTACCTCCTTCTTCTCTTTGTTGTCTCCTCCTTTTCTTATTTTTCCCAGACCTTCTCTATCTTCCTCCACCTCCACCTCCACTTATTACTTCCTAACTTCTGCCTCTTCCACCTCTGTCTCGATCTCCACCTCCTACTCCAATTACCACCTCCACCACCTACCACTTCCACCATCAACCACCTACCTCCAACCTCCTTAACCTCCACTTCTTACCTAACTTCTGCCTCTTCCACCTCTATCTCGATCTCCACCTCCCCCCCACCTACCACCCCCACCCCACTACTTCCACCCCCCCAACCCCACCACCCCCCCACCTTCCCCCCATCCCCCCACCACCCCACCACCTCCCCCACCCCCTCCACGTCTCCCCCACCCCCCGCCCCCTCCCCCCGCGATCCCCCCCTTGAGACAATAGCCCCGGCCGTTTTGAAGCCCGGAGACGTCGGAAGGGGGTTCCTCCTCGGCCATGATTTAGGTGATGGTTCCTTCGGTTCAACCCGTTAAGCCTCCCTGCGGGCCCGGCTCTCCCATGCCAGCGGGGGGGTCATGATAGGATCCTGGGACTATGAATTGTTAATTACAAGGCAACAAGGATTAATTGAGAACTACAGGGGGTGATGAATATTTAAAGCTGGGGGGGAGAGGAGGGGGAGGGGAGGGGAGGCAGCACAGACCGCGTTACACCGAACTCTCAAAATATTTGGGAGGGAGGGGGGGGGGAGGGAAAGGAAGGGTGGAGGGAAGGAAGGGAGGGAAAGAAGGGTGGAGAGAAGGGAAAGGGGATGGGATAGTAGGGAGGGAGGGGATTTCCTGCTCCTGAAGGGGAGAGGGCGCTCCTGTCTCTCCGGAGGGCGTGCAGGAGAAGGGCCTTGTTGTTACGGTTTGTCCCTTTCGTCTGGAGGTCTCAGGAGTGACGTTTGACAGGTTGGTGCAATAAATCCTTTTTACAATCGATATTTGGATATCGTCTGTCTCGCTCTCTCTCTCTTCTCTCTCTCTCTCTCTCTCTCTCTCTCTCTCTCTCTCTCTCTCTCTCTCTCTCTCTCTCTCTCTCTCCTCTCTCTCTCTTCTCTCTCTATCTCCCCTCCCCTCCCCCTCCCACCCTCTCTCTTCCTACTCTTTCCCCTCCCCCTCCCTCCCCATCCCCCCTCCCGCGCCCCCTCCCCTCCTCCCCCAAGGGGTGCCCCCTCCATTCCTTGTTAAAGCAAATGATTTGGAAAAGAAAGTCGAAAAGATTTTTGTGAATCCCGTAATGACTCTGCCACTATCCCAGTCTGTAAAGTCGGCAATAACGAACGTACATCATTAACATGCCAGCGGGCTATCCCTGTTCAGCTGATCGTAAACTGTCATTATAATTGAGGGAATATTAAACATTTAGGCGAGTTCTGGTCACTGAGATCATGAAAAGTTATATCACGTTATACTTTATCAGTGACCATTAACATATGACATGATATGGAGTTTGCTTTATGGGCGAGGTAATTTCTGCTCGTATCGTAAAGGCGGAGGCGGGGCTCGTTCGTATGTATATATTATTGTGTTATCGGGGAATACCTCTTGGGCATTTTATCATTATCGTTCCCGGCGCCCCCCCGCCCAGAACACAGGTTTGATAACTTCCCCGAGCCTCATTAACGGCCGAGTGTTCTCAGGTGTGTTCTGGCCCACCTGGAGAGCTCGCCCGGAGAACACTGCTGCTTTTAAGAGCCCGTTCCAGCTGTTCTTTCGGTGTTCTCCTCGTCGGTGCGTCCCGGGCTCCTCGCAATGCCCCCGTTCTGCGTGGATTTATGGTAATTAATCTTCTCATCGGCGCATCTGCAAATCATGAAATCCTTTTACAAGACGTCGAGATCGAGTAACCTCTCTCGGACGCGGATTAAATTTGATGTAAGATTTATTCGTTACCGCCATAAGAGGTCGCTGATGTTATCTCGCTGCGAATCCAATATTTTCGGTCTCTCGGCTCCGGTTGATTTAATGCGCGCGGTGATTTATGCACTTTGGGACTGCATAATATGCACGTGTAAATCTTGTGTATCACCACCCAGCGCTGTGCTTCATAATCCGGGGAGGAAGGGATTAAAAGGGTTCACTCGCTCGGTTTAAGGGCGCGACCCAATCGAGAGGTTTTAGGCTCCGCTCTCCCTCTCCAGCTCTCTTGTCCTCCCCTCCCCCTCTTTCGTCTTCCCTCCTCTC
This sequence comes from Penaeus vannamei, assembly GCF_003789085.1. Taxonomy (NCBI): domain Eukaryota; kingdom Metazoa; phylum Arthropoda; class Malacostraca; order Decapoda; family Penaeidae; genus Penaeus; species Penaeus vannamei. The sequence goes on along the minus strand of NW_020868463.1, from coordinate 202,254 downwards.
CCCCCTCTTTATCTCTAGTTATTGTCTTCCTTCTCTTTATCTTCGTTTTAGTTTCCTCCCTCCTTCTAATTCCCTCTCCGTCTGCTCCTTTTTCCTCTTCCTCTTCCTCCTCTCTGTCCTCCTTTACCTCCAACTTCTTTTCCCAGTTCCCTGATACCTCATATCTCCTTCCTTCCCTTATCTCTCTCTTCCTTCCCTCTCTCCTTCCCTCTTTCCCTCCTTAAGACTCCCCCTCCCTCTTCCTTCCTTCCCTAACACTCCCCCCTCCCTCCTTTCCCTCCTTAAGACTTCCCCTCCCTCCTTCCCTCCCTAACACTCACGCCTCCCTCCCTCCTTCCCTCCCTGACACTCCCGCCTCCCCTCTCCTCCCTTCCTCCTCTCTTCCTCCTCCTTCCTCCTCTCTTCCTCTCTCCCTCCTCCTCTCTTCTTCCCTCCCTTCCTTCTCTCTCCTCCTCCCCCGCCTCCCTCCCGCCGATCTTACCTGAGGGGGGTGTGGAGTCCCTGAAGGCGAGGGCGGTTTTACAAGCACTTGGGTGGTCTAGGAAAGTGGGGTGGGGGTGGGGGAGAGAAGAGGCGGTGTGGGGAGCAGGGGAATAGGGCGAGGGGGGAGGTGGTGGTAGGGAACAAGGTGGGAGGTGAGGAGGAGAGAGACGGGGAGGGAGGAGAGAGGAGGGGGATGGGGGAGAGAGGAAAGAGAGGGGCGGGAGGTAAAGGAGGGTAGGAACCGCTTCGTCTGGGTATCATAACTCGGGTATTATAAATGGGTATTCATTTTGTCAACTTGTGTACACACCCGCGTAGAGAACTTGAATTGATGACGTATAATATTCATATATAAAAAAGGAAAAAAAATAGATGACAATTATAACTGAACCTGATCCAGATTTCAGAAGAGAATCAGATTTCTTCCTCTAAATCGAGATCTGAATATCATGTCCCATAATTCACCGTCTGTTGCACCTCCTCCTTCTTCCTCCTTCTTCTTCCTCCTCCTCCTCCTCCTCCTTTTCGTCCTCTTCTCGCACCCATTATTTTTGTTTCATTTTCTTAATTTCTTGTTTTCCTTCTACCTCCTCCTCCTCGTCCTCCCTCTCGCTCTCCCTCTCCCTTTCAATCTTCCTCTCGCTCTCCCTCCCAATGCCTCCTTCCTCCTCCTCCTCCTACCCTTTCCCACCCCTCCTTCCACCACCACCACCTCCCTTCCCTCTCACTCTCCCTCCCACTATCTCTAACCCCTCCCACTCCACCACCACCTCTTCCTCCTCCCCCCTCTTCCCTCCCTCCACCACCACCTCTTCCTCTTCCCCTCTCCCCTCCCCCTCCTTCCACCACCTCATCCTCATCCCACCCTCTCCCCTCCCCCTCCACCACCACCTCTTCCTCCTCCCCCCTCTCCCCTCCCCCTCCACCACCACCACCACCTCCCCTTCCCTCTCACTCTCCCTCCCACTACCTCTAACCCCTCCACCACCACCTCTTCCTTCCCCCTCCCCTCCCCCTCTCCCCTCCCCTCCCCCTCCCCTCCCCCCCCCCCCCACCCTCCAATTGTCTCAAGACGATCCCAAGACGGCATCGCGGGCTCGGGGACACGTCATGCGCTTGTCCCTCCTATATCCTGCGGGACTCCTACGCCTTCGATGCTTGTCTCCTTTCGAATCCTATTCGGGATTTGGTCTCTGCTGGAGGCGGGTGGGGACGGGGGGGGGGAGGGGAGGGGGGAGGTGGCTGGTTTGTTAATTAAGAGGAGGAGGAGGAGAAGAGGCGGGGGAATGGAGATGGTGGAGGAGGTGGAGGTTGGAGGTTGGAGGTGGAGAAGAAGGATAAGGAGGAGTGGAGGAGGAAGATAATGAAGAGGGAAGGAGGAGGAGGAGGTGGTGGAGGTTGAGGTGGAGAAGGATAAGGTGGAGTAGAGGGAGGAGGATAAGGAGGAGGGGGAGGAAAAATAATGAGAAGGGAAGGAGGAGAGGAGGAGGTGGAGTTGGATAAGGTGGAGGAGGAAGCAGAGATAGAAGAGAGGGATAAGAATGTGGAGGAAAATAAGGATGAAGAAGAGGAAGAGGAGGTAGGGAGGAGGAGATGGAGGTAGGGGATGAATTTGGACAATGGTAATGATAAAGATAATGATGATGATGATGATAATTCGGATAAAGGTGATGATGATGATTGGGATGTTATAATCTAAGGAAGAACAAGTACAGGATGGGAAAAAGAAAAGGAATAAAAGATATAAGCAGATTTCGTCCTTCACAGTCACAGCGAACGAAGTAACACAACTTGGCATCCTCCTTGAACACACATACTCATTTGTCTTATAACATAACACACGCCACAAAAGTACTCCTACCAACACACCCCCTCCCTCTCCCCTCCCAGGTGTACCCCCCTCCTCCCTCCCCGACGCCCTACACATTTAAGGACCCCTTCTGACACCATCCCCCACCCCTCTCCCCCCTCCACGCACGCCCTTACCTTAACACCTCCCCTCTCTCTCCCTTCTCCCCCTCCCCATCTATCCTTACAGCCCCAATCCCTCCTTCATCCCCTCCTCCTTTCCCCAACCTCCCCCCCCCTCCATTTTCCATCCCCTCCCAATACCTCCCACATCTCCCTATACCTCCTTGCCCCTCCTCCCACACTCCCTCGCTCCTCCCCCCCTCTCCAACACCTTCTGCACCTCCACCTCCCCCATAGACACCCCCACCCCTCTCCCACTAACCTCGCCCTTTCCACACCTCTTCTCCCCACCCACACCTCCTCACTTCTCTCCCACCCCCCTCACACCTCCTCTCCTGTCCCCGAACCCCCTCCAACACCTTCCGCACCTCCTCCCCCACCTCTACCCCCCTCATACCTCCTCTCCTGTCCTCCCAACACCTTCCCACCTCCACCCCCTCCCTCCCTCACCCCTCCCCCACCCCCACCCCCATCCCTTACCTCCTCCACCCCTTCCCTTTCCACCTCCACCCCAACTCCCCCTCCCCACCTCCACTCCCCCACTCCCACCCCCACCCCCCCTCCCCCACCTCCACCTCCACCCCCATCCCTTACCACCTCCACCCCCACCCCACCCCACCTCCACCCCCATCCCTTACCTCCTCCACCTCCACCCCCACTCCACCTCCCCCACCTCCACCCCCTTCCCTACCTCCACCCCCTCCCCCCCCACCCCCACCCTCGCTGAGCCTACTACGCCCACTCGGAAGACACGCCGGGGAGGTGATGCTCATTAGAATTCAACAGCGATTAATAGGCACCTGTGAGGTTCCTTGCATATTTAAACCACTACTACCATTAAGTTCCCATTTATTCGTGGTCCGGACCGCGGGTTGGGCGGCGCTTCCCGAGGGGGCGCCTTTTCCCACTGGGTTTCGCTGGGTTTTTTCTCCTCTTTGGCTCGCCTGGTTTGGGGGTGTGGGTGTTTGTATGTCTTTCTGGTTCTGGTTCTTTGTGTGGTTCTGTGTATGTTGTGTTTGTTGTGTGGGTGTGTGTGTGTGTGTGTGTGTGTGTGCGTGTGTGTGTATGTGTGTCTGGTTTGTCTGTCTGTCTCTGTTTCTGTTTCTGTCTCTCTCTCTCTTTCTTTCTTTCTCTCTCTCTCTCTCTCTCTATCTATCTATCTCCCTCTCCTTCCCCCTCCCCCCCTCTCTCTCTCTCTTTCTACATGCATACCTACCTGCCTGTCTCTCTATTTATCCATCTCTTATCTCTCTGTCTATCTATCTATCCTTCTGCGGCGTTCGGCGAAGGACCCGCGACGCTTCTTTCAATGGAGGATTTTTTATGAAGGGTCTTGTCTGGAATCTCTAAATTTAGACAGAGAGAAGGAGAGAGAGAGAGAGAGGAGGGGGGGGGAGGGAGGGAGGGAGGGAGGGAGAGAGAGAGGAGGGAGAGAGAGAGAGAGATGGAGAGAGAGAAGAGAGAGAGGGAGAGAGAGAGAGAGAGAGAAGAGAGAGAGAGAGGAGAGAGAGAGAGAGAGAGAGGGAAGAGAGAGAGAGAGAGAGAGAGAAGAGAGAGAGAGGAAGGGAGAGTGCCGAGGGGAAGGATGTTGAAGGAAGGAAGAAGGGAGAAAGGAAAGGAGTAGTTAGGGAGAAGGAGGAAGAAAGGGAAAGGGTAGGGAGAAAGAGGAAGAACAGGACGGGAGAGGGAAAGGGAAAGGGAGAAAGAGGAAGAACAGGAAGGAGGTCGCGATAAGAAAAGAGGTTTGGAAATTGCAAGAAAAGCTCTTCGCAAACCAACCCATTCGAGACTTTCTCCCTATTTTTCGAGGCTTCTCCTTCTCGACGCCGATGCGAGGCGGGAGGACGGATCGGCTGAGCGACGGCCCCGCGACGCGATCCGACGGCAGGTCCCGACGGCGCCCCCCGAATGCAGAAGGCGGTGGACCGGATTATGCGCTCCGTAGCTGCAACCATCTGATAGCCTCGAGTTGGCTCCGACGTCGGTTATCTCGCGCCTCCATGCAGCTCGGGGCCTCCAAGTTGCCTGTCCACTTTATCTCGATATTTTACGTCTTCCGTACGTCTGCCGCCGACGTGCGCGACGCCCAGAGGCCCCCTTGGATGACGTCTGAACGGAGCCGACGAGTGGTGGGTGGCAGACGGAGGGTTTCATTTATATGTTAAATTAGAGAATGCATAAGGTTTCTCACTTGCTTCTTTTGGGGTTCCGAGGGGTTCACGGGGTCGGAGAGGTGGAGGTGGGGGAGAGCGAGAGGAAAGGGAGAGGGGAGAGGTGTGAGGGGAGAAGGGGTTAGCGAGGGAGAGAGAGTAGGGAGAGGGAGGGAGAGGGAAGAGGGGAGGAGGGGGAGAAGAGGGGAGAGAGAGAGAGCAGGTGGAGGGGAAGAGAGGGTGAGGTTATGGAGGATAGAGGGAGAGAAAGAGAGAGAGGAGGGGATAGTGAAGCTGAAGGTGGAGGGGAAGAGAATAAGATAAAAAAGAAAGGAATAATATAGAAAAAATCATAATAGGAAGAGAGAAGCGAGAAACG
>NW_020868463.1:169771-187271 GCF_003789085.1 Penaeus vannamei | reverse complement strand
GTAATATTAGGAATAATGATGATAAAAATAGTCCATCAAAAATGATTCAGTTAGTGAAAATAGTAATGAACAAAATTAGATAATGATAATAGTAAAAATAATAAACAAAGAAAGAAAAAAATGACGAGACATACCAACAATCCAGGCTGAACTTCATAACAGTAATCGAAGGGAAAAATAATACAATAGAAACAGAATATCTGAGCAAAAAACAAAAAACACCAAGGGAACAAAAAGAAATTCCCTAATGAAACAGTAACTGATAATAACCATTAATCATAAGATTCAAATGAGCACAAATAATAATTATAATCATTCTTAGTATCTTAATAAGAGAGTAACCATTACCAATAGCAAATCAATCGCACTTATCAACTAGTAATGAATCAATCACATTCTCTATTGTAATAACGAATAATATAATGAAACAATAAATAATAGATAATATGAGAATAACATAAAGTCATATATAATAATAAATAGCAATAATAATAAAATAATAATAAGATAATCACTAAATGAAATAATTAACAAATCGGCACACAGAATTAAAACGAAAAATAATACCGACATCAGTAAGACAAAACACAAAGCGAAAAAAAACATTCGACCCATATAAAAAAAAGGATAAAAAAAAAAAAAAAACGAAAAAAAAGCACATGACTCGAAGAAGCATTGACCAATTCGCGGTCATGAATTGATACGCTGAATCGGGCGAGCCGCGATCGCCGCGACACGAGAGGGTATCACCCGTGGCGCACCGGACACCGACCTGCCCTTTCTGCTCGCACACGTGGATCGAGGGGGGTGAGGTCGAGGGCGCAGGGCAGGGTCGGTTGGGGAAGGACGGATAGGGCGGTGTGTGGGCGGGAAGGACACGGAGGGGTGGAGGAGGGTCAGGGACGAGCGTATTGGGGACGGGCGGAAGGGGTGGGGTAGAGCGGGAGTGGTGGGATTGGACAGAGGGGAGATGGACGAGGAGGGTGTTGGGACGTGGTTGGGGATGGGAAGAAGAGAGAGGAGACAGAGGGGTACCGTGGGGGCGGAGACGGACACTGTCAGGGGGCTGAATCAGGCGGCCCACCGTCGACGATGAGGTGCAGGTGATCGCGAGCCAGCGAGGTAATCCTAGAGGCGGCCGGGACGAAGGTATCGGGAATGCGGCTAGAGGTGCGTAATGGACGGCGTGGAGCACACAAGAGATCAGTCACAGTGCACAGGGACTGTGCCCCAAACGACAGGCGCGCGAGGGACGCAGGACGCTAATGGGCAATAGCGACGATGCGAGAGGTCGGGGATAGGAGGTGGAGCGGAGTAAGGAGGTAACATGGCATGGTGTGGGGACCGCGATGAGATAACGGGAACACTGAAGGAGGGAGGGGTAGCAAGGCTGAGGAAAAAGGCAGACGGGGAGAGTGGGGAAGAGAGCGGAACAGCCATGGTGATAGTTAGGTCGGGATTGATGAATCAGAAAGGGAGAGAAAGGCCAACCGCTACGCACTGATGCGACCGAGCGAATACGACCAACGGGCGCAGACACGAGTAAAACAGCCAGACACGAAGGGCACACTAGCGAAGTAGCGACGCGACAAGGGCGAGCCGACGAGAAGGAGGTGAGTGGGAAGTAGAGTTACTAAGCGAGGGAAGCGAAGAAGCCAACCTGATCACAGGACGCACGGGACATGATCAGTAAGAAGGAGGCGGCAGAGTCAAAGGCTGCGCGAGAGCGTCCAGAGAAGTGAGCAGGCAGTGAGTAAAGAAGGTGCATGAGCAAAAATAGATGATGATGATTTTGAAAGGAAGGAAATTTCAGTCATCAAGATTTCTTACTTTTTTGGAAGGTGGGGGGCCGGGGGGGAGGGGGGTGGAACTATGGACATGAGGAATTTGGGGTTGGAGGAGGGGAAGTGGGGCTGGAGTTTTGGGGTTGGAGGACGAGGTATGGATATTAGGATTGGAGGGGGTTGGAGGAGGAGGGGGAGGGTGGGGTTGAAGATGGGGTTTTGGAGCGAGGGGCAGGATGGGGTTGAAGGGGGGGATGGAGTTGGGGTAGGAGGACGGGGGGGAAGGGGGGTTGAAGGGGGGGGGGCGGGTGGAGGACGAGGGAGGTTGGGTTGAAGCAGGGAGGATGGAGTTGGGGGTTGGAGGATGAAGGGGAAGGGGGGTTGAAGGGGGGGGGGCGGGTGGAGGACGCAGGGGAAGGATAGGGTGAAGGGGGAGGTTGGAGTTGGGGGTTGGAGGACGAGGGGAAAGTTTGGGTTAGAGAAGAAAGAAGCCTGAGGTTGGAGGAGAAGGAGGAGGCTGGTGTTGGGGTTGCGGTTAGGGTTGGGGGGAAGGTGGAGAGAGTGATGACATGGTGGGGTGTCACGTGGATGGATGGTGTCGCTTGATGAAGATAAACAGTCCTTCAAGAAAAAAAATCGAACACAAATGATAACTCCAGAATAAGACGTAAATATCATTACTAATAATCTAATAATTATTAAAAATAATTACTAAAATAATTCAAATAAAATACAGTCTTACCAAAATAATGGCCATCACAACAAAAATAGGAAAAGAAAACAACAAAAATAACGAAACTCACCAAGACGATTTTAAACCAAATTTGAGAACCATAATGCAGGTATCCGAATAAACCCAACGAAAGAATAAGTAAACAAAACGAAGAGAGAGAGAGAGATGAGAGAGAGAGAGAGAGAGAGAGAGAGAGAGAGAGAGAGAGAAGAGAGAGAGAGAGAGAGAGAGAGAGAGAGAGAGAGAGAGAAAGGGAGAGAAAGACAAGAGAAGAGAAAATGGTAAATCTCCATTATCTGGGGGAAGGCGAGACAAAAATCTACGGGGTCCCTCTCCACGTGTGAGTGTGTTTATGGGAGAATTCTTTCGTGTTAAGTGCGTGTTTTGTTTGGATACGTGTTTGGGTGTCTGCGTGTTCGTTTTTTTGTCGTGTTAATTTTTTTTAAAGATATTGTGTGAGTTTAAGGGTGTGTGTGTGTGTCTGTGGTGTGTTTTTTGCGTGTTCCTTTTGTGTCTGTTTTTAAGGAGTTGTGTGAGTTTAAGTGTGTGTGTTTGGATTTGCGCGTGTGTGCTTTTTGCGTTTTCCATGTTTTATATTGGGTTGCGTGAGTTTAAGTGTGTGTGTATGTATGTGTGTTTGTTAACATGTGTGTTTTTATGTGTTTACAAGGGATTGTTTGAGTTTAAGCTGTGAATTTGTGTTCATTAGTGTGAGTGTTTGTGTTTTATAATAGCTTTTGTGAGCTTTAATTTCATGTGGCTTTGTGCATTATTATTCACCTTTTTTACATTGCTCAATAGAATCCCGTGTGTATCTGTGTGTGTGTGTAAGTGTATGTGTAATGGTGTGTGTTTATGTGTGTGCGTGGCGTGTGTGTGTGTGTGTGCGTATATGTTTGTGTATGTGTGTATGCATGTGTGTGTTTATGCGTGCGTGTATATGTATGTGTATGTATATGTTTATGCCGTGTTGTATATGTGTGTGTTTTGTATGGTGCCGGCGCGTGTGTGTATGTATGTGTGTGTGCTTGTGTGTGTGTGTTCACGGGACGTAGCAACAGCATCATGACTGTTTGATAACTCTAAGAACTGATGACGTCCGTAGTCCCGGAAGAGCCGTGGAAAGCCATTTATAAGATAATCTCGGGTGATTTACTCTCATTCTCTCTCTCTCTGCCTATCTCTCTGTCTGTCTAATTCTGTTCGTCTCTGTTTCTCTTTATCTGTCTTTGTCTGTCTGTCTGTCTTGTCTGTGTCTGTGTCTGTCTCTGTCTGTCTGTTCTCTGTCTCTCTCTGTTCTGTTTCTCTCTCTGTCTTGTCTGTGTGTCTCTGTCTCTCTGTCCTCTGTCTCTGTCTCTGTCTCTTCGTCTCTGTCTCTGTCTCTGTCTCTGTCTCTCTCTGCTCTCTCTCTCTCCTCCTCTCTCTCTCTCTCTCTCTCTCTCTCTCTCTCTCTCTCTCTCTTCATCTCTTCTTTGCTTCTCGATCCACTCATTGTTGTGTGTATCTATGTGTGTGTGAGTGTGTGTGTATGTGTTTGTATATCCACATGTCGGTGCGGCGCTGTGTATAACATGTGGTGTCTGTGTGTAAGTCTATCCACATGTGTTGCGGCGCGTGTATATACAATGTGTGCGTGGTGGTTGGTCTATCCCATGTGTGCGGTGTGTATACACGTGTGCATTTTCGTGTGTAATGTATGTATCCACATGTGTGCGCGGTGTGTTATCACATGTGTGCGTGTGTCTAATCCACATGTGGCGCGTGTGTATACATGTGCGCGCGTGTGTCTGTGTGGTGTATCCACATGTGTCGCGTGTGCTATACATGTTTGTGCGTGTGTGTCTATCCAATGTGTGCGCGTGTGTACTACATGTGTGCATGTGTGTGTATTAAATGATGTCCACTGTGTGCGCGTGGTGTATACAATTGTGTGCGTGTGTGCTGTATGTATGTGCGCACATGTGCGCGCGTGGTGTATACATGTTTGTGTCTGTGTGTATGTATAATCCAGCTGTGTGCGCCGTGTGTATGTATATAATCCAAGTGTGGTATACATGTGTTGTGTGTATGTATCCACATGTGTGCGCGTGTGTATAATGCGCGTGGTGGTGTTGTATGTAATGTATCCCACATTGTGGCGTGTGTGTTTTGGGGGGTCCCCATGGGGTTTTTTTGTGTGTGTATCCACATGTGTGCGCGTGTGTATACATGTGTGCGCGTGTGTATGTATGTATCCACATGATGCTGCAGGTTGTATACATGTGTGCGCGTGTGTATGTATGTATCCACATGTGCGCGCGTGTGTATACATGTGTGCGCGCGTGTGTGTACGGCACCACCAGGGCTCGCGTCCACTTTATGCCCGTGCCTCGCCGGCCGACACACAAATATAGTCCGAAGTTTCACTATTAAAGACAAGTTAGTTCCCTTCTGCCCTTTGCAAACGTGGAGGCTGCCGGGGCATTAGTTACGTCCTGCCGGGGAAGGTATATATATATATACACGAATGTCATTTTTCAGGCGAGGGCTTCTCTCGGGTTCAGGTTTCAGGCGGGTTTCAGTTGGGAGGTGTTGTTGTTTTTTTTTTTTTCTTAATTTTTTCATTTTGGGGTTTTGTTTATTTGTTTGTTTGTTTGTTTGTATGTTGGTATATATTTTTGGCTAGGTGTTTGTTTTGTAATTTGTTGTGGTGATAATATTTTTTGTCTTATTTATTTGTTTGTGGGTTTATCTCTTGATATGTCTGTATATTTTTTATTTATTTATTTTGTATATCTATTTATTTATCTATCTATCTATTTATTTATTCATTCATTTATTCCTCGATTTATGATTCAGGGTGATAAGGTGACGTCATCGTCTCTGTTTGTTATTGTCTAAGTGTGTATTTATTATAGATTTCTATCACTGTTCTTTTTATTTCGATTAACTACCACTTCTCGCAAAATAATAACGAAATGGAATATAATTATGATGTCCAAATGATGACCCAATAGTCACCCTTATGACCCTCAACCAAAAGTGCCATCCAAATCATCAAAATCCTATCCTCTGTTCTCTCTCTTCCTTCCTTTATTATCTCTATCTCCCCCCCTCCCTCTTCTTCTTTTGTTTCTTCTCCTCCTCCTCCTTCGGCGATAAACCAACCCGTGTCTGGGATAAATTGAAGAACCATAAATATCATTGATACACATCAAGACCTCACTTTTGATTAGGCCAGACGTCGCTCGGGCCATAATACGCACGAAAGAAAGAAAGAAAGAAAGAAAGAAAGAAAGAAAGAAAGAAAGAAAGAAAGAAAGAAAGAAAGAAAAAGAAAGAAAGAAAGAAAGAAAGAGAAGAAAGAAAGAAAGAAAGAAAAAGAAAGAAAGAAAGAAATCTGAATTAATGCGAAGGGGAAGGATACGTAAGGAAGGATACGTGTGAAAGAATCTGGAAGAAAGAATACGTAAGGAAGTGTCCGCGTGAAAGGATATATGTATTTAAGAGGGTGGGAGAGGGAGAGGGAGAGGGGGAGGGAGGGGGAAGGGAGAGGGAAGGAGGAGGAGGGGGAGGGGGAGAGGGGGAGGGAGGGGAGGGAGAGGGAGAGGGGAGGGGGAGGGGAGGGAGAGGAGAGGGAGAGGGAGAGGAGGGGAGAGGGAGAGGGAGAGGGGAGGGAGGGGAGAGGAGAGGGAGAGGGAGAGAGAGGAGAGGAGAGGGAGAGGAGAGAGGGAGAGGGAGAGGGAGAGGGAGAGGGAGAGGGGAAGAGAGGAGAGGAGAGAGAGAGAGAGAGAGAGAGAGGAGAGAGGAGAGAGAGAGAGAGAGAGAGAGAGAGAGAGAAGAGAAAAAAAGAGGAGAGAAAAGAAGAAAAAGAGGAGAGAGAGAACAAAGGAGAGAGAGAAAAAAAAGAAAGACAAAATCTGTCAGAAAGAATACGTGGGAAAATTTGCCATATCGAAAAGATTTATACGAAAGGATACGTAAGGTAGAATTGGTACGTGAGAAGAATACGAACGAGAGAATGAATACGAAAGATATCATACGAAATAATGAGATAATTAATGAGAAAATTATCAGACGAAATGGGACGTATGAAAGGATACATAGAAAGATTTAGTGAAGAAGAATACGGGTGAACGAATATATATGAAATAATACGTACGGACGAATTCATAAGAGAAAAAATACCTGACGAAATCATTCACACGAAAGGATATATACGAAAGAACGTATACGAGAGAATTCATATAAAAGAAATAATACGAAAAAAAAACACTTTAAAAAATCCATAACCAAAAACATTACGAAAAAAACTCACACGAAAGAATATATACAAATGTGTTCATACGAAAAGAAAAGAAAGGGAAAGATAAGAGGATAATACTCTGAGAAGATGGAATAAGGAAAATAGATAACCGAGTGTGAAATATAAATGACACTTTTTCATATAATTGTGGTTTAAAAAATAAGTCGAAATATATTGGCTGTTAATTCTCATTTAACTTTTTCCACATTTGTTATGATTAATAATCTCTCTCGAGAGAAAGAGAGAGAGAGAGACAGACAGACAGACAGACAGACAGACAGAAGAGACAAGACAGACAGACAGGACAGACAGACAGAGCAGAGAGAGAGAGAGAGAGAGAGAGAGATAGAGGGAGGGAGGAGGGAGGAAGGTAGAGAGGGTGGAGAGAGAGAGAGAAAGAGAGAGGAGAGAGAGAGAGAGAGAGAAAAAGAAAGAGAAGAGAGAGAGAAAGGAAAAGAAAAAAAGAAGAGAACAGACAGCACAGCACAGAACACAGAGCGAGCGAGCGAGTGCGGGAGAGCCAGAGAGAGCGAAAGAGAGCTAGAGAGAGAGAGAGAGAGAAGAAGATTAAAAAAAAAAAAAGAAGAAAAAAAAGGCAATTAGAGACACAAAAACATGTCCCTAGTGCCTACCTGGAATGTGAACAGTCATGGAGAATTTGTAAGTATTCAATAAGTTAATTTACGAGCTGCCCCCCGCCGTTCCAAAACCTGAGTGGGGGTTTATGCGATAATACCAACCACCACGAAGGAAGGGGTAGGGGTGGGAGGAGGGGAGGAGAGAGGGTAAAGGGGGTGAAGGGGGGAGAGTGGGGAGGGAGGTGTTGGGCGCATAACATCTGCTTAATTAAAACAATAACCACAGTCGAGGAAGGGGGTGGTTGGGGGTTGGGTGGGGTAAGGGGGAGGGGTATAACAACAATCGTAGGGAGTAAATAAGCGAGAAGGAGAAGGAAATAACAGTTTCCATGGGACGAAAAGGGAGGAAGAAGAGGGAGTGTTGGGGTGTAATTTTTTTTTTTTTTTTTTTTCTTGTCTTTCCTTCTGTTTGTGGGGTCTCTCTCTCTCTCTCTCTCTCTCTCTCTCTCTCTCTCTCTCTCTCCTCTCTCTCTCTCTCTCTCTCCTCCCTCCTTCCTTCCTCCTCCCTCCCTCCTCCTCCCTCCCTCCCTCCCTCCCTCCTCTTCCATCCCTTTCCTTCTCCACCCACATCCCTCCTCCCCTTCTCCTCCTTCCCTCCTCCCTCCCACCCCTCCCTCCCATCCCTCCCTCCCTCCCTCCCTCCCTCCCTCCCTCCCTCCCTCCCACCCTCCTCCCTCCCTCCACTCCCTCCCTCCTCCCTCCTCCCTCCCTCCCTCCTTTTGGCAGGGAAGGGTCGCCCGCCCTGCAACACGGGTCAGCCGCGACCCAACCTACGGGGTCCAAGAGAGGGAGATCTGATGCTGGGACTCGAGGCCAAAGTATCATCGTGAAGCAAAATTAATTATGATAATGGCATCTATGATCACTGTGGCGATTACTTGAAGGGAGGGGGAGGGGAGGGATGGAGGGGAGGGGGGGGAGGGGAAGGGTGGGGAGGGGAAGGGAGGGATGGAGAGGGAGGGGGGGGGGAAGATGGAGGTAAGATGGATGGGGAGGGGGTTAGGTGGATAGGGAGGGAGGGAGGGAAGGAGGAGGGGGAGGGGGAGGGAAGGAGGTGCAAGGGGGAAGGGATGGGGAGGGGGAAGGGGAGGTAAGATGGATGGGGAGGGGAAGGAGGCGCAGGGGAAAGGGGAGGAAGGAGGCGGAGGGAAGGGGAGGGGGAGGTAAGGATTGGGAGGAAAGGGAATAGGAAGATAGGAGGAGGGGGGGGAAGGGGGGTGGGATGGGCACAAAGATTAGAGGGGGAGTGGGAAGGGTATGGGAAGGGAAGCGTTACTAGAAGGGGGGAAGGGTAAAGGGTAGAGGATAGAAGAAGGGAGGGGGGAGGGTAGGATTTGAGAGTGAAGGATGGGGAGGGGAGAGGGAGAAGAGGGAGGGGGGAGAGGTAGAAGAGGAGAGGGAGGGAGAGGGAGAAGAGGAGAAGGAGAAGAGGGAGAGGAGAGGGAGAAGAGGTAGAAAGAGAGAGGGGAGGGTAGAAGGAGAAGCGGGGAGGAGAGGGAGGAGGGAAGGGTGTTTTTTTTCTGTATGATGTTTCTTCAGGGAGATACAGAAGGCCGGGGGATGTGGCGTGATTTAAGGGACAGGGAAGTGTAAGGAGAGCGCTTCGGGACAAAAGAACATTAGAGGCTGGACTTCGCACATGAGAAGGAGTTTGGTCTATACTGCTTACGCCATTTTTATCCTCCCTCTTTCTCCTCCTCTTCCATCTTCTCTCTCTCTCCTCCTTCTTCTTCTTCTCTCTCTCTTCTTTCCTCTTTTCTTGTTCTCCTCCTCCTTTTCTCTCATTCCTCTCCTCCATCTCCATCTTCTCTCTCTCTCTCTCTCTCTTACTTTCCTCTACTTCTCCTCCTCCTCCTCCTTCTTGGCCAGGCTTTAGAAGAAAAAAAGTGCTAAAGTGGCATTATTGGTCACTTACTGTCCTTTATATATCCCTTGAACAGAGTGGTGCCAGATTCGCCAGGGGGAGTAATTGTCAATGATAAATGACCTGCTTTCGTCACTGTCAGATGGCCGCTGCTTACTCCGCTTAAGCGCCAAATAACTCCCAGCTTGAGAAAAAAAAGTTTTTTTTATTTTTTTGTTTTGTTTGTGTATGTTTGTTGTTGTTGTTGTTGCTGTTTTTGTTTTTGTTTGGCGTATACTTCTTTGGTATTGGTTGATTCCCGCAAATAGCTTTTTTTTTGTTTTTTGTTTTTGTTTGGCATCTGTTTTTTTTTTTTTTTTTGTTTGCATATGTTTGTTTGTTTGTTTGGCACATACTTCTTTGACATCGGTTGACTCCCGCAAGTAGCTCTGTCAACAGGCTTGTCACAGCGACGTCTCTCAGGGTCATTAAGGTCATCCGAAGCCTGTAATTACCATAGGGAATTGGTCATTAGCATCACCCGGGTGTCACTTTTGTCACCCCGCCCCCCCTCTCCTCCCCCCCCCTCCCCCCCCAGTGACCAGGACTCGGCGGGCCAAGGACAGCAGGAGGTGGTAGGGAAGGGGAAGGGAAGGGGGTGGTGGTGGGGGGTGTACAAGTCTTTGTGGTACGTGTGGTACTTGGAAGTGGTATGTCTTGTGAATTTTTTTTGTTTGTTTGTTTGTTTTTTTGCTGTCGTCGTCGTTGTTGCCTTGATCAGTGATAAGATTTTATCCTCATCATCATCATCATTCATTATCATTATTATCATTCATTATCATCATTGTCATTATCATAATCATCATTATCATTATTATCATTATCATCATCATCACCATCATCATACCCATCTCTATCACCATTATTATCATCATCATTATCATCATCATCATCACTATCACCATCACCATCATATTGATTTTCGTCTCCATCTCTTCCATACCCCCATCATCACCAAAAACACATCACCACCACCACCACCACAGCCTTCTCCGCCACCTCCACCACAAACAATTTCTTCACCGCCACCCCACCACAAAGCCGTCGCTGCCAAAACACGCCACCAGGACAAACCACACAACACCTCCCCCCCCCCCTCCCTACACCCCTCCTCCATCCTCCCCCTTCTCCATCTCTCTGCCTTCTCCTCTCCCTCTTCTTCCTCCTCCCATCCTCCCCTCTAATCCTTCCACTCCTTCCACCCCACCTCCTCCCTCCTCTCTGCCCCCTCCTTCCTTACCCTTTTCCTCTCTGCCCCTCTTCCCCTTCCTCCCTCATCCCTCCTTCCCCTCCTCTCCCTCCACCCCTCCTTCCCTCCTCCCCTCCTCTCCCTCCATCCCTCCTCCCTCCTCCCTCCTCCCCCTCCTCTCCCTCTCTCTTTCCTTCCCTACCTCTTTCCTTTCCCCAATCACCTTTCTTCCCCATTTCCACCCCCATCTTCTCCATCCACAACCCCTTTCAACCCCACTACTCCACTATCCTTCCTCCCACCCCACGACCCCTACCAAACTCACCCCAACCAACCCCGCCACCTCCACCTCAAGTCCGCCCCCACCCCGCCAATTCCAACCCTCATCCAACCCACCCAACCACCTCCATCTCACCCCCAATCGCCCCACCTCCTCAACTCCTCCACCTCGGCCACCACCCAACCCCCACACCAAACCCACCTCCACCCACCCACCTCCACCCCACACCCACTTCACCCCACACCCCACCTCAACCCCCCACCACACCTTCACCCACCTCCAACCCATCCCCACCTTAAACCCCACTCCCACCCACCCCCACCCCACCTTCAACCCCCCCACCCCCACCTTCAACCCACCCTCCCACCCACCTCCAACCCACCCCCACCTCCAACCCCCCACCCCACCTTCAACCCATCCCCACCTTCAACCCACCCCCACCCCCCACCCCCACCTTAAATCCCCACCCCCACCCACCCCCGACCCACCCCCGCCAGCACACGCTAAGTCGGACTCGAGCAGCAAGACGTTTGGCAGGAGGGGAGAAGATGGGCGGAGATGGGGCTGGGATGGGCGAGGCGGGCGTGCTGTCTCCCCCACGCCCACCGGAGAATAGCGCAATCACGCCCGAGCCACAATATTATGAGTAGCCGAAGAAAGAGCCTGGGGTATGAGGGCAACATGGCGACAGCGTGCAATGAGGGAGGGTGGGAGGGGTGGTGTGGTGGGGGGGAAGGGGAGTCGCCAGCCTCGGGTAACTCACCCGTGCGGACACTCTTATCTCCCCTCCCCCCCCACCCACCCACACCTTTCTCCCCCTCCCTGGCCCTCACCTCCCTTCCCTCTCCCACTCTCCTCACTTCCCTTATCCTCTTTTATATCTATTTCTCCTTCTTTCTCATTCTCCCTCCCTCTTTTTCTGTCTTTCTCTCATCTCTGTCTGTCTCCCTTCTCATTCCTTCTCTCTTTCCTCCTTCTGTTCTCACTTTCTCTCCCTCTTCTTCTTCCTTTTTCCCTCCTCTCCTCTCCTCCCTTCTCCCTCTTCCCTTCCCTCCCTTCTCCCTTACCCCTTCTCTCTCTCCCTCCCCTTCCCATCCCCCATCCTCCCCCTCCCTCCCTCACCCTCCCCATCCCCATCCCCCTCCTCACCCCCTACCCAACCCCCCCTTCCCAACCCCTCACCCCCTTCTCCCCTCACACCCCTCCCCCTCTGTACAAGTTACAAGTTCTTTGCTTTGTACGGATTTGTCTCTGCTTTGCGTGCTGGTATGCAGGTGTTGGTATGGGATACTTTTGCACTCAAGAGGGAAGGGGGTATGTGAGAAGGGGTGGAGGGTGGAGGGAGGCATGGAAGGGGGAGGGGTGGAGGGAGGAGGATGGAAGGGGGGAGGGAGGGGGGAGGGAAGGGAGGGAGGGAAGGAGGGGTGGGAGGGGGAGAGTGAGAGGAAGGGGGTATGTGAGAGGGGGAGGGATAGAGGATAGAGGATAGAGGGATAGAGGGATAGAGGATGAGGGATAGAGGGAGAGGGAGAGGAGAGGGAGAGGGAGAGGGAGAGGGAGGAGGGAGGAGCGGAGAGGGAGAGGAGGAGAGAGAGAGAGAGAGAGAGAGAAGTTAACACGTGAAGGTTAACATCAAAATGTCTTTTCTTCACATTCGGACCATACCTGTAAAACAAAAGAAAGAAAGAAAGAGAAAGGAACAGATAAAAATACTTATCTTGTCCAAAAAACGTTTGATGAAGAGTCAGTCAAATAGGAAAAAAAATGAAAATTGGGAATAAAGGAGGCAAAAAATATCCATACAAATAAAAAATGAAAATAATTGAAAAAAAATCAAATTTAAAGTCATGAGGAAGATGAAAAGAAACATGTAAGGACAAAGACAAGAAGAGAAACGATAAAGAAGACTGGGAATGATAAGGGCGAGAAGGAGGAGGGAAGGAGGGAGAAGAAGAAAAAAAGAAGGAGGAGGAAAAAGGAGAAGAAGAAGAAGGAGGAGGAGGAGGAGGAGGAATAATACTAATAATAAGAAGAAAAACAATAATAAAAAGAAGGAGGGGAAGAGGAAGACTAAGAGGAGGAGGAGAAGGAGAAAGAAGAGAGCAACGGCGAGAAATAAAAGAAACGAAGCCAACGATTCGACTTAAAGAAGAACCGGGAGAAGAAAAGACGAGAAAGAGGATGCGAACCTGGAAGAAGAAGAAGAAGAAGAAGAAGAAGAAGAAGAAGAAGAAGAAGAAGAAGAAGAAGAAGAAGAAGAAGAAGAAGAAGAAGAAGAAGAAGAAGAAGAAGGAAGAAGGGGGAGGAGAGGGCGGTAGGAGGAGGAGGGTGTTAAGCGAAGAGAAAAGGGAGGTCAGGAGGTGGGGTGGGGAGGGGTGGGATTGAGGTGGGGGTACAGAAGTTGGGGAGGGTTAGGGGTTAGGATTGAGTTGGGGTGAGGGGAGGATACAGAATTTAGGGAGGGATGGGGGAGGATACAGAAGTAAGGGGGGGGAGGATACAGAAGTAAGGGGGAGGGGTGGGGGAGGATACAGAAGTAAGGGGGAAGGGTGGGGGAGGATACAAAAGTAGGGGGAGGGGTTGGAGGTTGGGATTGAGGTGGGGGTAGGGGAGGGGGGAAGGGGGGGGAACAAGACGTGTTTGATTCCCCCTATAATCCCCACATCACCATAACGGCGGGGATTTAGTTGACATTCGAATGCCTAAATGTTCTGGGCCTGAATTATAGGTGTTAATCTGACTGTGGCATCACTGCTATAATTAGGCTTATTCTGGCAACGCTGTGACGGCCTCTGAGATAGTGTGACGACCATAATAAAAAAAGGTTTTGTTGTTGTTGTTTTGTGGTTGTTGTTGTTGTTGTTGTTGTTGTTTTGTTGTTGTTGTTGCTGTTGGTTTGTTGTTGTTGCTGTTTTGTAGCTGTTGTTGTTTTGTAGTTGTCTTGTGGTTGTTGTTGCTATTTTGTTGTTGTTGTTGTCTTGTTGTTGCTGTTGTTCTGTTGTTGTTGTTGTTGTTTTGTAGTTGCTGTTGTTTTGTGATTGCTAGTGTTGCTTTGCAGTTACTATTGTTGTTGTTAAAACATGTAATTATTAGTAACATTATCGAATTAAAGAATGGTAAAGAAAAAACATTAATTGTACAGTTATGATGATTACAAATCTGCGATTCAATAATAATCAAACTTTCGATTAGATATCAGGTATGTGTAATATATAAAAAAAATAAACATATATAACTTATATGGATTAAAAGGGAAAAAAAACACACGCTATTAAAATGCCGCCAAAAGGTAATCAATCAACCAACAAATCGGATAACCGCATAGGAGAGAATAAGTTAAGTAAATAAAGAAATAGATAAGCGGATAAAGCATACAAGAAGGAGGAGAAGAAGAAAAGTCCACAAGCCACAGAGGGAGAAGGAGAAGAATAGGATAAGAAGAAAATTCCGAAAAGTAAACAATATCACGAACAGAGAGAAGAATAGAAAAACGGGAAGAATGGAAAAGAAAACGGTAAGAAGGGGGGGGCGAGGGAGGGAGAAGGGGAGGGGAATGGGCGGCGGGAGGAGGGGGAGAGGGAGGGGGGGCAGGAGGAAAGGGGGAGGGGAGGGAGGGATGGGGGAAGGGGGGGAAGGGAGGGGGGGGATGGGGGGAAGGGAGGGGGAGGCAGCGGAGGGAAAGGAAGGGAGGAAGGAGGATGGAGGGAAGGGGGGGGGGAGGGAGAAGGGAAGGGAAGGGGGAGGATGGAGGAAACAGGGAGGGGAGGGGGAGGGGGAAGATGGAGGGAAAGGGAATGGGAGGGGAGAAGAGGAGGAGGATGAGTGTAAGGGAGCGAAGGGAGGAGGAAGAAAACGTAAACAATACAACAAAATGGGGAAGGGACATTAAAATACACAATAGGGAGAGAGAGAATAAAGAAAAGGTAGACAGAAAAGAGAGAGAGGTACGGGGAGGCGAAGAAGAAAAGAAAAGAAAAGAAAAGGAAAAAAAAATAAATGTCTCGAAAGTCAATGAACAATACGCCCTTAAAATGCGAAAGAGACAAAAATAAAATAAAAAATTCTCAAAGAGGGATAGGCATGTATGGCGACCTGAAATTAATGGGCACCCGGCATTAAGACCTGCTTGTTTTCAGAGGGTCATTCCGACGGCTGTACAACCCCTCCCCCCCTTTCCCCTCATTCCTCTCTCTCCTCATCCCCTCCTCCCTCATTCCTCTCTCCCCTCATCCCCTCCTCACTCATTCCTCTCCCCCCTCATTCCTCTTCTCTTTACCTTCTCCTTCAGACTTCATCTCCCTTTTTCCCCACTTTCTCCCCCCTTATCACCTCCCTCCCCCATTCCTCTTCCCTTTTCTCTCCTCCTTCAGACTTCATCTCCCTCTTTCCCCACTTTCTCCCCCTCCATCATCTCCCATATCCCCTCCCCCTCATCCCTCCTCCCCTCACCCCCCTTTCCCCTCCCTCCCTCATTCCTCTTCTCCTTCAGACTTCATCTCCGTCTTTCCCCACTTTCTCCCCCTCCATCACTTCCCCCCTTTCCCCTTCTCCCTCATTCCTCTCTCCCCTTATCCTCTCCTGCCTCATTCCTCTTCCCTTACCTCCTCCTTACAGGCTTCATCTCCCTCTTTAACCACTTTTCCCCCTTCCATCACCTCCCCCTGCCTCTCCTCCTCAGTTCTTCTTCCCTTACTTCCTCCTCCTCAAGACATCCCCATCCCTCTCCTTCTATCCCCATTCTCCCTCCACCACCTTCCCCCTCTCCCTCCCTCATACCTTCTCCCTCAACTGTCTTTCTCTCTCCCTCATCCCCCTCCCTCATTCTTTCACCCTCAACTACCTTTCTCTCTCCCTCATCCCTCCATCCCCCCTCCCCCTCCCTCATTCTTTCTACCTCAACCACCTTTCTCCTTCCCTCATCCCTCCACCCCCCTCATTCCTTCTCCCTCAACCACCTTTCTCCCTCCCTCATCCCTCCATCCTGATCCCTCATCCCTCATTCCCCTCCCTCCATCCTCCTCCCTCATCCCTCCTCTTTCACCCCCCCTCCCCCACCTCCACCACCTGGGAGCGACCCGACGGACACAAAAGACTCGTCGGAGGGGGGGGGGGGGCGGGAGCGGAGGCTGCCCCGGGGAGGACATCGCGGGGCTGTTTGTTTGTTTGTGTATGTGTGCTTGATTGTTTGTTTGTTTGTGTATGTGTGCTTGATTGTTTGTTTGTTTGTGTATGTGTGCTTGGTTGTTTGTTTGTTTATGTGTGTGCTTGTTTGTTTATTTGTTTGTTTGTGTGTGCTTGTTTGTTTGTGTTTTATTGTTTGTTTATTTATGTGCTTGATTGTTTATGTGTTTTGGTTATTTGATTGTTTGTGTGCGTGTGTTTTTGTTTGTTTGTTTGTGTGTGAAGGGATGGGGGAGGATGGTTTGTATTTGATTGTTTGTTTGTGCGTGTGTTTTTGTTTGTTTGTGTGAAGGGGTGGGGGAGGATGGTTTTGTATTGATTGTTTGTTTGTGTGTGCGTGTGTTTTTGTTTGCTTTTTGTGTGTGAAGGGATGGGGGAGGATGGTTTGTATTTGATTGTTTGTTTGTGTGCGTGTGTTTTTGTTTCTTTGAGTACGTGGATAGAATGAGGGGCGGCGATTGGAAGAGGGTATGGGAGATGGGGAGGAAGAAGAGAGAGAAGTGAGAGAGATAAAGGGAGGAAAGTACGTGAGAGGAAGTGAGAGAGAAAAGGGAGAAGTGTGGGAGTTGAAGAGATTGAGAGAAAAGGGAGGAGGATGAAGGGGAAGAGAGAGGGTGGGGAGTGAGAGAAAGGAGTGATAAGGATAGCGAGGGGAATGAGGAAAGGGAGGATAAGGAGAGGAAAGGGATAGGGGAAGTGAAAAGAGGAGAAGACAGAGAGGGAAGGGATAGGATAGAAAAAATGAAAGGATAGGAAAGGAGATAAACGAGCACCAGATGAAGTGAAAGAAGGAGGGAAGAGAGAGAGAGAGAGAGAGAGAGAGAGAGAGAGAGAGAGAGAGAGAGAGAGAGAGAGAGAGAGAGAGAGAGAGAGAGAGAGAGAGAGAGATTGGAAGGACGAACAAGAGAACAGGAAAAAACAGGGAGACAATAATAAAACAAAACGAAAACAAAACAAAAAAAACGAAACAAAAAAATAAACAAACGACCATACAACTCCAATAACCAAACCAAAGAGGAAAGAATGATAGATAAGAGAGAAAAAGATAGATAAGAGAGAAAGAGATAATAACAAATCTAGGAGAGTGGAGGGTGTGGAGGTCACGATCACCACTACCATGACTGTGGGCACCTGTGGTCGTCACGGTACCGGGTTTTTGGTCACAGTCGCAGAAACGAAAGATGCAGACAATTTGGTCGTGAGGGCTGGCTTTGCCTCGCGCAGAATCCAGTCAACTTAAGAAACGTGTGAGAATATTCTTAAAAAGATATTCTCTCCCTCCCCTCCCTCCCACTTCCTCAACCCATATCTGTTGTTTATTTGTTTTTGTTTGTTTGGTTTGGTTTTGTGTAAGTGTGTGTGTGTGTTTTGGTGTGTTTGTATTTGTTTGTTTGTGTGTGTGTTGGTATTTGTGTGTGTATGTGCGTATGTGTGCAATTGTACATCGATGTATCTGAATATGTGTTCGTGTGCGTGTTTACGTCTGTTGTTTAAATACGTTAGTCTG
>NW_020868463.1:148281-165408 GCF_003789085.1 Penaeus vannamei | reverse complement strand
GAATAAGAGCGAGCATGCAAATGGTACACATAGGCGGGGACAGCGGCGGGTCCTCAGTCCCTGTGAAACCCGGAGTCGAAAGGAACCTTAGTCACCGGGAGTATTTTAAAGCCAAGGCTCTCCTGCCGTGGCTCTTGCTCCCTCTTCCCCTCCTCCTCCTCCTCTTTCTTTCTGGATCTTTCTGATTCTGCTTTTTCTTCTGTTTTTTCTCTTCTTTTTCCTCATATTTCTTTTTTCCTTTCTCTCTCCTCTTCTGTTTGCTCTCCGTTTCTATTCTTCTGCCTCTACTCCATCACTTCCTTTCTCTCTCGTCCCCCTCCTCTTCATTTCCTCATCCTCCTTCTGCCACCTTCCCCTTCACCTCCACCTTCCTCTTCCTCCTCTCCACTTCCACCTCCCCCTCTTCCTCTCCACCTTCCCCTCCACTTCATCCCATCTACCTCTACTCCTCTTCTCCTCGCTCCCCACCACCTCCTCCACCACCACCTCCTACCAACCTACCCCTCCTCCTCCTCCCCCTCCTCCTCCTCTCCTCTTCCTCCTCCTTCCTCTCCTCCTCCTCCTCCTCCACCACCCCATCTCCTACCACCACCACCACCACTCCACCACATCCTCCTCTTCCCTCCTCCTCCTCCTCCTCCTCCCCTCCTCCCCACTCCTCCTCCCCCACCCCCTCCTCCTTTTCTCCTCTCCTCCTTAAGACTCTCCCCTCCCCTCCTCCTCCACCACCACCCCACCTCTCCAACCACCACACCTCTCCTCCTCCACCACACCACCACCCACCTCCTCCTCCTCCTCCTCCTCCACCACCACCACCTCCCCACTCCTCTTCATCCTCCTCCTATTTTCTCCTCCCCACTCCTCCTCTTTCTCTCCTCCTCCTCCTCCTCTTTCCCCTCCTCACCCTCCTCCTTCCCTCCTCTCTCCTCCTCCTCCTCCCCTCTCCTCCTCTCCTCCTCCTTCCTCCTCCTCCTCCTCTTTCTTCCTCCTCCTCCTCCTCCTCCCCCCTCCCCCTCTCTCTTTCTCCTCCTCCTCCTTAAGACTCTCCGCCGATGCAGCTGACGCAGATACTTCACCAGCTCCGGAGTCATTCTTTCAAGATGTCAACAAGTGTTTAAATACAAGAGTAAAAATTAAGCAAGGCTTGATTAAAGATGTATGTTGTTGACGGGAAGGGTAAAAGGGGTTGGGTGGGGTGAGGGAGGTGGGGGAGGGGGGAGGGTAGGAGGGTGGTGGCGGGGTGGGGGAAGGAGGTTGGGGAAGAGGGTTGGGGGTTGGTGGGTGGGTGAGGAGTGGGTAGGAGGGTAAAGGGGGGTTAGTGGGGTGGAAGAGGGGGGCTGGGGGAAGAAGTGGGTAGGAGGGTAGTGGCGGGGTAGGTAAGGAGATTGGGGAAGGGGAGGTGGGGAGGAGTGGGTAGAGGGTGGTGCGTGGTAGTAAGGGGTTGGGGGAAGAGTGGTAGGGGGGGCGGGTGTTGTAGGGGTTGGGTAGTGGGAGGGGGGAGGGGGGTATTTTATTTGCTTACATTAAAGTGCGGGGAAGAAAATGAGAGAGGTAGAGAGAAGGAAGATATGCATGTTTGCATGTAACAAATGCTTGTAAACACGCACATGCAGTGAGAGAGACAGAGAGGGAGGAGGGAGAGAGAGAGGGAGAGGGAGAAGAGAAGATGAGGAGAGAGAGAGAGAGAGAGAGAGAGAGAGAGAGAGAGAGAGGAGGAGAGAGAGAGAGAGAGAGAGAGACGAGAGAGAGAGAGAGAGGAGAGACGATAGACGACGAGAGAGAGGAGAGGAGAGGAGAAGAGAGAGAGAGAGACGAGAGATGGGCGAGAGAGGAGAGAGCGAGAGAGAGGGGAGAGGAGAGAGAGAGAGAGAGAGGGAGAGAAGAGAGAGAGAGAGAGAGAGAGAGAGAGAGAGAGAGAGAGAGAGAGAGAGAGAGAGAGAGAAGAGAGAGAGACGAGAGAAGAGAGAGAGAGAGAGAGAGAGAGAGAAGCCGAGCAGTAGAGAGACAGAGACTAAGCGACACACACACACACACACACACACACCACACACACACAACACACACACACACACACACACACACACACACACCACACACACACACACACAAAACACAGACATCGGAGACAAATCAGAGAAGAAAGCAAGAGAGAGAGAGAGGAGGAGGGGGGACCGGGAGGGAGAGGGGGGGCAAAGGTAAAGACAGAGATTAAGAGAAAGATAAGACAGGAGACACACACACACACAACACGTTCAGACAAATCAGGAGAAGGGAAAAGAGAGAGAGAAAGATAGAAAGAAAGAAGAGAGAGCGGAGAGAGACAGAAGAGCGAAGAGAAGAGAGCGAGAGAGAAGAGAAGAGAGAAAGAGAGAGAGAGAGAGAGAGAGAGACAGTGAAAGAGAAAGAGAAAGAGAAAGAAAAGAAAGAAAGAGAAGAGAGAGAGAGAAAACAGATAGACAGACAGACAGAGCGATAGAGTGAGACAAAAGAGAAAAAAAAAAGAAAAAAGAAAAAAAAATATTAATCATTATCTGCTTAAGAGTATGTTAATGCTAAAATCACTGAATATCTGCTTGATGACTTAACAATCCTGCATGATTCAAGTAGATTTTTCGACAATTCTGACCTTAATGATAATTCGTTAAAGCGAGATTGGAATTCGAATATAAATGCACTTTGACACAAATTGGGAAAAATGCGAAAAGTGACCGAGGAGCAGAATCCTTTTATTTTTACTTTTTTTTTTTTTTTTTTTTTTTTTTTTTTTTTTTTTTTTACATTTTATAATGCATAATGCAAGGAAATTGTTCAGGATCTGGTCTAGGATGTGTGACAAGGTATAAAGTAAATTTAAATTTTGAGATGGAGGGAGAAGCAGAGGTAGAAAGAGAGAGTAAGGAGGGGGGGGTGTTTGGATTAGATGGGGGGGGGGGAGGGGAGAGGTAAGGACTGGGTGGAAAGGGGGGGGGAGGAGGGAGAAAGAGTAACGAAATTTGTGGGAAGAAGAGGGTAAGAGGTAGTGGGGGGAGAGGGGAGGAGAGGATGTAGGCTGATTGGAAAGCCAAGATCGTTCTTGTTATCTGCTTGTTATTACAACTGCTTAAGTGGGATTCGAGGGGTACCTTTTCCCCTCCTCCCTACCTACCTCCCCCCCCCCCTTCCCAGCCTTCTCGTCAGCTGCGAGTAAAGTGAAATTTTAAGGTCCTCCTTTTTTTTCTTTCTTTCTCTCTCTCTCTCTCTCGTTCTTTCTCTCTTTTCTCTCTCGATCAGAAGGTTGGGATTATGTGTATGCCTCTGTGTCGAAGGCTTAGGGATTATATTGATTGGGATGAATTCACTGTAAATCAAATCACTGTTTGTGCAGTATTTTTTTCCCCACTATAGAAATGAAAGGCCGATTCTAGACGTGGTAGGAGGAGGCGGGGGGGAGGGGTACTCGTCCTTTTTACGATCTAAGAATAAAATGGCGCTATGATGCTCTACTGAAAGACCCATGAATAGGCTCACCGTCTTTCGAAATAGATTGTTCCATTTATTTTGGATCTCTGTTTTTTTTTTTTCTCACTCCGAAGGAAAGAGCAGTCTGTAAATTTCATGATTATTCCTCGTCCCTTCCCTTCCATCTATTTTTTAATTTCCCTTGTACACCTGGCAAGTTGACCATCGACGTCCGAAAGTGATCAAGGACCCCCCCACCCCCACCCCCCCACCTCCCCCGGCGTCCCCAGCGAGACAAAGGCGGACGCTGCTCACAAACAGAAATCAGTTGACGACCTCTGTCCTCCGACCGTGTGTGGGTACGGTGGGCTCCAGACTGTCCCAGTTGGTCACACAGCGAGGAGAAGCTGGCGGTATTGTCCCAGACTATGCCCGAGATTTGTTTCATTAATGCCATTATGACCGCCCGGGTGGGTTGCCAGAAACCGCGAGACGGGGCATTTCGCAAGATTGGCTTCGCTTGCCCTGGCTCTTCTTTCTTTCTTTCTCCCTCTTTCTTTCGTTCTTTCTCCCTCTTTCTTTCTTTCTTTTCACCTTCTCTTTATTGTACCTTTCTCTGCGCGAGTTATTCTATTCCCTCCCCTTATTTTCCTATCAGTTTAGAGCAACAAAACATCACTTATGTTATTCTATTTTTGCTGTTTAATGATGTAGAAGAAAGAGGAAAGAGAGCGAGCGAAAGAGAGAGAAGAGATTACAAAACAAGACTAGACAAGAAAACAGAAAACTGAAAAAAGAGAACGAGAGAGAGGAGAGAGGAGAGACGAGAAGACAAAACAAGCTAAGAAACAGAAAAGAAAAGCGAAAAGAGAAAAAAAAGAAAACGAGAGAGAAGAGAAGACAAACAAGCCAAGAAAACAGAAACGTGAAAAGAGAAAAAAAGAGAGAACGAGAGAGAAGACAAAGACAAGACAAAACAAGACAAGAAAACAAAAAAAAAGCGAAAAGAGAAAATAGAGAAAAAAGCGAACGAGAGAGAAAAGAGAGAAGAGAGAACGAGAAACGAGAAAAGCCAGGCATTTCACTGAATGAAACGGGAGGGGGGGGGGCACCTCCTGTTAATGCGCCCTTGATTTCAGTTGGTCGGATTTGGGGAACAGTTAACAGTCAGCAGTTAGAGATGATGGCCGTCTGAGCGTAGCGTGAGAACCACCTCCATCGTTACCCTCCTGGGGGATGGGGTGGGGTGGTGGGGTGGGGTGGGAGGGGGAGGGAGGGGATGGGGTGGGGTGGGGAGGGTGGGGTGGGTGGGGAGGGTTGTGGGGTGGGGTGGGGGGGAGAGGTATATATAATCACTCTTCACTTACATCCTCTTTGGCTGCGATTTTTAAGGATGCAGATATGATGGTACAGAAAATGACCGTTGATTATTGGAGTCATTGAATAGATGTGTGTGTGTGTGTGTCTGGTCGCGGATTCAGCGACGATGTGTGTAATGTTGCCTGGAGTATGTTGCGTTCGAGTGTTCGTGTGTGTTTGTTATGTTCGCTTTTTCTCCATCTCTTTTTTTTTCTCTTTTATTTTATTATTATTCATTTTCTTTTACTTTATTTTGCGTTCGTGCGTTCGAGTATGTATGTTATGTTCGCTTTTTTTCCATCTCGTTTTTGTTTTTCTGTTTTTCTCTTTTATTTCATTATTATTTATTTTCTTTTACTTTATTTTGGAGTATGTTGCGTTCGAATGTGTGTTATGTTCGCTTTTTTCCATTTTGTTTTTTTTTTCTCTCTCTCTCTTTTATTTTATTATTATTTATTTTCTTTTACTTTATTTTGGAGTATGTTGCGTTCGTGTGTTCGAGTGTGTTTGTTATGTTCGTCTTTTTCCTTGTTTTTGTTTTTTGTTTTCTCTTTTATTTTAATATTATTTATTTTCTTTTACTTTATTTTGGAGTATGTTGCGTTCGTGTGTTCGAATGTGTTTGTTATGTTCGCTTTTTTTCCATCTCGTTTTTTATTCTCTTTTATTTTATTATTATTTATTTTCTTTTACTTTATTTTGGAGTATGTTGCGTTCGTGCGTTCGAATGTGTGTGTTATGTTCGCTTTTTTTCCATCTTGTTTTTGTTTTTTTTTGTTTTTTGTTTTTGTCTTTTATTTCATTATTATTTATTTTCTTTTACTTTATTTTGGAGTATGTTCGAGTGTGTGTGTTATGTTCGCCTTTTTTCCATCTTGTTTTTTTTTTCTCTCTCTCTCTTTTATTTTATTATTATTTATTTTCTTTTACTTTATTTTGGAGTCTGTTGCGTTCGAGTGTGTGTGTGTGTGTGTTATGTTCGTTTTTTTCCTTTTTTTTTGTTTTTTGTTTTTCTTTTATTTTATTATTATTTATTTTCTTTTACTTTATTTTGCGTTGTTCGTGCGTTCGAGTGTGTTTGTTATGTTCGTCTTTTTCCTTGTTTTTGTTTTTTGTTTTTCTCTTTTATTTTATTATTATTTATTTTATTTTATTTTATTTTTTGTTCTCTTTAAGCCTGGTATGTGAATGATACAAGGTTCATTTACACTGTGTTTGGAAGAAAAAAGACACAAAAGAGAAAGGAAGAACGCTTCATGGGAGGAAGAACAATCGAACAACTCGTCCCGTAGTTCACCCAAGACACAAGAACACCCCCCCCCCCCAGAAAAAAAAATCTCGGTATTTAAAGGTCTGTGAATAGGTCGACTGGCACCTCCTCCATGCTCGTTAGAAGACCATTTTAAGACCATAGAAGAAGAACAGAAGAACAAAAAGAAAAGAACGAAAGGGAAAGACAAAAATACGAAAAAAAAACACAAACCCAAAAACAAAACAAAAAGAAAAAGAAAAAAGAAAACCCCGAAAAAGCTAAAAAAAAAACGAATATGAAAATACACATTGGCAGCAAAACCATCAAATTTGCCACACATATTGTCTGTTATTGTAGCGAGTTAGTCAACAAAAGATCCCTGGGCCCTGTCTCTCGCCCACAGGAAGGAGATGGGCCGCTTGCTTTTCTTCTTTTGTTTTTGGGTCGTTTTGTTTCCTCTTCTGGGCGACCGACAGACACCGCGCCGAGGAGAGGGGGGGGCGGGGGAGGGAGGAGGGGGGCGGAGGGGGAGGGCGGTGTCTTCAGAGGGAGGGGGGAGAACGGGAAACCGAGAATGATGATGAGAATGGGGGAAAGAAGGGAGGATGAGAAAAGGAGGGGGGGAGAGAGGAGGGGAGAACAACGAGAAACCGAGAATGATGATGAGAATGGGGGAAGAAGAGGAGGATTAGAAAGGGGGAGGAGGAGGATGGGGAAAGAAAAGAGAGAAGAGAACAACGAGAAACCGAGAATGATGATGAGAATGGGAGGGGGGTGAGAAGGAGGATGAGAAAGGGGGTGAGGGGATGGGGAAGGAGGAAGGGGGTGAAGGAGAGGAGGAGATAGGGTGATAAGAGTGCTGGGAGGAGGAGAGGGAAGGAGGGAGAGGACAAGGGAGATAGACAAATGAATAGACAGAGTAAAGGAGGGAGAAATAAGCAAGAGAAAGAAAGAGATAGACAAACAAACATAAAGACAAACCCATATAGAAAAATAGTAAAAAAAAAAAAAAAAATTGAACATCAAACGCCCACAGAGAACACAAACGAACGAAATGAAACAAGAGAAAAAAAAAACACAATAGGAGGCGGGATGAAAAGAATAATCCCGCTAATCTTTGCGCCGAGCGGTGCCACGGCTTAAATAACCCCTTTTGGCCCAATCGTGGCGCGGTAGGGGCGAGGGTGCCAATCCTAGGAGTGGGGAAAAGGCTAGTTACGAACAACTATCGTAGGAGTTGCGATATGGCGTCAACAGGGAAGGCAACGGGCGTAAGGAGGAGCAACAGTGCAATGATGATGGAGTGGCAATGGGCAGAGCAGGACTGGCACCATGGACCATTTGGTATTGAAAGGGATGAATGGGGATAGGGGGAGAGGGGAGGGGTAGATAGGGATGGAGGGGGGAGGAAAGGAGGGATAGGGGGGGTAAGTTGCAAGGGTGCTACCACACTGCAGGATCTGGTGTTCAAAAGGAGTGGGTAAAGTTGCAATTATGCCACGAATGGGAGGCCTGTCGCGTGAGAAAGAGAGAGAGAGTGAGTGAAGGAGATGAGTGAAGAGTGAAGGAGAGAAAAGAGAGAAAAGAGAGAGACAGAGAGAGAGAGAGAGAGAGTGAAAGAGTGAAGGAGAGAGGAAAGAGAAAAGAGAGAGAGAGAGAGAGAGTGAGTGAAAGACGAGAGAAAGAGTGAAGGAGTGAAGGAGAGAGAAAGAGAAAAGAGAGAGAGAGAGAGTGAGTGAAAGAGTGAAGGAGAGCGGAAAGAGGGAAAGAAAAGAGAGAGAGAGAGTGAGTGAAAGAGTGAAGGAGAGAGGAAAGAGAGAAAGAGTAAGTGAAAGAGTGAAGGAGAGAGGAAAGAGAGAAAGAGAAAAGAGAGAGAGAGAGAGAGTGAGAAAGAGTGAAGGAGAGAGTAAAGAGAGAAAGAGAAAAGAGAGAGAGAGCGAGAGAGAGAGAGAGAAGTAGAAAGAGGAATTGATATCGACAGCGTAACCAAAAGAGTATAAAGATAATGATAATTATAAAAATGTCATTAATAATTATAATAACAATAGTGATCATAATGATTAATAGTAATGAGAATGAGAATAATAATAACATAAATGATGATAGTTATAATGATGATAATAACAATATTAGCAATTATAAGGATAACATAAAACAATAATGAAAATAGCTATAATAATGTTAATGATAATGATAGTGATCATAGTAATAAAAATAGTAATAATGATGATAATAATAATACTAATAATTATAAAAATAATAAGGAGGAGAAGGATGAAAGAGTAAGAGGAAGATGAGGAGCAGAAAAAAGAACAAGCAGGGAGAAAAGAAGAGGAGACAGCAGAAGAGAGAGAAGGGGGAGGGTGAGAGAGAGAGAGGGGTGAGGGGGTGGGGGTGAGAGAGAGGGGTAAGGGGGTGGGGGTGAGAGAGGGGGGTGAGGGGGAGGGGATGTGAAGAGAGAGGGGGTAAGACGGGTACCAAATTCATCCCTGGGTCGGAGATTAAGCCAAGATACCAAAAGGAAAAGTGTCAAAGGAGACGACATCGGAAGGCGCTGGTCAGGCTGTCGGGCAGGGAAAGGGGGGGAGGGAGGTATTAGGGGTTGGGGGGGGAAGGTATTAGGGGTTGCGTGGGTGGAAGGGGGGAAGAGGGAGGTATGGGAGGTGGGTTGGGAAAGGGGAAGAGGGGAGAGGGGTGGTGGGTGGGGAGGGGAAGGTATTAGGGGTTGGGGGGAAGGGGGGGAGTATGGGGTTGGGGGGAAGGCGGAGGGAGGTATGGTGGTGGGTGGGAAAGGGGGAAGAGGGAGGTGGGTGGAAGGGGGGAAGGGGGGAAGGTGGGGTTGGGTGGGGGTAGGAAGGGAGGTATGGGTGGGAAGGGGGGAGGAGGGAGGTATGGGAGGTGGTTGGGAGAGGGGGAAGGGGAAGGTATTAAGAGTTGGGTTGGGGAAGAGGAAGGTACAGGGTCGAATTGGAGAGGGGTAGGTATAGGGTGAGATGAGAGAGAGGGTGGAGGAAGGGGAAGTTTAGGGGTTGCATGGGTTGAGGGTGTAGGGGAAGGAGTAGGTAGGGAGAAGGGGGAATGAGAGAGAGATAGGGGAAGGAGTAGAGGGGGGGGAAGGGAGGGAGGGAGGTATGAATAGGATAGTAAGAGGGTGGGGGAGAGGGAGGCACAGGGTTAGGGTGGCACATGGGGTGGGGGAAGGGGCGAAGTGATAGAGTAAAGGGAAGAGGGAAAGGAGAAGAAGAAAAAGAGACGAAGGGGGGAGGGGAATGAAGGAATGAAGTGAAGGGATAAGGGAGGGGAAGAAGGAGGAGGAAAGGGTGAAGGGGGAAGCGGATAGAGAATAAGGACTGAACGAAGAACGAAAGAATTAGATAAAGAAAATCAGTTCAAGGAGAGAGCGAATTGCTTGGCTAATGAAAATTGATTGGGGAACCGACAGTGTAACCGGGGAATGGGTTTTAGAATGAAAGGGGGAGGAGAAACACGTGATAAAGAGGGTGAACGGAAAAGGGAGGAAAAAATCCGATATGGCATGTGAGTTTATACGGTGGTGTGTGTTGAATGAGAGGAGAAGGGTCACTGTATATGTGCCATTGATGATTTTTGAAGATCTTTTCAAATGCTCGGTCTTTCTCTGTCTGTCTGTCTGTCTGTCTGTCTGTCTGTCTCTCTCTCTCTCTCTCTCTCTCTCTCTCTCTCTCTCTCTCTCTCTCTCTCTCTCTCTCTCTCTCTCTCTCCTCTCTCTCTCTCTCTCTCTCTCTCTCTCTCATTTCTCTTTCACACATACATATACAGAGAAACACACACAATTCACACAGAAACACACACACACACACACACACAATTCACACAGAAACACACACACACACAATTCACACAGAAACACACACACACACACAAAATTCACACAAAACACACACAACACACACACACACACACACACACACACACACACACACACACACACAATCACACAGAAAACACACACACACACACACACACACACACACACACACACACACACACACACACACACACACACACACACACACACACATCTTCCCCCTCCCTCCTTCTCCCCCTCCACCCCTCCCTCCCCGCCCCTCCCTAACCAGGGCGCTTGTAAATACCTCCACACAACTCAAATCCGAGCTTCAAACAGCGTTCCGTGAATAAAGGAACTGTCCATCGGGCGGTGGGCGGCGTGGGCGTGGGAAAAGGTCGATGTCTAACGTGCGAATCGACGAGTGATCAGGTCGACAGGTAACTCTACCGGTCGACCCCCCCCCAAAAAAAAAAAAAAAAAAAAAAAACAACAACAACGGGAGATACGATTCTCTGACTGCGTTGGATTGAAGATACTTTTAACGAATTAACAATTTGATTTTTCTTTCTTTTTTTTCATTTTCGTTCCCTTTTTTCTTCTTTTTGTTGTGGACGAAGCGTCTCACTTTTTGAGAAATTCTAGTGCCTCTTTTTTTATGGAATTCTAGGAATGGAGGAAGACATATGGAAGCAAAACTAAAGTATATTTGTTTTTCCGTTTATTTTTCTTGCAAGGGAGATAGAGAGAGAGACAGAGAGACAGAGAGTGAAAGAGAGGAGAGACAAAGAGAGGCAGAGAGAGACAGAGAGAAAGAGAGAGATTCTAGAAACACCGACTGGTTGTCAGACTGACTCAAGAACCGACCAACAGGCTATCTAACATGCTCCAGAACCGATCGATACTCAGTCTAACAGGCTCTATATCCGACCGACCGACTGTCAAGCGACTCTAGAACCGCCCGACCGAGTATCAAACACCCTATAACTGACCGACAGACTATCTACCAGGCTCCAGAACCGACCGACCGACTGCCA
Organism: Penaeus vannamei; assembly: GCF_003789085.1. Classification (NCBI taxonomy): domain Eukaryota; kingdom Metazoa; phylum Arthropoda; class Malacostraca; order Decapoda; family Penaeidae; genus Penaeus; species Penaeus vannamei. The sequence continues at coordinate 154,496 of NW_020868463.1, read as the reverse complement.
AGCGCTCAAAATCCAACCGACCGACTGTCAAAAGCTCCAGACCCAACCTAACGACTGTCAGACGCTCTAGAACCGACCTGCAGTCTATCTAACGAGCTCCAGACTCGACCGACCGACTGCCAAGCGCTCAAAATCCGACCTAACGACTGTCAAACGCTCCAGACCCGACCGACCGACTGTCAAACACCCTACAACCGACCGACAGACTATCTACCGGGCTCCAGAACCGACTGCCGACTTCCAAGCTCCCCAGACCCGACCTAACGACTGCCAAGCGCTCAAAATCCGACCGACCGACTGTCAACCACCCTATAACCGACCTACAGTCTATCTAACGGCGCTCCAGACCCGACCGAACCGACTGCCAAGCGCTTAAAATCCGACCACCGACTGTCAAACACCCTACAACCGACCTACGTCGTATCTACACAGGCTCCAGAACCCGACCGATCCGACNTACGCATAGCACAAACAGCACGGATACAGACATCAGGCAAGTATATTTCTCTCATTAACGATACAAAACATACAACGAAACAAAGACATGACACACACATAAACGAGCACAGACACACAAAGCAATAGAAACACAAACCAACACACAAACACAGGCACACATGAACAATGCACAGACACAATAGTCTCGTGTCAAAGAAACAACACACCGCACATATAACACGCACAGACACCAAAAACAACACACACATCATAAACAAGCAACATGGCGACAAACAAACAAACAAACACATATAAACAAGTACAGAACACAAAACAAACAACACAACACACACATAAACAAACACAGACACAAACAACACAAACCCATGCATATACAAACAACCACAACACATATATTAGTGATCTAACCATTTATCTCCAATATTTTGTCTGACTTACCCATTTTTTTCTATCCCCTTCACATCCTAACGCTACTGAGCATACCTCTGAAATATTACCCGAAAAAATTGCACTCTGGACCATTAACCTTATGACATATTATTAATGAAATCATAAAGGATTCACTCTGAATACAATGATCACACTTAATATAATGAAACATTGGGAGTAAAATAAGCTTTTCGAATATTTGATGTTACTTTTTTATCTCTCTCTCTTCTGCAGGTTTTGCGTGTGTTGTGTGTGTGTGTGTGTGTGTGTGTGTGTGTGTGTGTGTGTGTGTGTGTGTGTGTGTGTGGTGTGTGCGTGTGTGTGTGTGTGTGTGTGTGTGTGTGTGGTGTGTGTGTGTGTGCGTGGTGCGTGCGTGCGTGCGTGCGTGCGTGCGGTGCGTGCGTGTGTGTGTTGAGTGTGTGTGTGTTTATGTGTGTGCGCGTGTGTATATAGGTGCCCACACCTCCAATCTCCTACAGGGTGCACCCAGTAAAAAAAAAAAAATGGTGATCTCACAAACCTCGTTATCCTTGTAATTAGGTCAATGGAGTATTAGGCGATTCATATTTTTTACGGGGCGGGGAGGGAGAGGAGACCATTCGAGCGCCGGTTTTGGCTACTCTTTACCTTTTCCGAAATTAGTTCCAGGTTAGTTAGGTCCCTTAGTTAAGTCCCCAAAACGCCAGGGGGAAGAGGTAGCAGAGGTTCGTTTCAGGTCAAGATAGGTCGTAGGAGAAAAAAAAACAAGGTCAAAAGAGGCCAAAATCGAAGCCGTTTACAAGTCTACGTTCCCGGGCCCACACTGTCGTTGTTAAGCATGTGGAAATACGCGATCCATTTCACGTGTGGTTTTGCAGTTATGTGTTTTTTCCTGTTTAGATCATCACTCCCCTCCCTGCTTCCCTCTCTTCTCTCTCTCTCTCTTCTTCCTTTCTTCTTTCCCTTCTTCCTCCTTCCTCTTCCCCCCCCCTTTTCTCTCTCCTTCATTTTTCCTTCACTTCTTCCCTTTCCTTCCTTCATTTCTTCCTTTTCTTCCTTCCTTCCCTCTTCTTCCCTCCCCTTTCCTTCTTTTCTTTTCCTTTTGTTCCCTCCTCCCTCCCTCCTCCCTCTCTTCTCTCCCTCTTTCGTGAATCTTCTTATAACACTCAATTACATCCTTACAAATTTAACAGATATTCCCATCGCCAAAACATCGTGCAAGGATAATCAAAAGCCCGGGACTTCAGCTGATCAATACCCGGATGTATCATTTACTCTTGCCAATTCACCCGAAGAAAATTGGGAAGATCGAGTCCCGGTTATTGGTTGGCTTATTATCGGTACTGAGACGTGAGTGGGTCTTGAGTACCTGTTGTAATATTTAGGAGGGAGCTGAGGTGGGCAAGTGGGTAAATATCTTGAGTTTGTCTGCACGGTTCTTAATTGGTGTGTTTGTTTTAGTTTAGTGCTGTGTTAGTGAATGGTCTCTTTTGCGTGTTTGAATTTTGTTTTGTTTTGGCTAATTCTTGTTGATAAGTCTTTCATGTAATGTACTTATTGAGCGATATCAGTTATTTTTTATTGCTTTTTCTTCAATTATTATAGTAAAGGTTTGTATATGTAAATATTGTTTAATACGTATTTTTACCTATTCCTCCTTAAACACACACACACAACACACACACGCAACGCACACACGCGCACGACACACCACAACGCACGCGCACACACACCCACACACCACACACACATCACACACACACACACACACACTTACACACACACACACACACCACACACACACACGCACACACACACTACACACACACACACACACACACACACACACACACACACTACGCACACACACACACACACACACACACACACACACACAACACACACACACACACACACACACACACACACACACACACACACACACATCACACACACACACACACACACACACACACACACAAACACACACACACAATCACGCAACACACACACACACACACCACACCACACACAGCCACACACAATCACAACACACACACCACACAAACACACACACACACAATACAAACAAACAAACACACACATACATACAAAACACATCACAACACACACACACGCACACGCACAGCACAACACGCACACGCACACGACACCAACACACACACACTACACATGCCACCAATCCTCTCCACCATTACACCCCAGCACCTACCCACACCCCTCCAACTCCACATACCACACGCAACCATGCACGCCCACGCCCCATCCCACCCACACCTTTTACACCAGCCACCAGACCCCACCCCCTCAGACCAGTCCCCCCCCCCCCCTCATGAACACCCTGAAAACAGCTTGCTAATACCGTCATTAGGTTTGATCTTAGATTATAATTTGTGAACATAAACATGCATGACGGAGGGGTGTGGTCGCTGGATAGGGTGAAGAGGAAGGGCGAGGGAGAGGGAGAGGGAGAGAGAGAGAGAGGGGCGATAGGGCGGAGAAAGGGAAAGAGAATGAGGGAGAGGGGAAGAGAGGGAGACGGGAATGAGGGGTGAGAGAAGGGGAAGAGAATGAGGGAAAGGGGAGAGGGGAGACAGGTATAAGGGAGAGAGAAGGGGAAGAGGGAGTGGGAAAGGGGAAGAGGAGGAGAGGGGGGAGACAGAAATGAGGGGGAGAGAAGGGGAGGAGGATGAGTGAAAGGTAGGGAGGGGGAGGGAAGGGGAAAATAGGGGAAAGAGAGACGGATGACGAGAATGGAAGAGGGAGGAGAGAATGGGAAGGGGATGACGATGAGGGGAATAGGAAAAGAGGGGAAGATAGGGGAGAGAGGATGGAAGGGGATGAGGAAGACGAGGAGAAGGGGAGAGGAGGGACAGATAGGGATAAGAGAAAAGAGAAGGAAAAAACACGAGGGGGATAGGGGGAAGGGGGAAGGAGGGAGAGAAATATTGGAACGAGGAGAGGGATGGTTAGGATAAAGACAGGGATAGGGGAAGGATGGATTAAGAGGGATGGGGAGGATAAAAAATGGGATGCCGGAAGATGGAGGGAAGAGAAGGATTGGAATGAGGGTAAAGCGAGGGGAAGACTAGAATGAGAGAGAGAGAGAGAGAGAGAGAGAGAGAGAGAGAGAGAGAGAGAGAGAGAGAGAGAGAGAGAGAAAACAGAAACGAGAACGAGAGAGAGAGAAAAGAACATAAAACAAGAAATGAAATAAAACGCACAGAAGACTATACAAAAAGAAAAAGAAAAAAGAAAGGGGAGAGCGTAAAAGGGAAAGAAACGAAATAACAGAGAATTATCCCACGAAAATATGTACAACACGCAAGAAAATCAGGAAAGCAATAGACGAAAGAGAAAGAGGGGAAACGACGGATATGATGATAAAAGAGGGGAGGACGAAGGGAAGGCGATGATTGCAGGGGGGGGGGAGAGGGGAGGGGAGGGGGCGAAATGTGGGGGAGGGGAGGGGAGGGGGAGAGGCCAAGATTGTGTTCGGTCAAGCAAGTTATTGGCAGGAATATACAGAAGGCTCGCAGGGCATGGGCAGACATGGGCGACGCGACGGACGGGAAAGGAGGGAGGAAAGAGAGGGATGGGAGGTGAAGGAGGGAGGAAGAGAGGGGATGGAAGGGAAGGAGGGAGAAAGAAGGGAGTGGGAGAAAGAAAGGGAAGGAGGAGGGATTGGGAGGGAAGAGGAGGAGGAACAGAGGGGATGGGAGGGAAGGAGGGAGGAATAGAGGGGGATGGGGAGGGAGAAAGAGGGGATGGAAGGGAAAGGTGGGAGGAAAGAGGGGATGGGAGGAAAAGAGGGGAAGGAAGGGAAGGGAGGGAGGCGAAAGAGGGATGGGAGGAAGGAGGGTGGGAAAGAGGGGATGGGAGGGAAGGAGGGAGGAAGAGAGGGGATGGGAGGGAAGGAGGGTGGGAAAGAGGGGATGGGAGGGAAGAGGGGGTTGGAGAGAGGGAGGATGGGAGGGAAGGAGGGAGGAAGAGAGGGGGTGGGAACGGGAAGGAGGGAGGAAGAGAGGGATGGGAGGGAAAGGCGGACAAGGAACAGTAGGGGATGGGAAGGGAAGCAGGGAGGACAGCGAGGGATGAGAGGGAAGAGAGGGAATCGGGAAGGGAAAAAGAGGATGGAAAAGGAAAGAGAGGGGATGCGGTAATGGGAAGTCAGCGGGATGAAAGAGGGAAAGGATGGGAAAGAGGAACATGTACGGGAGAGCAGAGAGAAACTGGAGAGAAGAGGAGAAGGGAGGAAGAGAAGGGAATGGAGAGGAAAGGGAAAGAGGAGGGAAGGAGAGAAGGGGATAGGGAAGAGAAAAGAGGGAGGAGGAAATAAGGGGGAATGGGAGGGATAGAGAGGGGGGGAAGGAGAAAGGATGGGAGGGAAGGAGGGAAGGAAAAGAGGGATTAGGGAGGAAAGGAGGGAAGGAAGGAGGAGGGAGTGGGGAAGGAAAGAGGGGACAGAAAAAAGGGGATTGGGAAGGAGGAAATGAGAAAGGAGAAAGGAAATAGGAGGGGCTATAGGCGAGGAGAAGGATAGGAAGAAAAAAGAGAAGGAAGTGGGAAGAGGAGGAGAACGGAGTGGGGGGGAAGGGGAAGAAAGGGAGAAGAAAGGGAGGATGGAGGGAGAGAGGAATGGAGGGAAAACGGGAGTGATGAGGAAGAGAAGGGAATGGAGGGAGAGGAAGGAGGAAGAAGGTGGAGGGGAAAAGAGAGGAGAGAAAAGCAGGAAGAAGAATGAGTTAAGGAAAAGAAATTGAACTAACTTGGAACGAACGAAATAAGGCAGGATAGAAAGAGTATACCAGTATAGCGTAGAAGTTTGAGAGAAGAAGGAGAGACGGAGAGAGAGAGAATTGTAGAGAGAGAGAAGAGAGAGAGAAGGAGAGAGGAGAGAGAGAGAGAAAGAGAGAGAGAGAGGAGGACAAGAAGACAGAGAGACAGAGACAGAGATAGAGAGAGGACAGAAACAAAACACAAAAAAAACGCAACAACACAAAAGAAAACCAAGAAAGAATCTAAAAAAAAAAAAAAAAAAAAAAAAAAAAGAGAAGAAGAGAGAGAAAGAAAGAAAAGAGAAGGAGGAGGAGGAGAAGGAAGAAGGACGAGAGAGCCGGACATCAATAAGACATTGTCGTCATGAACATTCCTGACACAGTTTTACGGTCATCAGCCACAGGGCTTAACGTGGCTTCGTCCTCCCATCGATCAAGGGGGGGATCCGCTGGTCTCCCTCGGTTCTTAGGGCAGCGGGGGAGAACAGGGCGAGGGAGAACAGGGCGAAGGAGAACAGGGAGAAGGAGAACAGGGAGAAAGGAAAACAG
>NW_020868463.1:138281-140781 GCF_003789085.1 Penaeus vannamei | reverse complement strand
TCTTAACGGAGGGAAAGGGTGGGAGTCAGATGGTGCAAGGGAGGAGGAGGGAGGAGGAGGAAAGGAAGGAGGAGGAAGGAAAGAAGAAGAAGAAGAGAAGAAGAAGAAGAAGAAGAAGGAGGGTGGAGGTGGAGGAGGAGGAGGAGAGAGGAGGAGGAGGGAGAGGAGGAGGGAGGAGGAGAGGAAGAAGAAGAAGAAGAAGAAGAAAGAAGAAGAAGAAAAAGAAGAAGAAGAAGAAGAAGAAGAAGAAGAAGAAGAAGAAGGATTATCGTAGTCAGAGGACCGTCTGGGCAAAGCGGGAGTCGTGGTCAACATTCCGTGCCTCTTGGTTCTGATCGCCTCTCGCAATTTCTGTAGCAGTGACGCTTAGTAAGCCCCTGTAATTGTAATACCTTTTGGCAAGAATCCCATCAGTACTACTGGTAATTATGACTCCATACTGGTCCTTAAAGACCCTGTCAGAGGTGTGTCACGTGTCTTTTTTAAGGGGGGGGGGTGAGTCAAAGTGCTTCCATTGTTTCGACTGGGGCTGTGTTTCTGGATCATGGTGATGGAGTTTCATCCTACGTAATTAGCCTGCCAAAAAAGTCCTCGTGGCTTTCATGGCACACGGCTAAAAGAGCCTTGGGACGGAGGCCTTGCTCCTCCTTCTAAGAGAGGTGTGAGTAGCCTGGGAACCCCTCGAGCAGACACATTTTGCACAAGCAGATGGTCATCAATAATTTTATGCACAGACGCAACTCTGATCTTGACATCTTAGGCTAGCTGGCGAACAGTAGTGCGGCGATCTTCCAAAGTGGTAAAAATCTCCACTTGATGGATGGCGTCCTCACCAAGAGTCGCCCTGGGGTAGGAGCCGCTTCCACAGATCTCCGACCACACCTGAAGTAGCGATGCCAATGTTTAACAACCTCATATGATGGGGTATCCTCCTCATAAGTGACTTTATCGAAGGTCTTCTGTAAAAAGTGGCCATTTAGGTATAAAACCCTGATCGCTACTCGATAATTTTCACACCTTACTGAACCTACACCGCCGTAACAGAAAATGTGCTGTGAGTTAAGGTCTGGGAATAAACACACGGCCTATAGAGATGAGTATCTTGATGCGTGTGACCTTTCAGCTCCTAGGACATACGGGAGTGGGTCAGGAGAAATTTGAATGGGCGATCCTCGTATATATATATATATATATATATATATATATATTATATATATATATATAGTATATGTGTGTGTGTGTGTGTGTGTGTGTGTGTGTGTGTGTGTGTGTGTGTGTGTGTGTGTATATACATACACATATATATATATATATATATATATATATATATATATATATTATGTATGTATATATGTGTGTGTGTGTGTGTGTGTGTGTGTGTGTGTGTGTGTGTGTGTGTGTGTGTGTGTGTGTGTGTGTGTGTGTGTGTGTGTGTGTGTGTGTGTGTGTATGTATGTATGTATGTATGTATGTATGTATGTATGTATGTATGTATGTATGTATGTATGTATATATATATATATATATATATATATATATATATATATATATAATATATATATATGTATGTATGTATAAGTATATATAGATACTGTAGTGTAGAATATACTTACTTCCGATCAACCGTTTGTCCTTACCTGCAAAAACAAGAAAAAGCACATTTTAGTAATATTGTAGAGGTATTATACTGATTAGAATCTTACAAGTAATAGTAATAATTACAATGGTAATAATGATATGACGATGAGAGTGCCAATAACATTGAGCAACTACAACTATTAGATTACTACTACTTTTAAAACGAATACGATGGTCATGATAATGGTGGAATAACAATGATGATTCGAGGAATACTAATATAGTGATAAAGACAAATGTTGTGATTTTAATGCTTGCAACAATGGATCTAATTCAGAAGGATTATAACAGTAATACGAGTGCAATAATACCAACCAATGTTAAAACGATAATGACAATGATGATGATATTAAGAATGTTATCAATGGCAATAATTTTGGTGCCAAGATATAAATGATAATGAAAATGTTTCTAATAACAAGTCCGTCTGGAACTGCACCAATCACGGCCATCATAATCAGCGAAAAGGCCTCCTCCTCCTCCGAGCCCAAACACAGCACGAGGAGGCCTTTGTGGAGCCGTATTTGTGTTGGTTTGATCTGCGGCTCCGAGCAGCTGGAGCCGACAGGGAGCGGAGGAAGAGGAAGCCCCGAGTGCGGCGGGAGAGCAAAGCCTTCCCAAAACCGATAATTGTGGCGGTTTGTCGCGTGAAGTGGCACGGGGCCTCCCTCAAGGCCGGCTGGGACTCCGCGGTGATTCCCGTGACACGCAAACCCTTCCGTTGCCGTGCCGCTTTATGGCACTTTATGGCACCTTGTGACGTGTCCTGGCGACCTGCCGTGGGCCGGGCGCAGGAGGCTTGACCCCGACGCGCTCGCCGCCTCTTCGCCGGTGGCATCCCGGGGAGGCGCTCGCGTGGTCG
>NW_020868463.1:123281-133281 GCF_003789085.1 Penaeus vannamei | reverse complement strand
AGGAGATGAAAAGTGGGAAGGAGGTGAGTGGGGAAGGACCGGGGGGGGGGTCTGTGCATGACTACTGCACACATGCAGATGGATGTGTATATATATATATATACATATGCATACACACACACACACACACACACACACACACACACACACACACACACACACACACACACACACACACACACACACACACACACACACACACACATATATATATATATATATATATATATATATATATATATATAATATATATATATATATATAATATAATTATATATATATATATATATGTATATATTATATATATATATATATATTATATATATATATATATATATATATATATATATAATATATATATATATATATATATGTTATCACACACATACACATGTATGTATGATAGTATTTACGATATCGATAATAATAATAACATTTATAACAACAATTGCAATAATAATGATGATAATAACAATAATCATATTAATAATAAGTAATGATGATTATGATGATGATGATGATGACGACGATAGATTAAAATAATGGAAGCCTAGGTATGTGATAAGAAAAAAAAAAAGAAAGAACGAGAGAAAGAAGAAGAAAAACCTGAGGAGCGGTTTAGCCAACACGGCCCCTCCTTCCCGATAACAGAGAAGTGCCAGCGAAGCGTCGACACGAAGAAGTGGAAGCGAGAGCAGCGATCGCACCGGCGGAGGGGAGCAAGTGGAGGAGTTCCAGGCCAGCATTTAGAGCGCCAGACCTGCATAGGGAGAACAGCAGGCTCGGGCGAAGGGAGGAAAGGCCGCGGCGGTGTCAGGTTGACGTCGCAGGCCAGGGAGACGGACGAGGAGCGAGAGGGGGACGTGAGAATAGGGAGGGAGAAGAGTGTGAGGGAGAGAGAGAGAGGATGCTAAGAAAGAGTAAGAGTGAGAGTGTGGTGACAGGCGCGGTAGGGCGGGTCGGCGCGGCTGTGGGACCGGGACCTTCTCTGTGTATTAAAGAGGAGAGGCAGTACCACGACCTCCCCTCTCCCACCACGCCTCCCCTCCGCTTGCCTCGGCGATTCCCCTCCCCGCCGCAATCCCCACGATTTCCCCACGAAGCTACCATCGCGGGGACGTCGCCATTGTTGGATGTAGAGAATTCTTGTTACAGTGGACGATGCTTTCTCTGTCTATTTTATAAGGTCGTTCTCAACAATCGGTGGCTCTGTCGTCATCACTACCATTATTATAAGCACCTTCTGTAACAAAGTAACAGGTGCGTCTCCGCCACAGATGAAACCTCCGAAGCACCAGCAGCCACCGCGAGCCTCCTCCTCCTCCTCACCGCTATCGAAATATCCTCCGACCATCCTCGCCGGCGCAATCCCTCCAAATCATTAAGACAAGTCGTCCCTCCTCTCACACCACGTCCGTTCCGTCACCGCATCCAGCCCGCTAACCTCCCGCCTTCCCCAGCTCCCTCGCCGCAGCCTCGCCCTCCAGGAGTAGCCTATTACCTCTGCCGCGAACAGTGTCGTGACCAGCATTAATCAACACGGACGGACGCCACGGCGGCCACGACCTACACCCGGTTACATTACTGCCCTTGTAATCACGGAGCAGCCGTTCTCAAAGGCCATTCTCGGCAGCCGTTCAGGGGCGCAGAGGCGGCGGGAGCCTTTCGCTTAGACTGCCACTGTGAGCTTTACCTTCACTAAGATAGATCGATCTTTCGGCGACCCTTCAGCATTATTTTTTCATGACCAAAGAAAGTTCTCCTTTATTAGAAAGACCATCAGCCAGGTATTGCCTGCAAGCGCCACATGTAATTCGGTTTACTTGTACATCAGTTCGCTATTATCAGGAGCGGAAAATCCGCTGCCGCTTCCCTCCCCTCCTGATATAACACAGGCTCTATCGCCACCCCTGCTGCCGCGCGAGGATCCCCTGCCACTGGTTCCAGCAGAGCTCTTTGCTGCAAGCCGGCGCGGCCTTCCCTTGCCGCTGCCTCACCCCTTCCCCGCCCCTTGCTGCAAAAATGGGTCTCTGTGGAAGAAAACTGATTGGGCGTGTGATGAGTTTCAACCCAGCTACCACAGAAAGATTTGGCCCCTCCCCCGCCCTCCCTCCCTCCCCGCCCACAACCCCGCCCGAAACCTCAGAGGCCTTTTGGTTCGCCGGCGGGGTCCTCGCTCCCGCCCCGTTCAACTTCAGTCCTGTATGGGCAGAACTTTTCATCTCGGGGATAGTTGACCCTCCAGAAGTTGGCCGGGAGGCACACGGGGGCTCCGCGTGGCACAATTACTGCCTTGGCACAATATCTTGGCACTTGTACAATTTCCCTTTAAGTCAAGACCGTACATGGCGCGCTCAGCTCTGTCAGCGGCTTTGAAATATTAAGCTAATATTTCCAGAAAAGACTGTGATGTGCTTTGGTAAAAGGCGCGGCGGTCGTGATGCACCTCGGAAGTCTTGCGCGGAGAGGAAACGCGGTCGTGACGAATGCTCCTCCTCCATTACCCGGCGAAGGCCTTGCTTAATAACGGAACTATATCTATAACCGAGACTCAAATATCTTCCTCCTTTTTTTTTACAACTATCGATCGCTGTGGAAATAACTTTATATCTCTCTTTTCACCGAATGCAATCATTGCATCTCTTTCTCTTCTCTTCTCTCTTCTCTCTCTCCTCTCTCTTTCTCTCTCTCCTCTCTCCCTTTCCCTTCTTCTCCCACCTTTCTCTTTACCTTTTCATTTCTCTCTCTCTCTCTCTCCCATTCTCTTTTCTCTCTCTCCTCTCTCGTTCTCTCTCCTCTCTCTTTCTCTCTTCTCTCTCTCTCTCTTCTCTCTCTCTCTCTCTCTCCTCTTCCTCTCTCTCTCTCTCTCTCTCTCTCTCTCCTCTCTACCTTTCGTGTTCGTAAATCCATACTGTTTTCACGGCCAAGGAAGTGTATTGGTTTTGCTTAAAATCCCGGCCTCCTTCAGCCGCCCGCCCGCGTCTTGAAGGAACACCGATAATGAGCATTTCCGTTATCCGGACGCGGCGCCCGGGTGGTGGCCCTGGGGGAGATGTCTCTCTCTTTCTCCCTCTTTCATATAAATGATATAGATGTTTTATATGAAGGATATACTATATCAGGGTGAGACATTCCAGGGTAAGTAATCCCAGGGTGAGACATCCTAGGGTGGGAATCCCAGGGTGAGACATTCAGGACGCGACGTCGCAAGGGAGAAAGGGAGAGAACCGACGGCGCCCCCTTCCGCCCCCCCACCCCCTACCCCCCTGTACTGCCACCCTGGATCATGTATTGACTGTTATTAAGCGATTCCCCCCCCTCCCCCCCCCAGAGACCCCCCCGTGCATCCTGTGTAACTATTAATGGCCCTTAAATTACTCGAAACACCCGAACTGCTTATATAGCTTAATTATGGATCCACAAACAGTGCCATCATCTCTCTGTTTACATCTGATTATTCCACTCGCCCGCTGTGGCCGGAGACGGACGAGGGAGGGATGGAAGGGGGAAGGGGGAGGGAAAGGGGAAGGAGAAGGGAAAAGGAAGGGAGAAGGAAAGAAGGAAGGGGGGAAAGGATGGGGAAGGGGAAGGAGAAAGGAGGGAAGGAGGAAGGAAAAGGGGAAGGGAGAGAAGGGAAGGGGAAGGAAGGGGGAGAGAGGAAAGGGGTAGGAGAAGGATTTGGGAAAGGGGAAGAGGGAGGAAGGAGCGAGAGGGGAAAGGGAAGGAGGGAAGGAAGGTGGGGAGGGGGCAAAGGGAAAGGAGGAGAAGGAAGCGGGTGAGGGGAAGGAAGGGGTTGAGGAAAAAAAAGTGAGGGTAAGAGGGATTGAATGGGTAGGAGAAGGGAGAGGAGAGAAAAAGGGGAGAATAGAAGAAAGGAAGGAGACGAAAGGGGGGAAGAAAGAGAAGGGTAGGGGATGAGGGAAAAAAGGGAGGGAGATAAGGATTGGGGAGGAGGAAAAGGGGAAGGGGGGAGGGGAAAAGGGGAAGGAGGCAAGGATGGGGGCGAGGAGATTAAGGGAAGGAAGGAAAGGAGGAAGAGGAAGAGGGGTTAGAAGGAAAGAAGAAAGAGAAGGGGTGAGGGGGAAGGTGGGAAGAAAGAGAAGGAAGAAAGGGTGAGGAGGAAAAGGGAAAGAAAAACAGAAGAGTGTTGAGGAGGAAATGCGAAGGGAAGAGAGGGACGAAGAGGAAAAGCGGAAGAGAAGAAAGGTGAGAAGGAAAAGGAAAAAAGAGAAGGAAGTGGATAAGAAGGAAAAAAGGAAGGACAGAGTGGATGAAGAGGGGATGAGGGAGAAGAGGAGGAAGCGGGATAAGAAGGAAAAGGAAGGAGAGAGTGGATGAAGAGGGAATGGAGACGGAGAGAATGAGAAGGAAGAAAGAACAAGAGTAAGGAGGAAACAGGAAGAGAAAAGGAGGAAAGGAGTGAAAGGAGAGGGGAGTGAAGAGGATTATCTCATCTACCTTATATTCTCTCTGTCTATCTGTCTGTCTATCGCTTTGTCTGCGTGCTTACCTGCCCAAGGTCTGTATAAGTATGCGGACCTTGTGCCTGCCCGAGAGAGGGAGAGACAGAGAGAGAGAAAAAAAATGATGATCAGTCACGGATTCACCGGCGCGAATGGCCTCCCCCCCCTGACAGAGACCCCCCCCTCCCGACCAGCCCCGCCCGCAAATCTCCCCCTCCTCCTCTTCCCCTCCCTCTCCACCCTCTCCTTCCTCCCTCCCTCTCCACCCCTTCCTCCTCCCCCCTCCCTCTCCACCCCCTCCCTCCACCCCGCCTCGCCCCCTCCCCTCCTCCCCCCCCTCTCCCACCCCCGCCCTCGCCCCCCTCCCCCACAAAGAACCCGCCTGATAAGATCCGCATCATCAACGAAAACCTTTTTTGAAAAGCTAACAAAGGTGCAGCGGGCCGAGCACCATCACCTCAGCACCGAGGACCCGCCGCCGCCACTCGGACCTGACCTCGAGTGGGCCATTTAATGAAGGCCAAGAGGATTAAACATATCGATCAGCGGCGCTTACACAATAACGTGCGTTCACAAGCGGTCGACGAAGGGCCGTCACACGAAAATATTCGGATCTCGCGAGGCTCGTCTCTCGGGGCTTGGGGTTTTTCTTTCTTTCTTTTTCTGTCTGTCTGTGTCTGTGTCTCTGTCTGTCTTCTCTCTCGAGTCTTTATTTTTTCTTTCTTTCTGTTTCTGTCTTTCTGTGTCTTTGTCTGTCTGTCTGTCTCTCGAGTCTTGATTTTTTCTTTTCTTTATTTTTCTGTCTTTCTGTGTCTCTGTCTGTCTGCTCTATCTTTTTTTTTCTTCTTTTTTCTGTGTCTGTTGTTTCTGTCTGTCTGCCTCTGTCTCTCTGTCTCTCTCTCTCTCTCTCTCTCTCTCTCTCTCTCTCTCTCTCTCTCTCTCCTCTCTCTCTCTCTCTCTCTCTCTATTCACCTTGATCTCTCTCTCTCTTACATATTTACTAAATCCATTAATTTTCTTTTGTATTCGTAGCATATTTACTTTGGTGTTGATTCGAAGAGACTGATTGGTATAATAAACAACCAAATCAATGTCGACCTCCCCCCCCAAAAAAAAAAAAAAAAAAAAAAAAAACTAGGAGGAAGCAGAAAGTGGCTTCCCTGTGAGTGGTAGAAGCACTTTTCATGAAGCCTGAGGGGTCATTGAGAGAATAAAGACCTTTATGGTGGCATAATACATGTAACTGGCACAGAGAGAGAGAGAGAGACAGAGAGAGGGGGGGGGGGCGGCAGAGACAGACAGACAGAGAGAGGGAGAGAGAGAGGGAGGGAGACAGACAGACAGAGAGAGGGAGGGAGAGACAGACAGACAGAGAGAGGGAGAGAGGAGGGAGGACAGACAGAGAGAGAGAGAGAAAGGGGGGGAGACAGACAGACAGAGAGAGAGAGAGAGAGAGAGAGAGAAAGAAAGAAAGAAAGGAGAAAGAGAAAGAGAGAGAGAGCGAAAAAGAAAAAAGATAGGAACATAGAAAAAAAAAAAAACATACAGAGAGCGAAACAACATAGAGGACCGAGAATTACGACCCATAAACGCAAAACAACATCCAGACATAAATACCCACATCCACCTCCCACTCCTTCCGCTCGAGCATCCACCTCCTGCGCCGCAAATACATGATTTACCCCGCGGCTCCTCCCATGGTCCTCGGCTGACTTAAGGACACACAGAAGAAGCCTAAAATAACCTGTCACTTGCATCTTCTCGCGATGAATAATATTCCTGCTCCTCACACGCGGGGATGAAGAGGAGGTGGAAGAGGAGGTGGAGGAAGGTGATAGGGAGACGCGTGATGAGGTGAGGGGGAGAGGCGAAGGAAAGATCGGAAAATAGGAAGAGGAGAAGGGGAAGAGAGGTGGAGGTGATAGGGAGACGCGTGATGAGGCAAGGAGGAGAGGCGAAGGAAAAATCGGAAAATAGGAAGACGGAGGTGGACGAAGGAGAAAGGGAGACGCGTGGTGAGGTAAGGAGGAGAGGCGAAGGAAAAATCGGAAATAGGAAAAGGAGGTGAAGAAGGAGAAAGGGAGACGCGTGATGAGGTGAGGGGAGAGGCGAAGGAAAAATCGGAAAATAGGAAGAGGGAGTGGTGGAAGAAGGAGAAAGGAAGAGGTGGAAGACGGAGAAAGGGAGACGCGCGATGAGGTAAGGAGGAGAGGCGAAGGAAAAATCGGAAAACAGGAAGAAGGAGAGAAAGGGAAGAGGTGAAGAAGGTGATAGGGAGGCGCGTGATGAGGTGAGAAGGAGAGGCGAAGGAAAAATCGGAAATAAGAAGAGGGAGGTGGACGAAGGAGAAATGGAGACGCGTGGTGAGTTAAGGAGGAGAGGCGAAGGAAAAATCGGAAATAGAAAGAGTGAGGTGGGAAGAAGGAGAAAGGGAAGAGGTGGAAGAAGGTGATAGGGAGACGCGTGATGAGGTAAGGAGGAGAGGCGAAGGAAAAATCAGAAAATAGGAAGAGGTGGACGAAGAGAAGAAAGGGAGACGCGTGATGAGGTAAGGAGGAGAGGCGAAGGAAAATCGGAAAGTAGGAAAGAGGTGGAGAAGGAGAAGGAGAAAGGGAGACGCGCGATGAGGTAAGGAGGAGAGGCGAAGGAAAATCGGAAAATAGTGAAGAGGTGACGAAGGAGAAAGGGAGACGCGGTGATGAGGTTAAGGAGGAGAAGGCGAAGGAAAAAATCGGAAAATAGGAAGAGGAGAGGTGGACGAAGGGAAAAGGGAGACGCGTGTGAGGTAAGGAGGAGAGGCGAAGGAAAAAAATCGGAAAATGGAAGAGGGAGGGGAGAAGGAGAGAAGTGAGACGCGTGATGAGGTTAAGGAGGAGAGGCGAAGGAAAGAAATCGGAAAATAGAAGAGGGAGGTGGACAAGGGAAAGGGAGACGCGTGATGAGGTAAGGAGAGAGGCGAAGGAAAAAATCGGAAAATAGGAAGAGGGAGGTGGAAGAAGGAGAAAGGGAAGAGGTGGAAGAAGGTGATAGGGAGACGCGTGATGAGGTGAGGAGGAGAGGCGAAGGAAAAATCGGAAAATAGGAAGAGGGAGGTGGAGAAGGAGAAAGGGAGACGCGTGATGAGGCAAGGAGGAGAGGCGAAGGAAAAATCGGAAAATAGGAAGAGGGAGGGGACGAAGGAGGAAGAGGTGGAACGCGTGATGAGGTAAGAGGAGAGGCGAAGGAAAAATCGGAAAATAGGAAGAGGGAGGGGAAGAGGTGAAGAAAGGGAGACGCGTGATGAGGTAAGGAGGAGAGGCGAAGGAAAAATCGGAAAATAGGAAGAGGGAGGTGGAAGAAGGTGATAGGGAGACGCGTGATGAGGTAAGGAGGAGAGGCGAAGGAAAAAAATCGGAAAATAGAAAGAGTGAGGTGGACGAGACACAGAATGATGAAGTAAGCGAACGGTTGGAAGAGGGGAATAGATGGAGAATTGCGTGATAAAGGAAAGGGTAACGAAGAAGGGCCGAGAGATGATGAGGATGTAAGTCAGAGAACAAGGGACTCTTGGATAATGAGGAGTTAACCGTAAGTCGATTGGGCGGAAGAAGAAGATGGATGGAGAGAGAGGGAGCGATAAAGAAGAGAAGGGAAGATAAATGCTTTGGTGAAAAATGAAGAAAGGTGGACCATAAATAAATACAATTAGCTATAGGATAACGAAAGGGAAGTAAGGATTAGTGAAAATCAAATAAACGTAAAAAAAACATAAATAGGAAAAACAAGAAACCATAGATTTAAAAAAAAAAAAAATAATGAAGGCATGATGGCTTTCGTAAGAGGGTGAACAACATAACTGATTGTGACGATTTAAAAGGGAAGAAAGGGAAAAAAGCCTAATGTGAAATGACTAAAGAGAAGAGAAGAAAAAAGAAGAAGGAAAACGAAAAAGAAGAAGAGGAAGAAAGAAAAAGAAGAAGAAGAGGAAGAAGACGAAAAAGAAGAAGAGAAGAGGAAGAAGAAAAAGAAGAAGGCGAAAAAGAAGAAGAAGAAGAAGAACACGATTACACAAACCAACAGACAGACAAAACAGAGCCACGGAAGACACAACCCAACCAGCAGACAGACGAACGGCAGCCGTACCGAGGGCGCCACCTCATAACACGACCAATAGCAGACAATTACCTGATCGATAATGACGATAATCAAATGATAATAATCCCGAGGTATCGACAACAATGGGATGTTCTCGCGCGCCCCGCGCTTCCTGAATTAAGGGTGGGGGGGGAGGAGGAGGAAGGAGGGGGAGAGGGAAGAGGTGGAGGGAGAGGAGGAGGAAGGAGGAGGAGGGGAGGAGGAGGAGGAGGAGGAGGGGGGGGGAGAGAGAGGGTGATGAGGAGGAAGAGGGGGAGAGGAGAGGGGGGAAAGATGAGGGGGAGAGGGAAGAGGAGGAGGAGGAGGGAAGGGGGATGAGGAGGAGGAAGAGGGAGAGAGGAAGGGGGGGGTGAGGAGGAGGGGAAGAGGGAAGGGGGGAAGAAGACGTGAGGAAGAGGCTGTGCCGGAGAGAGGGAAGGGGGGAAGAGGAGAGAGAGAGAGGGGAAAGAGGAAGAGAGGAAGAGGGAAGGGGGGGAAGAGGAAGAAGGGGAAAAGTAAGGAGAGAAGAGGAAGAGGGGGGGGGATGAGGGAAGAGGATCTTGGGGAGGGAAAGGAGGAGAAGAGGGAGAGAGGGAAGGGGGGAAGAGGAGAGGAGAGCAAAGGGGGAAAGAGGAGAGAAGAGAGAGAAAGGAAAAGAGGAAAACCGAGAGAAGAGAGAAGGGAATAAGAAGGGGAGGATAGGTTGGAGAGGGGAAGGGATGGATGGGGGAGGCAAAAGGAGAAACAAAGCAGGATAGTGAATAGAAAAAGAAAACAGGGAAGAGGGAGTGATGCATGGGAGGGGAAGAAAGAGGGAATAAGAGATGCAGTGGATTGGAAGAGCAGAGAGGAGAGAGGAAAAGGATGGAGGGATGAAGAAGGGAGGGATGTGCCAGAGATGAAAGGACGAGAAAAAAGATAAGTTGGAGGATGAAAAGGAAAGGAAGAGGGGGAGGGATAAACCAAGGAGGGGAGAGAGAGGAGAGATAGAAGAGAGAGAGAGAGAGAGAGGGAGAGAGAGAGAGAGAGAGAGAGAGAGAGAGAGAGAGAGAGAGAGAGAGAGAGAGAGAGAGAGGAGAGAGCGAGAGAGAGAAGAGAGAGAGAGAGAGAGAGAGAGAGAGAGAGAAATTAAGAGAAGAGAGAGAGAGAGAGAGCGAGAGAAAAAGAAAAAAGAAAAGAGAAAGAAAAAGAAAAAAGAAAAAGAAAAAGAAAAGAGAAAAAGAAAAGAAAAGAAAAAGAAAAAGAGAGCGAGAGCGAGAGAGAAACAGGGAGAACAACCCGATACAAACAACCATCCCAGACGAATTACTGGAAACGAGATGGTTCCGCCATTACCGACGATGAGAGGAGAGAAGGAGCCGCCGAGCTGCGAAGGGCGAGGGAGCCGGAAGGTCGAGGTCCGCGGTGACACAGTGCCACAGAAC
>NW_020868463.1:118281-120781 GCF_003789085.1 Penaeus vannamei | reverse complement strand
CTTCTCTCTCTCTCTCTCTCTCTCTCTCTCTCTCTCTCTCCTCTCTCTCTCTCTCTCTCCTCTCTCTCTCTCTCTCTCTCTCTCTCTCTCTCTGCTCTCTCTCTCTCTCTCTCTCTCGTTCTCTCCTCCCTTTCTTTTTCCTCTTCTGTGTTCCCATCCTCTCCCTCTTCTTTGCTAGCTTTGGCTTGGATTTCTCATGTGTGGATATATGTTATATAATATACACACACACACACACACACACACACACACACACACACACACACACACACACCACACACACCACACACACACACACACACACCACACACACACAAACAAACACACACAACACACACGCCACGCACACACACACTCACCACACACACACAAACACACACAAACACACACACGCCCATATGTGCGTGTGTATCTCCGTGTCTGTGTATATGCAGCATATGCATACACACGCGTGTTTGTGTGAACGCGCAAGTGACTGTTTATATTCATAGAGAGTAAATATCCACACGGATAGGCGAGAAACGAGATAATAAGCCAAATTACGATAACAGGTCAATTACTGAAGGGGATTGTGGAAGCAACATTATGATAATTTCTTGGTAATTCCGATAATCTTGACGGCGGCGAAGACAAATGGGGCAAGGGTAAAGGATGATGAATGGGGTTATGGTGATGGATCAGTACTTTGATGGTAATGATATTAACTTATGATGATGAAAAATCAGTAATGATGATGTTGATAACAATAATGATACAGATAATAATAACAATGATAACAAAAATTAAACAGCAGCAGCAACAAGAATGTAATACTATGATATAAGAACAAACAGAGCAACAATGGAGATAATAAGAAACATGAAGACAATAATAAACAATATGAGAACAATAACAGTCACAACGATAACTATAATAATAGCAATAAACAAACTTGAACGCATTTTATAAGAAATGTGGTTTCTATTACTTGAATTACTAGTTACTACTGTACTAGCAGCTCCGCCATTACCGCTGAAGATGGCAGCAGTTGGAGCAAAAATAACCGTTTCTCGTCGTCCTCTAAAACACCAATAACTTTTATTTCTACTTCGACGCGGCGACAATTACCGAGAAACTGCTCGTAGTTTTTCATACTGTTCACCTTTTATCGGTGTCTTCTTTCTTGGCGGTGCGTTCAGCGGTGGTTTCAGTTGGGTCTTGGTATCAGCGTGTTCGGAATGAAACGCCATTGATGATATTGCTATTTCTACTTCTGTTACTACTGCTGGTACTGTTACGACTACTAGTACTATTACTACTACTACCTACTACCAACTACTACTACTTCTACTACTTCTACTACACTTCTACTACTACTCTACTACTACTACTACTACTCTACTACTACTTCTACTACTACTTACTCCTACTACTACTACTACTACTACTACCTAACAATTTGTGTGATGATTAAATTTCAAATAAAAAGTGAGACAGCTAGGAGTAAAGAAGAAAAATCAGCAATAAATAATATATAATTATCATAAAAATGATTTCCTTTGTCGATTAAAATATTGTGGAAGCCATTGCAACACTGCCACGGATGGTAACGCTGCTTATAACAACTGCAACAACTGAAATAATGGTAATAATATCAATTACGATAATCAGGCCTTAGTTTTAATGACAGTCATAAGCAATAATAACCGATAGAAATGGATCGCTTATAAGAACATTACAAAGAGAAGCATTATTCACAGCACAATAACACCGATCGTATATCATTAACCAGCAGTTACTATAAACGAAAACCATTACCACAATCTAACCTATTACCACCTTAACGCGTGACTAATGATCTTATCAACATATACCAAAATGTACGGCAACTCGTATCTCCTTTGTCTTTTGTTTTTTCGGATACTTCTGTGAAAGTAGGATAAATATGAATCTCCCATTTTTCTCCTGTTATGAATATATGTATGATGGTTGAATATATAATACGCCCGTATCTTTTTATTTATTATTATTATTTTTTTTTTTTTTTGTTATAGATACAGTGTATCCATGAACGTAGAGTAACATTTGTTTGTTTTTGTTATAGATGTATCCACGAACGTAGAGTAAATACGATGCATCCGTATCCCTTTCCTTGTCGATACTTATAGATACGTTCGTGAGTGACTGGGTTTGATATTCCCGCGTCTACCTTCTCTGCCGCTTGTTACAGATGCGTCCGCGGGAGAGTAAATAAAATATTCCTCCAATCTTAATTATTATTATCCATGAAAATAAAACGGATATGAAGTCCCCCTTTCCCCTCCCTCAATCGCCGCAGTACATATGCATAATAAAATTAAATAAATGTAATGCTCTCGTAACCCATTTATCATTAGCAATAGACACGCCATAAAAAAAAATAGAATAAATATAACACTCCCGTATCCCCTTTGTTTATCTTTTGTTTATAGATACATCCAGCGATGCTGACGAAGGACGTGAGGAAGAGATAAAAGGAAAT
>NW_020868463.1:95781-108281 GCF_003789085.1 Penaeus vannamei | reverse complement strand
CCCTCTCTCTCTCTCTTCGTCTTTCTCTCTCTCTCTCTCTCTCTCTCTCTCTCTCTCTCTCTCTCTCTCTCTCTCTCTTCTCTATCTCTTTCTCTCTCTCTCTCTCTCTCTCTCTCTTCTCTCTCTCTCTCTCTCCCCTCTCCCTCTCTCTCTCCCTCTCCCTCTCCTCTTTCCCTCTTCCCTCTCCCTCTCCCTCCCTTCCTTTCTCCCTCTCTCTCCCTCTCTCTCCCTCTCCCTCTCTCTCTCTCTCTCCCTCTCCCTCTCCTCTCCCTCTCCTCTCCCTCTGCGCTCGTTTTATCGGGGTTCTTGGCTTGGTACTAGCTTCTGGTAGATTAGCATAGGAAGCACATCACTGTTGTAAGCATGACAGGACAGATTCCTCTGCTATGGGACTGCTATCACTCCTAGCATTGTCGCATAAAAGGATAAAGGAAACTGAGACTAAAATAACGACCAAAATAACGCAAGAACAAAAAAAATGAGGAACACAAGAACATAAACAGGGGGGAAGTGGAAAAATACGAATGTGATAAAGACTGAAAAAAAAAAAAAAATGAAGAGAGAGGTCAGAGTTCGGAGAGAATAAGGTACAAAAAAAAGGAAATGAGAAAGTTAAATATACCAGCAGAGAGGAGGAGCGTAGTGGAGAGAAGAGAGATAGAAGAAAGAGAGAAGAAAGTGAGAAGCGGAGAGAAGGAAGAGAGAAGAGAGAGATAAGAGTGAGAGTAGAAAGGGAGAAGCGGAGAGAAGAGAGAGAGGAGAGATGGGAGAAAGAAGGAGAGAAACGGAGAGAAGGGAGAGCGAAGGAAGAGAGAATGGAGAGATATGAGAGAGACAAGAGGAGAGAAGGGAGAAAGGTGAGAGATGAGAGAGACAAGCGGAGAGAAGGGAGAAGAAATCGGAGAGAAAGAAGAGACAGACGGAGATATGAGAGAGAAAAGTGGAAAGAGAATCAGAGAGAGAGATAGAGACACACACACACACAGAAAGAAGGAAAGAGAGAGCGAGAGAGCGAGAGAGAAAGACAAAGAAAGAGAAAAAAGAGAAAAGAAAGAAGAGAGAAGAGAGAAGAGAGAGGGGAGAGCAAGGTAGGTGGCTGGAGAATAAACACCTCTAATTTTGCCCTCATTATACATGCAGGCGCGCTCGCTCGCACGGACGCCGAGCAACACACAGACCTGGTGACGCTTGGGTTCTGTCTCGCGAGGAAGCAGACGATCACCAAAGCGACGATAAACGGGGAATAGAGAGGAGGGTCAAGAAGAGGAGAAGAAACGACGATAAACGGGAAACGGAGAGGAAGAAGAGGAAATGAGAGAGAGAAGAAGAAATGGCGATAAACGGGAGAGAGGAGAGTCAAGACGATAAACGGGGAATAGAGAGGAGAGTCAAGAGAGAGAAGAAAGAGAGGAGAAGAAACGGCGATAAACGGGAAACGGAGAGGAAGAAGAGGAAATGAGAGAGAGGAGAAAGAGAGAAGAAAAGACGATAAACGGGAAACAGAGAGGAGAGTCAAGAAGAAAGAGGAGAAAGAGAAGAGAAGAAACGGCTATAAACGGGAGAGAGGAGAGTCAAGAAGAGGAAAGGAAAGAGAGGAGAAGGAACGGCGATAACGGGGAAACAGAGGAATAGAGAAGAGAAAGCTAAATGGAGAGAAAGTAGGAGAGAAGAGAGAGAGTTAAAAGAGGAAACAAATGGAGAGAAAAGGGGGGAATAAAGAAAACTGAATGAAGAAAAGAGAAGAGGAGAGAAAAGAGGAAAAGGAAAGGAGGAAGAGAGGGGAAAGAAGAGAGAAAACAAAAAGGGAGAAAATAAAGAGAAAAAGTAGTGAAAACTAAATGGAAAGAAGAGGAGAGAAAAGAAAGGAAAGAAAGTATTCAAGCTAGATACGAGAAAAGAAAGACAAAATGAAGAAACCTAACGAAGAGAGAGAAGGAAAGAAAGAAAGAAGAAAGCTAAATTAAGAGAAAGGAGAGAAGTGAGGGAGAGAAAGAACAAAGCTAAACAGAGAGAAGAACGAAAGAAAGAAGAGGATAAAAGGCCAATAAAAAAGACGAGACAAAGAAGACCGATTAAGGGAAACCTATTTACGTGCGAAGGGGAAATAAAGGCAGAGGAAGAAGGACGATAAAGATGAGGCAAAAGGAGAACAACAAAATCCTTATAAACATAAAATCGAAGATAAAACGAAGGAAAAAGTAGAGAAAAAGCAGTAAAGAGGAGAAAACAAGAAGGAGATGATAAAGGAGAGAGCACAAGAGACGAGACGATAAAGATAAAAAAATAAAAGATAAAGATAAAAGATAAAAATAAAAGATAAAGATAAATAAATAAAGATAGGACGATAAATAGACGATATAACGGTAACCATTTTTCGCAAAAAAAGAAAAGAAAACAAAACAAAACAAAAGGGAGAAAATAAAAGACATACATAAAAGAAAAGAAGAAAAAAGAAAAAAAGACCAAAAGAGGAAAAGTTGAAGATAAAGAGAAAGGTATAAAGAAAGAAAGAAAAAAACTATACTTACTCCTACTTATTATGACAAAACTAAGACACTAAGAGAAAAAAGGGAAGTGGAGAAAAGAGAGACTAAAAGAAGGAAAAAAAAAATAAAATAAAAATGTAGAAATGAAAAATAAAGATAACTAAATAATAATAATAATGAAATAAAATAATAAAAATAAAAACTAGAGAAATATATAGTTTTTTTTTACTTAGATGAGATACAAAATATACCCATATAACAGTATAGAATATAAAAAAAACAACACAAATATACCAATATAAAACAAAGTTACAAATAAAAACAAACGAGAATGCAAATATAGAGAGAAAAATAATTGAAAATTAGATAAGCAAGGAGCTGCTTCTATCAATAACGATGAAATCAAAACCAAATTTTACTTAATAAGCAGATTTGGTGATAAGAGCAAATTGATAAGATTATTCTATAAAAAAAATCGATCATGCGACAATATTGATAAGAAAATAGACAAAAAAAAATTAAGATAAAGATAGGAGTGAGAGTAATGATGAAAACAATAAAAAATGAATAGAATTATATCTACGTTCAAGAGGAATATTGAGATAGATAGACAGCTAGATAGATAAATAGATAGAGAGAGAGAGAGAGATAAAAGATGAGAGAAAGAAAAGAGGATAGACATATTAGAGGAGATATAGAGATAGAGAGAGAGAAAAAAACAGAGACAGAGAAAGAGAGAGAGAAAGGGAGCTAAACAGAGACAGAGAGAGAAAGGAGAAGAGAAAGAGAAAGAGAAAGAGAAGAAGAGAGAGGAAGAGAGAGAGAGAGAGAGAGAGAGAGAGAGAGAGAAGGAGAAGAGAGAGAGAGAATGAGAGAGAGAGAGAGAAAGATGGCGCGACACCCCCCCAAAAAAAAAAAAAAAAAAAAAAAAAAAAAAGGGTAGACCCCCAGGGCGCGCGTGTGAATATAGATATAAGTGGAAGTGACTTTTAAATCCCCGGGTGTTATCGGGTGCGAGAAGATAACGCGGTGATAAAGTGCTCGAGCCTCAGCTGACTTGCAGGAAGGGCGGCGCGACATCTGCAGGAAGCTGTGGGTAGGATTTTCTTGGGATTTTTTTTTTTTTTTTACTTATTTTTTATTTATTTATTATTATTTTTTATTTTTATTTTTTTTTTTTTTTTTTATTTTTTTTTTTTATTATCATTTTTTTTATTCGTGTCTTGATTCCTATTTTATTTATTTTATTTTTTGTGTGTGTGTGTGGTTTATTTCTGTTCACTTATTCGTGTCTTCATTCCTATTTGATTTTATTTTTTTTCTGTGTGATTTATTTATCTGTTCACTTATTTATTTATTTGTCTCTATTTATTTATTTCTTTCTTGTCTATGTTTTTTCTATATTTTTTATCTATCTAACGATCTATTAATTTATCTTTTTTTATCTATTGTTACACGTCTGTTATCGGATTTTCTTTATTCCCTGTTTGTCTGTCTCTGTGTTTTTTAGATGCTTCCGTTTTTATGTGCTTGACCCCCCCCCCAATTTCTCCCTCTGTCTATCTGCTCCTTCCGCTCACTCTCTCACTCCCTCTCTCTTTCCCTATCCTTCGCCCTCTCCCTCTATCCTCCCTGTCCTTCTCCCTACTCTTCTTCTTCTACCTTTTCCTCTGCTTTTCTCTCTCTCTGAGCCCCTTTTTTCTCCCTCCCTACCCCTCTCCCTTTCCCATTCCCTTACCCTCTTCCTAGCCCTTCCTCTCCCTCTCCCTATCCCTCTTCTATCTCTTCCTCTCACTTTCCTTACTTCCAGTCTCTCACCCTTTCTCTCCCTCAGCCTCCCAATTGCTCTCCCTCTCCCTCTTCCATCTCTCGCTCTCCCCTTTCCCTTCTTCTTCCACTCTCTCATCCTCTTCTATCACTGCCTCTCCTTTTCCCTCTTCCTCCCACTCCCTCTCTCCTCTTCCCTCCGCTTCCTAACCTCCCTCCTTATCTCTCTCTCTCTCTCCTTTTCCCTCCTCCTCCACTCCCTCAGCCTCCTTCCCTCTCTCCTTTCTCTCTTCTCTGCCTCCTAACTCCTCTACTCTCTCCTCTCCAGCCTCCTCCATCTCCCTCCCTCAGCTCCTCTCTCCTCTCTCCCACTCCCTTCCTCAGTCTCCTCCCTCCTCATCTCCTCTCTCCACTCCTCCCTCCTCTCTCCTCTCGAAGCCTCCTGTCCTCAGCCTCCTCATCTCCCTCTCCATCTCCCTCCTTCCTTCCCCCTCTTGATTATTGTCAGCGCCATGTGTTAGCCCCTCTCCTTGACGTCGCACCTGCTGTCACCCCCAGTACACGCAAGCATCGATTTCTCATCTAAGTATTGGCGAAAGGGTCACTTCGCCGCTCGCATCATGACTGAACTCCTCTGCTAAACCCTCTAACCCTCTCCTCTTTCTCTCTTCTTCCTCTTCGTCTCCTCTTCCTTACGCTCGCCTTCCTCTTCCTCGTGGTTCCAGCCTGTTTCTCACGCTCACCTGTTCTTTCCCACGTTCCTCTCCTATTTCCCACGCTCCCCTCTTCTTCCCCTGCATTCTCCTTCTCTTCCTAACACCCCTCCTCTTCCTCCCTTCCCCTCACACCCTTCCCTTCCCCAAATCCCCCTCCCCCTTCCTCCACATTCCCCTCTCTTTCCAACATTCCCCTTTCCTACCCCTTCCTCTTCCCCACATCCCCTCCTCTTCCCACACCCCTTCCCCTTCCCCACATCCTCCTCTTCCCCACGACCCCTTCCTCTTCCCCCCCTTCCTCTTCCCCACACTCCCCCTCCCCCCTTCCTTCTAAACCTAAAGTGGATAACTTTGCCCTCGCCCCCCCCTCCTCCCCCCTCTTTACGGTATCCACTGTAGACGCCATCAAGAATGCTAATGAATATCACTAATCTGGTCCTATTGACCGTCGTCGCCAACCACCTCGATGCGGGAGATGTTGGAGCATTGGTGGCGACGCCGCTGATGAATGGGTGTCGGGAAGGTGTTTGCGAGCTCTTTTGGGGGAGGTATTGGGCGCGCGATGCTGGGTTTATGCTTAATGAAGTAGTAGGCATAACGCGCGCATATCACACGTACGCCCAGACATCGGAATGGGCGCGCGGGTGGAAATCATTCATAGTACTGTCATCCAAATTCCATTTACATATATTATTGTACAGGCAAATATCAATCGGATTCCTGACAACAATCCTGAGCATGGTTGAATCAAGACGGTGTCGGCCTGAGCAAAGCATCCCATAGAATATGCATCGGCCGGAGGCAATAAGCGGCCGCGGTGCCGACTCGCCGGTCAGAGGAACACCAGGTCGTCGGGATGATGGTGCCTTGGACAGAGAGGACCCGCGTCGTGGCAGTGCCAGGGGCGAAAGAGGCTCTAAGTCGAGGTTCCATGAGACAGGAGGCCCCATGTAGTCGGAGGGCTACGAGGGGGAACCGCATGTCGTCTCAGTGCCACGGGAGAGGCCCCACGTCGTCACAGTGCCACCTGAGGACCACGTCATCCCAGTGCCACCAGGCCCACAAGTGCCACACGAGGCCCACGTGTGCCATGTGCCACAAGAGCGAGGCCCCACGTCGCCGCAGCGCCACGAAACAGGAGGCCCCCGCCGCCGCGCGCCCCCGGCCCTCCCTCCCGCAGCGGCCGCAATGCTCGTCAGTTCCGCCTCCGCCGCCTCCGCCGCGGCGCCGAGGTTCATCTGCTGTAATTCGGGAACTATTCCAAACAGCCCGACACAATAATTAATTAACTAAATGATAATGCTATTCTAATGGGAAACCGAGCAGATGTTGCTAATGAGACGGGTGACATAATGGCTAACGTTTGTGTTCTGAGCGAGCGCTGGCGAAGAGATTTTTGTCGTTTAATAGGAGGAAAGGCTTTGATATGAACAGCCAGCGCAGGAGGCGGAGCCAAAAGGCCATTTCGTTGTTTCTAGTTGTTTGTACACACAGATACACACGCATGTATATATATATATATATATATATATATATATTTATATATATATATATATATATATATATATATATATATATATATGTATATATATATATATGCATATATATATAAATATATATGCATACATATGCATATACATATACATATATATATATATATATATATATATATATATTATATATATATATATATATATATATATATATAATATAAGAGAACGAGTGAGAGAGAGAGAGAGAGAAAGAAGAAAGAAGACGAATACGGAACAAAGACCAAAAAACAACACAAAAAAAGACCAACAAATAAACAGAGCTTAGATAAGGAAAAGACCGAAAGGCGACAGCGAGCGCCGCAGCAGCGAGCGGCGAAG
The DNA here is from genome assembly GCF_003789085.1 of Penaeus vannamei. Taxonomy (NCBI): domain Eukaryota; kingdom Metazoa; phylum Arthropoda; class Malacostraca; order Decapoda; family Penaeidae; genus Penaeus; species Penaeus vannamei. The sequence continues at coordinate 101,441 of NW_020868463.1, read as the reverse complement.
GGGGCGCGGAGACGAGGCGCCCCCGAGCGGAGGAGCGCCGAAGGGCCTCGCGGAGACTCCGGCTAATCGGTCGGAAACAGATAATGGGCGCGAGAGATAATTCGGGGCCGAGAGCGCGGGCGGCCGGCAGGGAGGTGACGGTTATGGGTCTGGTGTCGGCGCCACGGCTGCGGATCGGGGGCGGCGGAGGGGGGGGTGAAGGGGAGGGGATAAGGAGGGAGTCATGGGGGGTGTAAGGATGGAGTCATGGGGGGTGTAAGGAGGGAGTCATGGGGGGGAGGGGGGTAAGGAGGGAGTCATGCATGGGGGGTCATGGGGGGTGTAAAGAGGGAGTCATGGGGGTAAGGGTGAAGTCATGAGGGGGTGAAAGGGTAGAGCCATGGTGGGTTGTAAGGAAGAAGCCATGGGAGGGGGGGATGTAAGGGGAAGCCATGAGGGGTGTGTGAGGTGAAGCCATGAGGGGGGGGGGGTAGATTTAAGCCATGTGGGAGGGGGGGTGTAAGGAGGCCGCCATAGCATTCATCTCCAGAAGTAGACGAGGCCGCGAATACGAGATCATGAGGCGGTCGTGAGGAAGCTACCCCCACCCCTCCCCCCCCTCCCCACACTCCCCCACACCCACAGTCAGCAGGCTGGGAGGCCGGATTGAGGCAGTTGCAGGATTGATTAAAGGAGGGAATCTTGCCCCGTCAGTCAGAGGTGTTGTTGTGGCGATGCTCGGCTGTTCCGGTAGATCTGGGGCGGGGGCGGGGGAGGGGAGGGAGAGGGGGCGGGGAGGGAGAGGGGGAGGGGAGAGGGGGGCGGGGGAGGGGAGAGGGGGAGGGGGAGGGGGGGGAGGGGAGAGAGGGGGCGGGGGAGGGGAGAGGGAGGGGGGCGGGGGAGGGAGAGGAGAGGGGGCGGGGAGAGGAGAGGGGCGGGGGCGGGAGGGGGAGAGGGGGCGGGGAGAGGGTGGCGGGGAGTGGGGGAGGGGGAGGGGAGAGGGGGCGGGGGAGGGTAGAGGGGGCGGGGGGGGGGAAAGGGGAGGGAGAGGGGGAGAGGGAGCGGGGAAGGGGAAGGGGGAGAGGGGAAGAGGGAGGGGGGGAAGTCCATTCTGATTCGCACGTAAAACACAACACGTATGTACTTACGAGGGAGAGAGAGTTGAACAATCCGACAAACGCATAAATGTTATTTCTTTCATAATTTCCAAAGGATCAAAAAGTAAAAGAGAAAAAGAGGAAACAAAGAATAAAAAATAAGAGGAACAAAATAAAAAGAATAAGAAATGAACAAATAAAAAAAATAAAATGAGAAAAAGAGGAAAACAAAAGAAAAAATAAGTGGGAAAAATAGAAGGAAAGAGAGGAAATAAAAGAATAAAGATAAGAGGAAACAATCGAGAAAATAAGAGGAAACAAAAAAAAAAATATGAAGAAACAAAAGAGAACAAAGAAAAAGCAAAATAAAAAATAAATGGAAACAAAAGAAAACATGAAGCAAAAGAGAGAAAAACAACAGGAAATAAAGAAAAAAAGAAGAGGAAAAAAGAGGAAACGAAAGAAAAGGAAGCAGAGATCCTCTTGAAATTCCCACTTCCTTTCTCCACCTCTTTCGCACTCTTCTTCTATCTCTCCCGTCATTTCCTCCTCTCTCTTCGTCTCTCAATTTTTTTTTCTTTCTTTTCCTCTCTCCCTTCGTTTATCATTTCGTCTACCATTCATTAATCCTTCGCTCTTTCCTTTCTCCGTTTTTTTAAGTTATTCAAAATCGATCATAATTAGATATTCTCGTCCCTTTTCCCAGTTCCTGCGTTCTCCTTATCTCCTTCTTCCCTATTCGTCTTGTATTTGGCTATTTGTTAATTCACTTTCACTTCCTACTTCCGGAAGTATATTGTCCTCATCATCGTCAATGTTATTGTCATCATCATTACCAATGTTATTATTATCATCATTACCATTGGCACTATCATTATCCTCAATAGCAATATTTGTATGAGTGTTATTAGTGTCATTTTTCATTATCCTTATTCATCATCGTCATCATCATTATCACTTATCGTCGTCAGTATTCCTGTTGTCACGGTAATAATGACAATAACTTATTACTATCATTATTATTAATGCTGTTGCTGTTAGGATAATCGTCTATATTACCTTGATTATCATTATCATGGTTATCATTAATGTTGCTGTTAAGACAATCATCCATATCATCTTGATTATCATTATCATTGTTATCATTAATGTTGCTGCTGTTAAGGTGATTATCAATATTACCTTGATTATCATTATCATAGTTAGCATTAATATCTTCCTTCTCATTTGTATCGCTCTCTCCTCCTTCCAAGACAGGAAGACAGGAATCCGGGCCGACAAAATCCGCGACAGGAGGAGACAAAGAGGCGGAGAGGAGAGCCACGAAGGGAGGGAAGCGAGGAAAGAGCAGCAAGCAGGGAGGGAGATTAAAGTAGTCCACTTTGGAGATGAAGTAGCGGCGAGCAAGACAAAAGCGGAGGCCGAGAGCGCCCCAGCTGGGCAGACGGCGCTGACGAAGGCCCGGGTCGCGGCCGTGGGGAGGGGATGGGGGAGGAGGAGGGGGAGGGGGAGGGTATGGGTGTTAAAGACATTGTTGCTGAAGGGATGGGTTGGTCCGGGGGGTGGGGAGGGGGAGGGGAGGGGTGTGAAGTCCGAGGTGATGTCAGTCGTGAAGCGAAAGCAGATCCGATTCCATTGATGTGGAGGCTGACAGGAAATCGGTATGAGTACTACGCGGTTGATCTCGGTTACGGGAAATGCTGCTAAAAAACGGAGATGTCGCTTGACGATTCGGGGAATAAGCGACGCGCGGAAAACACTGACGTCGGCCCTGCACGTCACGGCGATTAAAGGAACCAGATCACCCCGGCAGAAGCGATAACGAAGGCGATAAAGAACGGCGAATCTCTATCTCCCTCTGCGCCGCGGATCGCAGATAAAGGCGAGCCCGTTAACAACATGTCATCGCCGCGCCACTTAGCGATAATAACCAGACTCATTAAAAAAAAGCCCGGGGAAGGAACGAGACTGAGCCAGCAACAAAGATAACATCAAAGGGCAGTGATAACGGGCAGGGAGAAGGGGGGGGGGCAGAGGGCAGAGGGCAGAGGGAGGGGGGAGGGCAGAGGGCAGAGGGGAGGGGGGGCAGAGGCAGAGGGGAGGGGCGGAGGGGAAAGGCTGGGCTTCGGGTCTTGGGGTCTGGCGGGCGGGGCGGGCTGGCGGATGGGCTGGCGGCGGCACTGTCCTCTCCTTGTTCGTTAATACAATTTAAAAGTATTAAGTAAAAGATCCTACAAGTTCGTGGAAGGTGCAGAGAGACTGCGAAGGTTTTGTGGCACGCACAAAGGGGAGGCATTAGAAGTTTTACCATCGCGTTGGAAGAAGCACCATCCCCCCTCCCCTCCTCCCCTCCCTCCCTCTCTCTCCCTCTCCCTGCCCCCCCCCCATGCCCAACACCCATGCCGTACCCTCAACCCATCCCCTCCCCCCACACACCCTCCTCCTCGTCTCCACACCCCTCCCGAAACGCTCCGCCTCCTGCCCCTCCTTCAGAAAGATTCCAGAAGCAACGGCGGAGAGAGGATTCTGTGCCTCCTGCTCCTCCAGAAGGATCCAGAAGAGTACAAGTTAAAGATGACGCCGGTAAACACAGAGAGAGGAAGGACCCCCCCCCACCGACCCCACGACCCCCCACCACCCCCTATCTCGCCCACCACTCAGAGGAAAGAGGAACTTGCATTTTGAGAACAAACATATACAGTCAAGGCCAGAGAGAGAGAGAGAGAGAGAGAGAGAGAGAGAGAGGAGAGAGAGAGAGAGAGAGAGAGAGAGAGAGAGAGAGAGAGAGAGAGAGAGAGAGAGAGAGAGAGAGAGGAGGAGAGAGGGAGAGAGAGAGAGAGAGAGAGAGAGAGAGAGAGAGGAGAGAGAGAGAGAGAGAGAGAGAGGAGAGGAGAGAGGGAGAGGGAGAGGGAAGAGGGAGAGAGAGAGGGAGAGGGAGAGAAGAGAGGGGAGAGAGGGGGGAGGAAGAGGGAGGGAGAGAAGAGAGAGAGAGAAAGAGAGAGAGAGAGAGAGAGAGAGAGAGAGAAGAGAGAGAGAGAGAGAGAGAGAGAGAGAGAGAGAGAGAGAGAGAAAGAGAGAGAGAGAGAAGAGAGAGAGGGGGAGGGAGGGAGGAGAGGGAAGAGGGGAGAGAGGGAGGGAGGGAGGGAGAGAGGGAGAGGAGGGAGAGGAGAGGAGAGAGAGGAGAGAGAGAGAGAGGGAGAGAGAGAGAGAGAAGAGAGAGAGGAGAGAGAGAGAGAGAGAGAGAGAGAGAGAGAGAGGAGAGAGAGGAGAGAGAGAACAGAGACAGACAGACAGACAGACAGAGAGAGACAGAGAAACATACAGACAGGCAGATAGACAATCAGACAAAAAACAGAAACAAAGAGAAAGAAAAAGAAAAGAAAAAAAAGGAGTTTAAACAAGCCCTCCCCCTCCCTTCCTCCCCTCCTTCCCTCCAGCAGGAACTTCAGGAAGAGGAGGCGAAGGTGCGCCACATAAGCTGGAAGTCTGCCACCCGAAGATGAGGGCTGAGGAGGATGGATATCTACCCACATTACGAAAACGGGAAGAATCCGCACGGGAGAAAAGGCCGCGAGACGAACGGGAAATAGCCGAGGACGAAAGAAATTGGAAATGGCGTTGCGTTGGGCTTTTTCGTGGGCCTTGGGGATGGACACGAAGATGGGGAGAGGAAGGGAAGGGATAGGGAAGGAGGAGAAGGAGGAAGGAGAGAGGAGATAGATGATGGAAGGGGAGGGGAGGAGGAGGAAGGAGATAGATGATGGAAGCGGGGAGCGGGAGGGGGAGGGGGAGGAGGTGGAGGAGAGGTGGAGGAGGAGGGAGGAGGAGGAGGAGAAGAAGAAGAAGAAGAAGAAGAAGAAGAAGAAGAAGAAGAAGAAGAAGAAGAAGAAGAAGAAGAAGAAGAGAAGAAGAAGAAGAGGAAGAAGAGAAGAAGAGGAGAGAGGAGGAGGAATCGTGAGGGGGAGGGGGAGGGGGAGGAGGAGATAGATGAGGAACGGGAGCGGGAGGGGGAGGGGAGGAGGAGAGGAGGAGTGGAGAGAGAGGAGGAGAAGAAGAAGAAGAAGAGAAGAAGAAGAGAAGAAGAAGAAGAAGAAGAAGAAGAGAAGAAGAAGAGAAGAAAGAAGAAAAGAAGAAGAAGAAGGAGGAGGATGGAGGAAAAGAAAGAAGAGAAAGAGGAGAGGGAGAAGGGGAAAAGAGAGGAGGAGGAGAAGAAAAGAAAGAGGGAGAGATGCGAGAAAAAAGGAGAGAGAAAGAACAGGAGAGATAAGCTGAAGGACTAGAAGAGAAAAAAAAGAGAGAAAAGAGAAAGCAGAGCTAAAAGAGAACAAAGCAAGAGAAAAAAAAGCGAGAAGAAAGAAAGAAAAGAGAAGTTTCGACGCCAAAGAATCCGCGAGAAGGAGCCCGAAGTTTCCTCCGCGGCAAAGACCAAGCAGACCGGAAGTGGTCATGAGAAGTATAGGCCTAAGAGATCTCGAGCCGAGAGAATATGGGGTCGGGACATCGCAGCCCGGAAAAAATTCGCTCGACGCTCCAGTGTCGGCGTCGGAAACGATTTCGCGTTCCCAGGTTAAGTATTGGTGCCGA
>NW_020868463.1:72500-80000 GCF_003789085.1 Penaeus vannamei | reverse complement strand
AATTTAACTCCACATATCTTCTCTATTTATCCTTCTCCGATATCATCTTTATTTCAGCTTTATTTCTTCTTCTTACCTCCATTCGTAGCTCAGAACCTCCTCACCGGGCCTCCTCCTCCTCATAAATTTATCCTTTGCTTCACATCTGTTCGTTCTTCTGTCTCCATAACCTGCCGTCGCAAACCATAATCTTTTGCGTCTATTTTCGTTTTCTTCCGTTCTTTTCCCTCCTCCGTGACGTCATTACTGGCTCTCATAACCGCGCTGCTTTTTTTTTTTTTTTTTGTTACGTCATTGTCTACGTCACAGGATGCTTCCACCGTCCGCCGTCCACGCTCATTTTATTCCGGGCTTTCTTGCTCGGTTTATTTATGCTTTTACTATCCCTCCACCATCCCCTCTCCTCATTTATTCCGCTCCATCCTCTTCTACCTTATTTTTTTCGTTTTCCTTATTTGCTTTTCTCTCTCCACCTGTTTTTCCCTCCACTTCATAGAAGTTCCTCCCTTCCTTCTTTCCTCATTCCCTCTATCCATACTCTCTCTTCGACCCAAACCTTTTTCCTCATTCTTCCACCTCCCTCCTCCGCCTCCCTCCTTTCCACCGCGCTTACCCTTCCTCCTTTCCCTCCACCTCCACTCTCCCTCCTCCCACGCTTACCCTTCCTCCTTTCCCTCCTCCCTTCCCCTCACTCCTTCCCACGCGCTCACCCTCCCTCCTTTCCCTCCACCTCAGAGAACCTCCTCCACGTGAACTCTCACCCACTTTTCCTTCTCTCGCGTCCGCATTTCCCTCCCTTTCCCTCCCTGTCATAGCTCCTCCTTCGCATAACTCGGGCGCCCTAACTTCTCCCTCGTTTCTTTCTTCGTGCGTCCACTTCTCCCTTTCCCTTCTGTCTCCTCTCGCGTCCACCCGGAATTCGTTCTCTTTTCCTTCTCTATGCCTCCTTGTCCTCTTCCTTTCGCCTCTTCACGTGTCCTCCTTACTTTCTTCTTCTCTCCACTTCCCTATTCCATGTCCACCCTCCTTGCTTTCTCTTTCCCCCTCTCGATCCATCTCTCCACCACTCTCCTCTCTTCTACCTTTAACTTCCTCCCTCCTTCCTAACTTCCTCCACTTTCTCTTCCCTCCACCTCCTCCCAATAATTTCCTCCACCTTCTCTCTTACTTCTCTCCACCCCAACTCCTCCCTAATTTCCTCCACTTCCCCCTAACTTCCCTCCACCACCTTTCTTTCCCTCCACCTTCCTCCTAACCTCCTCTTTCCACTCCTCCCAACTTCCTCCCCCTCCACCCCTCCCTAACTTCCTCCACCCCTCCTCCCTCCCCAACTTCCCTCCAGCCCCTCACCCCTCCCTAACTTCCTCTAACCCCTCCTACCCCTCTAACATTCAGCCCCTCCACCCCCTCCCTAACTTCCCTCCAGCCCCTCCACCCTCCCCAACTTCCCTCCAGCCCCTCCACCCCTCCCTAACTTCCCTAGCCCTCCACCCTCAATAACCCTCCAGCCCCTCCACCCCTCCTAAACTTCCCTCCAGCCCCTCCACCCCCCCTAACCCTCCACCCTCCCCAACTTCCCCCATCCCTCCCCCCCCCCCACCCCAACTTCTTCCTCGCGTCCACAATCATGCTCTTCTCACGCCACGTCACGTCTCCTGTGTCCTCGGATGCCCCAGTTATTTTCCTTTCGTCCCCTCCTGTGTCTCCTTTGTTCTTTATTCTCGCTCTCCCTTCTCATTTATTATCCAGGACTCTTTCTCTCCTCTCTTCACGGTCGTAGGCTTTCGGTCAGCCTTTCTTGCTCGCATTCTTTATCATTGTTCCAAGTTCTTTTCCTTTTCTTTTCTTTGTCTTTTTCTTATTTCGTGGTTATCCTTAACAGTGTGTATGTGTTTTATAATTGTTGTTGTTTTTATTATCATTACTATCTTTATATCAATATCATCGTCATTACAATCATTTTAATTGATATGGCACTATGATCATTATGATACATTACATCATTATCATCATTACATTATCATTATCATCATTATTATCATTACTATAGACTTTCGAGGACAACTGCCTCCGTTCGCCAGCCATTCCGAAGACTCCATCTCAAACCCCACTTTTTTTTACGATCCTGTTCTCTCTTATCATTCTTTACGACCCCTTCCCCTTCCCCCCCTTTTTTTTATCTTCACGATCATCTTTCTCCCTTTCCCCTCCTCGTGGGTCTCCCCTTGCTGCCCTCCCCCCCCTCTCTCCCCCGTCCTATCTCCCCCCCCCCACCCCCCACCGGGTTCTACGACACTTGCACAACGCGACGTCACTTTAAGGAACAGGCTCTTGGTGTTGTTCTTCTGCGTCTTTTCTTCTTCTTTTTGTTGTTGTTTTTCTTGCTGTTGTTTGCTTACTTCTTTTCTCTTTTTTTTGTTGCTGTTGTTCTTGTTTTCTTGATGTTACTTCTGCGTCTTTTTCTTCTTCTTCTTTTTGTTGTTGTTGTTTTCTTCTTGTTGTTGTTACTTCGGCATCTATTTTCCTCTTCTTCTTCTTCTTGTCGTTTTTCTTCTTTTTGTTCTTGTCTTTTCTTTTGTTTGTCTTCTCTTCTTGTTGTTTCCAGCTTTTTTTTCTACTTTTGTTGTTGTTTTCCGCGATTAACCACAAAGTTCGCGCGCGATCCGCCGCCCGGCCGCAGCCTGCGTTCCCTGCAACTGCAACACAATGAAACTCGCCTCCATATCCTGCTAATTGCTCCTTCAAAGTACTGAGGAGTTGAGATGCTTAGTCGCTTCGTGGACGCGTTGTGTTTACATTTAGCAGCTTCTCGTAGACTTTGATAATTATATCTAGTTTGTTAGACACACCCGTGCACTCATTTGCGTGCGCTCTCGTGCTGGGTTTGTCATTCTGTCTGTATGTTTCTCTTTCGTGTGTGTTTGTGTGTGTGAATGTATGTATGTATGTATTTGTATATTTTCTGTCTATATATTTGTTTGTTTCTTTCTATCAGTATACCTCTGCCTGTCTATATCGCTTTTATTCTCTCATTTCCTCACACATACAATCACAAACACAATAACACACAAACACAAAACATAAACACACACACACACACACACACACGCACCGCAATCCAATCCATCCACCCACACGATAAGAAAAGAAAAGCGAGAAAGAAGCGGAGCCAAAAACGCACACACGGTCACTTTTGCCGGTTTGATCCGGCAGTGGACTGACAAACGAAAAAAGGCTTCCTCGACCTCGGCTGGAAATCGTGCATGCGATCACCCCTTTAACGGAGGCCTGCGTGAGGCGACCACCGGAGCCGGGAAGAGCCGGGCCGGGCGCCGAGACCTGCCCGCCCGCCCTCCTGCGACCCTCTGTGGCGGCCGCGGTCACGGCCCTTCGCCCTCGGGCTGGCGGCCGCGGATCGCCCCCTCAGGAGTTGCCTGGGGGGGGGGGCGAGGACGGGGCTCTCGGGGGGGGGTAGGTGGTGGGGCTCAAACATGAGTGCCACTTGCTTTTTTGTACGGAAGGTAGGGGTGATACAGGAACATTAGGTCAGGTCATGAAGTGAAGTTGAGGTCAATGGCAGAATGGAATGGCGAGGAGGGGGTAGGGAAGGATCGGGGGGAGGGGGGGGGGGGAACGTTCGCCGAGCCTACGACGACGAGCAGCGTGGTACCTGCGTGCTCGCTGCGGAAGATGGCGTGCGTGTCCCGCCAAGACGATTGAAAGACGATTCCAGAATACGCATTCATTCCGAGGGTGAATCAGCGGAGGCGGTGCCGGGAACAAGTGTCAGCAGTCCTTCCCGCAGCGAACTTCCGAGAACGGGTCGTGTTGTCTCGGGTGATTCATTGCTCCGGCCGCCTCTCGTTCGCTTTTTACGATTCTTCGCTCGACGCGTCTCCTATTCGCATTTTTCATTATTCATGCCCTTAAATGCCTCTCATTCGAACTTCCTTTCCCTTTTTCACATTCACTCGCAGTCCATTCTATCCTCCCACCTTTATTTCCATCCACACTTCTTCTCTTCCACGAGTCGACCCGCGCTCTCCGAATCCCACCGCTCGCTCTTATTCGCACCACTTTAATCCTCGATACTCCTTATTCGCACTCCCTCAGACCCACGCTCTCCGAATCCCACCGCTCGCTTATTCGCACCACTTTAATCCTCGATACTCCTTATTCGCACTCCCTCAGACCCACGCTCTCCGAATCCCACCGCTCGCTCTTATTCGCACCACTTTAATCCTCGATACTCCTTATTCGCACTCCCTCGTCACGCTAGAGCCTCCCGGTGGCTTTATTCGCACTACTTTAATCCTCGATACTCCTTATTCGCACTCCCTCGTCACGCTAGAGCCTCCCGGTGGCTTAATTCGTCTCGCGCGCTCTCCTCAGGCGTTCATTGGTCAGCCGCGCCCCGGGGGAGGTCCGCGGCCGCGAAGAACAGAAGGATAATACGAGCGGCGGCCGAGGAGATGCGATGCTCCGGAGAATCGCTCGAAACTTTCATCATATATCATTATTATCTTTTAGAATCCCGTAATTAGATGTCCTGTCTGAGGCCGGTTCGAACTCGCGATGGAATGGAGGAGGAGAGGAGGCGAAGAAGGGGGAGAGAGGAAGAGAGAGGAAGAGAGAGCGGGAGAGAGAAGGAAAGAGGAGGCATAGAAAGGGAGGAATCGAGAGGGAAGGAGGCATAGAGGTGGGAGAGAGGAATAGAGAGGAGGAAAGGAGGCATAGAGTGGAGAGAGGAAGAGAAGAGGAGCATAGAAGTGGGAGAGAGGAATAGAGAGGAGGTATAGAGGGGGAAGAGGGACAGAGAAAGGGTGCATAAAAAGGGGAATAGGAGTACAAAGAGAAGACATAAATGGAGAAGGATATAAAGAGGAGGCAGAGAAGGGAAAGAAGGTAAAGTAGGGGGAAAAAAGGATGGAGAAAGAGAAGAGGCATAAAAGGGATGGATGAACATAGAAAGCAAGCGCAAAAAAGGAAGATGGGCGTGGAAAACAGACATAAAAGGCGAAGAAGGGAATAGAAAGGATCCATAAAAATGGGAATAAGGGTATAAAGAGGAGGCATAGAAGTGGAATAGAGAGTCAAAAAGGAGGCATAAAAGGGGTGGAGGGACATAGAGAAGAGGCATAAAAAACGTGAATGGAAAAAGAGACATAAAATAGTAAAAAAGAAATAAGATGGATGCATAAAAAGAGGAATAGGTGTACAAAGAAGAGGCAGAAAAGGGGAAGAAGGCATAATAGGAGAAGAGGGGTATAGATAAGAGGCATAAAATGGGCAGAAAGGAGTAGAAAGAGAACACATGAAAGGAAAAGAGGAATACCAAGCGGCAAAATAAAAGGGGAAAGCAGACATAAGATCTGATAAAGATTAACGAGAGAAGAAACCAGAAAACGAAGAAGAATAGCGCAAGAGGAAAATACACACGACGAAGGTATAGAGAAAATGGATAAAGACGGAGACAGAAAGGAAAGGGGAAATAGGGAGGAAAAAGGAAGGAAAGACCAAGAATAAAGGAACGCAAGGTAGGAGGGAGGGAGGGAAAGAAGGAGGAAGGGAGGAAGGAAGGAGGAGAGAGAGAAGGAAAGAGAACGAGAAAAATGAGAAGAAAACCAAAAGAAAAAAAAAGACAAGAGGGGAAAGAGAATCATCACTTTTCGTGCAGGAAAAAGAAAAAAAAAAAAATATCGTCATTCCTCCGGCTTTATTCGCGCCGCCCGTGGCCGGAGCCGCCCGCAGGAGGCGAGAGGCCCCGCCGAGGCCTGACGCAGATCGCCCTGACGAAGCGGCCGCTAATCCCGGGCGCCTCCGCTCGGCCGCGTCGCCTCCGCCGCGGATTTCGGCCTCGGCGCGCGGGCGGACCGGCTGCTCGGGCTCCGGGCGTGCGGCGGCCGGGCGTGCTGTCAAGGCCACGGGACGAGGGGGGGGGGGAGGCACACGGAAATGTAGGTAGGTAGTTTCTGTCTCTCTTCTCTCTCTATCTATTATCTATTCTATCTACGAATGTGTGTATTATATATATATATATATATATATATATATATATATATATATATATATATATATATATATATATATATATATTATATATATATATATATATATATATATATATAATATATATATATATATATATATATATATATATACACACACACACACACACCACACACACACACACACACACCTGTGTGTGTGTGTTTTAAGTATGTATATATGCAAGTATCTGCCTAACCACCTACCTACTTATCAATCTATCCATCACCCTTCTTATGTATACAAACCTGTACACAGAGACTATAATAATAATAATAAATCCATAAGAAAATAAAAAATCCATAAAAAAATGAAAACTAAACATCCGAAGCGCCAAACACGAAGCCCCGATCGCCTTCGTATTATTCACCGCCGTCTTTCGCTCAAACCCGAACGCTCGAGCGGCCGCCGCCCGAGCGTGCAGCATTTCCGAAATAATCACAATTTCACAGCAACGCGAAAAATCGGCAAGTGAGGAGGAAGGAAGGGAGAGGAGGAGGAAGGAGGGGAGATGGAGGAGAGAGAAGAGGGAGAGTGGAAGGAAGGGGAGGGAGGAAGGAAAGGAGGAGGAAGGTGAGGTGGAGGAGAGAGAATGAGGGGGGTGAGGAGGGAGGAAGGGGAGGAGGGAGAAGGAGGGGGAGGAAGGGAGGTGGAGGAGAGGAGAATGAGGAGTGGAGGAAGGGACGAAGAGGAGGAGGGAGTGGGGAAAGGGAGGAGAAGGAAGGGGTGGAGGAGAGAGGAGGGGGGAGTGGAGGAAGGGACGGCAAGGAGAAGGAGGAAGGGAGATGGAGGTGAGAGAATGAGGGGGAGTGGAGGAGAGACGAGGAGGGGACGAGGGGAGGAGAAAGGGGAATGGGAAAGGAGGAAGGAAGGGAGGGAGGAGAGAGAATGAGGGGAATGGAGGGAGAGACGAGGAGGGAGGAGGGGAATAGGAAAGGAGGAGGAAGGAGGAAGTGAGATGGAGGAGAATGAAGGAGAGTGAGGGAAGAGGAGAAGGAAGAAGTGGAATGGAGAGGGGATGAGGAGAGGGAGGATGAAGGTAAGAGAAGAAAAGATGAAGGGGGAATTAGGAGAATAAGGGAGAAATAGGGGATTAAGGCAAGAGAAGAGAAAAGGAAGGAAGTGAGGAGAATGAGGGAGAAACGAGAAGAGGAGGAGAGTAAAGGAAAGGAAGAGGAAGGAAGGGAGATGGAGGAGAGACGAGGGGAAGAAGATAGTAAGAGAAGAGAAAGGGAGGAAGGTAAATGAAGGAGAGAATGAGTAGAATGAGGGAGAGATGGGGAAAGGAGGAAATCCAGAGAAGAGAAAGACAAAGAAGGAAAAAGAAAGGGGAAAAATGGAAGAAGGAGAATCGAAAAATAAAGAAGGGGAGACGAAGGGAAGGAGTCGATAATTAAGATGAACGAAAGGGAATGAAGAAGGAGCAGAAGAGATTTGAAGAAGGAAAAAGGA
>NW_020868463.1:55000-62500 GCF_003789085.1 Penaeus vannamei | reverse complement strand
GAAGGGGAAGGGGCAGAGAAGGGATAAGGGTAGAGGGGAAGGTGAGGGAAAGACTCACTGTTTGCTTATTTGTAACTAATCTGTAGTCTCTCTCTTGTGCCTTCTTTTTTTCTCCGTCTATTTATACATCTTGTCTACGTATCTGTCCGCCTCTCCCTCTATCTCTCTCTTTCCAGCATACACACTCACCCCCGCGCATTCTCGTCCTCACACACTCCCTCCTCCCCTACACGCACTCACAAACAGCCAAACCATAACGGCAGAATTATCTCCCTCCACTCCTTATGCCTACTCTCCTCCTCCTCCCTACCATCTCTCCCTCCTCCTCCCTTTTCCCTCCACTCCCTCTTCCACTCCTGATCGTTCTCCTCCTCCTCCACACTACCCTCCTCCCCCTCCACACCTCTCCTCCCCTCCACACCACTCCCTCCTCCTCCTCCACACTACTCCTCCTCCTTCCTCCCTCCACTCCCTACCACTCACTCCTCCTCCCATCCACCTACCTCCTCCACTCCTCCTCCCCCTCCCACCTCCCTCCCTCCTCCTCCCTCCTCTCCCTCCTCCTCCCCCTCCACACCACTCCCTCCCATCCCTCTCCCTCCCCTCCCTCCTCCTCCTATCCCTCTCCCTCCTCCTCCCCCTCCACACCACTACCTCCCTCTCCCTCCTCCCATCCACTCCCTCTCCCTCCCTCTCCTCCTCCTCCCCCCTCCGCACCACGCCCGACGGCACTTTAGTCACTGCCCGCGGTAACCGTGTCTTCAACGGTTGATTGGCTAACATGATCCGCCATTCCAGCGTGTTTTGACTACCGTTGGCTGACTTACAATTTCACGAGCGAGGGACCGGGTGCTGACGTTAGGGATCCCCGCGCCCGATTAGGCTTCAGCTCCTGACCGGGATCCTCACACGGGGTCGGGGGCGGGGGGGGGGGAGAAAGGGAGAGGAGGGGAGGGGGAGAAGGGAGGCGAGTGGGGGAAGAGGAAGGAGTGAGAGATTAAGGGAAGGAGGAGAGGAGAGGAAAGGGAGAGAGTTGGGGGAAGAGGAGAGAGTGAAAGGAGGGAGTGAGAGAATTAAGAGAAGGAAGAGGAGAGGAGAGGAGGAGGAAGAGGGAGGGAGACGATTGGAGGAAAGAGGAAAGGAGATGATTGGGGGAAGGAGGAGGAGGGAGTGAGGGGTTAGGGAAAGAGGAAAAGGAGAGGATTGGGGAAGAGGAGGATGGAGGATTGGGGCAAGAAGGGGAGGAGAGGATTGAGGAAAGAGAGGGGAGAGGATTGAGGGAGGGAGAGGATTAGGAAGATTAAAGGGAGAGTATTGGAAAAAGAGGAGGAGGGGGATTGGGGAAAGGGGCTAGGTTGGTTTAATGTGCAATTATTTTGCTCTTGATATATGTGTGTTTGTGTACAGAATATGAATATGTGCGCGCGTGTTTGCGCATGTGCATAAAGAGAAAGAGAGAGAGAGAAAGAGAGAGAGAGAGAGAGAGAGAGAGAGAGAGAGAGAGAGAGAGAGAGAGAGAGAGAGAGAAGAGAGAGAGAGAGAGAGAGAGAGAGAGAGAGAGAGAGAGAGAGAGAGAGAGAGAGAGAGAGAGAGAGAGAGAGAGAGAGAGAGAGAGAGAGAGAGAGAGAAAGAGAAAGAGAAAGAGAAAGAGAGAAAAAAGAGAGAAAAGAGAGAAAGAAAGAGAGAGAGAGCGAGAGAAAGAGAGAGAGAGGAGAAACTTGCTGACACTACATACCCCCATTAGAATATTGCTCCCTTCGATCAAAAACTGCTGTCCACAAATATCCCGGCGACTCTACGACAAACGCCATTAGGTGAATTCTCACAGACGAATATGTAGGAACTAAATATACAGATGAATGTCAGTCGGAGACAGAGACACGAAGGAAATGGAAAGAGAGAAAAGGAGGCAAATGAAAGCGAGGAAGATACAGAACAATAAAGAAGGATGGAGGAAAATGAGAAGGGTTTATTTAGCAAAAGAGAGAGATTCATAAATAGGAAAAAATAGATATCAAAATAAACGTGTGCTGAGCGTCTTGCATACTGGAAGTAGTAGTAGCAGTAGTAAAAGTAGTAGTGGTAGTAATACTAGTAGTAGTAGTGTAGTAGTAGTAGTAGCGTCTGTAGTAGTAGTAGTAGTAATAGTAGTTGTAATGTAGTAGTAGTAGTAGGTAGTAGTAGTAGTAGTAGTAGTATAGTAGTAGTAGTAGTAGTAGTAGTAAGTAGTAGTAGTAGTATAGTAGTAGTAGTAGTAGTAGTAGTAGTAGTAGTAGTGTAGTAGGTGTAGTAGTAGTAGTAGTAGTAGTAATAGTAGTTGTAATAGAAGCAGTAGTAGTAGTTGTACAAGTAGTAGTAGTAGTAGTAGTAGTAGTAGTGGCAGTGGTGGTGGTGTGGTGGTGGTGGTGGTGGTGGTGGTGGTAGCAGTAGTTAGTAGTAGTAGTAGCCAGTAGTAGTAGTAGTAGTAGTAGTAGTAGTGGCAGTAGTAGTAGTAGTAGTAGTAGTAGTAGTAGTAGTAGTAGTAGTAGTAGTAGTAGTAGTTGTAGTAAGTAGTAGTCGGTGTAGGCAGTGAACAGAAGTTCGAACCCCGGCCGTGAGCAGACACGTCCTTCCGCCAACCACCGGTGTGTGTCTCGCGACGCCTTCGCCGCGAACTCCTCTCGGAGACGTCACACTCATCGATATCGAGGAAAAGCTTGTAATCAAATAGGAACGCTCATGGAGAAAGTTAGGCTTAATGATTTTCCCTCCTTCCCCGCCCTGCTTCCGAGGGCCTCATCGCCAGGGTTAATCAGATCACGTGTCCCGATAGCCTGCGAAGGCTTTTCTCCGACTGATAACGATATCCTTCCTCGGCAGCTGATAAGGAGCCGCCGCCGCTCTCCTTGGCGCTCCTCATCCCGAACATACACAGCTGTACCGCGGTGATTAACGAGGTTACGGGAGCAAAAGCCTTCCTCCATTTTAGCCAATCAAAATGCTGCAGTCTCACGGCTCGCCCCTCGACCCGGCCTCTGATTGGGCCTCATCAGGGAGCAGCATCAGGCTTATTATAGAACTGCGGACGCAACCTTTATGTTGATGCCTCGGCAGACCCCAATGGCGCCAGAGACAAGGGCGTTCTCTCGGGGCGTCTTGGATCCTCCTCAGGCTCTCTCGGCGATGTGAGGGTGGCATGAACTCAATGACGGGAGAGGAAACTGTTGACTTTTGTTTTCCTTGTCGGTTATGAGGACGGGGAAACAGCCAGCTAAATACTTAGGAGAGAAATGGCTTTATCTCTCGTAGAGCTTGAAGCAAACAGCCCACGCAGAGAAACAATGCGTCAAGACAAAAAAAAAAAAAAAAAAAAAAAAAAAAAACAGAAGAGGTACAAACTTTAGGTGGAAGAGTACATAAAAGTTTTTTTTTCTCTTTCTCTTTCTCTCTCTCTCATTCTCTTTTTTTTTCTTATTTCTCCAACCACGACTTTACTTTAGGAGTATATATTTGCTCGGTTATTTTATTTATGTCAAGAAATATTACTTCCTTTGTGGGAGGTTTTCTGTAGTGATTCATCAGGAAACTGTCATCCTACCACCCGGTCTCTCGACACCGTGGGGACATCAAGGTAAAAAAAAAAAAAAAAAAAAAAAAAAAAAATATATCCAAGTAGTGTGCCATCGTGCCAGCCCCCCGCCCCCTCTCGACCCCCGCCCGTCATCGTGAAAGAACCAGACCCCAATCATGCATTCAAACATGCTCATTATCGTGTATATTGATGTTTTTTGTTTTGCCTCCTATAAATGATACAATAACAATAATAATAATGAGCGTACGAATGATGACGATGATGAGGATAATAAATATGATAATGATAATAATAATAATATCATGATAATGATAGTAATAATGATAATAATAATAATAATAATAATAACAACAACAATAATGATAACAAAAACTAATAGTAGTGTAGTAGTAATAGTATTAATTGTAGTAGTTGTTGCAGTAGTGGTAGTAGTAATAATAGTAATTGATGATAATAATAATAATAATAATAATAATAATAACATTAAATAATAATAATAATAATAATGATAATAACAATAACAATAATAATAACAATAACAATAACAACAACAACAATAATAATAACAATAATAAAATAATAACGATTGAAGACCCTCAGTGTCGAACTCTCTCCTTCGGTCAACTTCTCTCATGCTTTATATCTCTCTTCTTTCCCATTTTTTCTTTGTTTTTTCCTCTTCTACCCTTCCGAAAACTGGGGGTGGGGGGGGAGTTCGCCTCTCTTCCTATTTTTTTCTCTATTCTATTCTCTTTCTGTTCTATTCGTTTTTCCTCTCTTTTTCTCGATATTTCTTTCTCTATTCTCCCTCTTCCTTTCCTTTCCCCTTCTCTTCCTTCCATTCGTTTCCGTTCTTCCATTCCTTTCCCCTTCCTCCTTCCTCTCCTTCCTTATCTCCCTCTCCCTTCCTTCCTTCCTATGCCCTTCCCCCATCCTTCCTTCCCCCTCTTCCTCCTCCTTCAAACACCCCCTACCCTCTGTAAGGCCACGCCCACTACCCCCCCCCCTTCCGACACCCCTTCCCTCCCCCCCGCCGACACCTCCCTCCCCCCGTCCGACACCCCCTCCCTCTCCCCGTCCGACACCCCCTCCCTCCCCCGTCCGACACCCCTCCCTCCCCCCGTCCGACACCCCCTCCCTCCCCCCGTCCGACCCCCCCACCCCACACGCCCCCCCCCCACCTCTCTCAAGATCCCACCACGTTGTTTGTCTTAACCGGGCTCCACTAACTCAATCCCCGGCTCTTATTTGACAAAAAGTCATTCGGGTCTGCTATTAGCGCCGTCTCGAAGGGGGAGGGAGAGGAGGAGGAAGAAGGGGAGAAGCAAGGGGAGGGAGGAGAAGGAGAAGAAGGAGAGAGAGGAGGAAGATGCAGGGAGAGAGAGGGAAGGAAGAAGGAGGGAGGGAGATGGAGGAAGAGGAGGGAGATGGAGGAAGAAGAGAGGAGAGGGAGAGAGAGGGAGGGAGATGCAGGGAGAATCAAGGGGAGGGAGGAAGAGGAGGGAGGAAGGAAGGAGGAGAACGAGAAGATGCGGGGAGAGAGAGGAAGAAGCAAGGGAGGGGAAGGAGGAGGGACGGAGGAGGAAGGAAGAAGAGGAGAGAGAGGGAGGTAAAGGCTGTGGATATATCCTTAAGTATGATCTGGAATTTGCGGTAATTATATCACTGTTACTATTGTTATCATTACTGTCATTATTAATATCATCATCATTATCATTATTATCATAATTCTCATCATAATCAGTAGTGATAGTAGTAGTAGTAATAGTAGTACTATTATCATTATTATTATTATTGCTATTGTTATCATCCCTATCATTATATTACCATTATCATTATCATCTGCATGATCACTATTACCATTATCATTATGGTTTCAACTATTTCATCATCATTATTATCATTATCATATAATTATCATTACCATCATCCTTTTCCTATTATCAGTATCATCAATATCGGCATTGTCATTATCATCATCATCATCACCCTTGCCATTATTACTAAATTTACCATCAACATTAATTTACAAATCGTACTAAATGCTTCATTCCAAAGACAATGTTTTATGGAACAATTCAACAAGAACAACTTCTGCAACTTTCGAAGCTAGAAAAGGTCTTTACAGTTAATAATACATGTACAAATTACGCAGATTTCTTTAATAACTTCCTAATTGAAACAATTGGTTGAATAATGTGATAGTAACGCGCATATGAAGAGTATTAAAAATATCCATAATTGACATAGAATCAGAATCACAGTGTAAAGAATATAAAAAATGAAGTATGGAGACTATATAATTGTGTTAATGGTATTGTAACAATCCTAAAAGTATTTGTAAGTGAGACAATATTCAAGAAACACATTGCCATTGTCATATTACTATGTCCATATAAGTTTTGTGGTATTCTCTTACTCTGATAACTCATACACACACATATATATACATATGTATGTGTTTGTTGTGTTTGTTTGTTTGTGTGTGTGTTTGTTTGTTTGTTTGTTGTGTGTGTGTATTTCTTTGTGTGTGTGTGTGAGTGTGTGTGTTGTGTGTGTGTGTGTGTGTGTGTGTTTGTTTGTTTGTGTGTGTTTCTGTGTGAGTGTGTGTGTGTGTGTGTATCCATGTGTGTGGAATTCACAACCCCCCCCCCTCCCCCCCTGGCTATCCCCCTGGCTATCCCCCAGCACCTGCCCGAGACCGGCGCCCCAGGAGCGAGCAGAGACGGCCCAGCGTGCAGCGTGCTTGCGCCAGGGTGATTTAGTGTGAAGCACGTGAGCTTAGTCCATCCGGCGCCAGATATAATTGAGTGTTGACAGAGTAGAATTCAATTTTGAGCACATTATTTGTATTGGGCTAAACAATCAGCGGGCGCGCAGCTCATGCAGGTCAGGACAAACAGGGACGCGCCGCAGTGCCAGCCCTCACTCCGCTCCCCTCGCCGTGCCTTCCCTCTCCCTCACCTCACCTTCCGTAAGCGCGGCCCCCCTCATTCACTCCTCTCGTTTCACGTTAATTCGCTTGGTTCCCTTCATTTTTTTTTTTTTTTTTTTTTTTGTCTCAGTCCGTCGTCCTGTGCGTGGATTTCCCTCATTATCCGCTCGCTCTCCCTCACCTCACGCTCCGTCAGTGCGCCCTCCTCATTAATGTCTCTTGTGTCACCTTCCTTCATTTGGATTCCCTCACTTCCCTCATTTCTTTTCTCCCTTTACCGTGCGTTGCGTGGGTTCCCCTCATCATTCGCTCATGCTCCCTTATCTCATTTTCCCCTCACTTTTATCCATCATCTCATATCGTCTCTCCTTTATCTCATTTCCTCTCACTGTTATCCAGCATCTCATGTCCTCTCTCTCTCTCTCTCTCCTTTATCTCACTTTCCTTCCCTGGGCTTCCCGCGCCATTCGCTCACTTTTCCCTCATGTCACTTCATGTCACTGGCCTCTCCCCTCTCTACTCCCCCCCCCCCCCACTCGACGCCCCTTTTCACTCGCTCACTTTCCCTCTCTCTACTTTATCGTTTTCCTTATTTTGTTTCCTTTCCGACCTTCCGTCGTTTATCCAACTTTTATCTCTCTTCACTTTTTCTCCTTCCATTCTCCTTTCACTTGAAGTTTTTTTCCTCTTTGGCCTTTTTTCATTCACTTTCCCTCGCCACTTCATTCGCTTCGACCTTGGAGAAAGTTTAATAGCTCGGGGACATCGGCGTTGTATGGCTATGCCTCTTTATGCCGTGGGATATGGCTTCCTAATAAGGCATTCCCCTTCGTGTGTGTTTATCGGCATTCTTTAATAACTCTCTTTAATGATAGGTTATTTAGATAAGGGTAATTAATCTCTTGTTTGGCTCTTGTCTCAGAAAACTTTCCTTTTTCCATCGTTTTACTTAAAATCTTTAATTTTGGAATTGTGTTGTTTTGCCTTAGGACAC
>NW_020868463.1:45000-50000 GCF_003789085.1 Penaeus vannamei | reverse complement strand
ATGATTTCTGGTTAACAAGTTGAAATATATGGATGAATGATGAATCAATTCAATATTACTAAATTGGTCTGATAAGTATTTCGAAATTCAGTGTTAATTTTTTTCAGTGTAAACTTCTTTTTTTTTTCAGAAGGATAAGGCTGTACAAACTACTGATTATTCTGATAATCTCAAAATGATACTGATATACATATATATGTTATGGCATTCGGCATACCTACCTACTGGGTAATGTTATGACTAGAAATATACAGGCCACTTGCATTACTCAATGAAATAACCAGTAACCCGTGGACACGAGTCTCAAGTAATAAAACCATAATTCAGAACATGAATGGAAATTGTGCTTAATAGCTAAACATCAAACGATCAACGCAAACGCCAGTTTTTCCTCTCCAGCAAAAGCCACCAACTCTGTCCTTTCTATTCTGGCAAGAAAGAACGACGGAGTTCAGACTGGTTCAGGGACAAATCCACAAGCCTCATCTCACCAAAATGTAAAAGGAATTTGTTGGTCTTCGCTGCATTAATCACTAGAGTCCTTGCTGGCCCGCTACTTAACACCTAATTGCATCGTTGTAAACTAATATCCTGTTTGTATAGACGAATAATATTTTGTTGTCTTCTCTCTTTTCCTTTAGACATGCCAATATTTTGTTATTCTTACAGAGCATGATGGGAAAAATTTGGAAGCGCATTAGAGGCTTCAGGTGTAAAGGTGGAATCGCAGGTGTATTTCAGAATTACGAACTGCACGTTGCCGCCCCTTACCTTGTCGTCTGTGTAATTAGGGAATGTTCAACTGTAACAGAAGTTGTGTTTTGTTGCACTGTATGTAATATCCAGGTGTAATCGAGTTCATAGGAGTCTTAATGTTCATGTTTGTAGTTGATGTTTATTTCCGAAACTCATGATTTGATATTTGATATATATGAAGAAATAGATTTTGTTTGAATACGGTGGAATTGCCCTTTCAGTTTTGAGTAGCAGATTGGGATATTGTTTGTCGAGATCTTTTATTCTGAGTTAGGAGCAGTGTCTCACGTTCACCAGATGAGGCTATGTGGTGAGTGTAATTTTACATTGTAATATGATTTGATTGATTGATATTGTTTAATATTTGTTATCAGATATTGTAGAATCATTTATATAAGGAATCAAATTTGGTACTGAAAAAATCTGAAAAAAATCTGATTTTTTTTTAATGCATATGGAAAAGGCTTCAAGTTTTGGCATGGTTGTATGTATAGATTATTTATTTGTTTGTTCTAAACAATGCTTGGGAAAATTTGCATATGCATGTAGTTATTTCAACGTTATATCATGTGGAAATAAGTAGTTATGACAAGCCATTTTTCTTTCTTTCTTTTTTGTGACCCGTAAAACAATCATTACCTTTCACTTGCACAAATACATCTAAATTACAACGAGGGGCCTTTTGCTATCTACACCACTATCGAGGCTCTTTTCTTTTCTTTCTTAATAGCGCGGTTTGTGTGGCCAGACATCTTCAAGACAACGAATTCTCTGTGACACTGTGTTCCTAGTGTCGGAAACGGAAGGAAATGTCAAGTGGCAGTGTGTCCTCGCTGCAGTCCCATATCCAACCAAAGTAGTGTGCGGTGATAGTAATAGTGATGATAATGATAATGACGGTAATGATGATGAAAAGCTTATAATAATGATAATGACGATAATGATAATGATAACGACGGTAATGATAACGAAAAGCTAATAATAATGATAATGATAATGGACAACGACGATAATGATAACGATATAATGATAATGAACTCCTAATAATATTGATATTAATGACGATAATGATAATGATAACGACGGTAATTCCAGGATTGATGGTAGAGAGTAGAATAATGAATAACGACACGATAGACATATTTAAAATTCAATAGAGGCAGAAGAACAGTTATATATATATATATATATATATATATATATATATATATATATATATATATATATATATATATATATATATATGCGTAATATGCACACAACACACACACACACACACACACAAACAACACACAACACACACACAAATAAACAAATACACATGCACACACACACACACACACACACACACACTCACATATATATATGTTATATATATAATATATATATATATATATATATATATATATATATATATATATATATATATATATATATAATATGTACAATTATTCTGACATTTAAATCCGGATACGTTTTAGAAAGCATCCAGAAAACAGGAAGCGGTTGAGATGCGTTGCCATGTCTAGTTGTTCTATTTTGAATATAGTAAATCTTCGTGCCCAGTAAATCATAAACAGATCATTGGGGATATGTTTCTCTTGTTGTTCATGCTGGACTGGGTATATCTTTGAGGGGAGAGACTGTTGCTAGGAGGAAAGTTGGCAACATCGGACTGTCTAGGAGGGCGGAGGGACCGCAGAAACCTCAGTTGGTCTGTGGACGCCACTCCCTCCGGGTAAGTTGTAGACATGCTCCTCGTCGAGGGCGGAATTAACGGTTAAATTAAGGTATCAAGGGGATGTTAACATGTGTAATAGTGGGGGGAGAGTGCATATACATGTGTGTGTTATATAAGCAATTTGTCTGTGGTTACCACTCCCACTAGGAACAAGAACAGAAGCTGGAGCCAGCTGGCTGGAGACGCTGCCCATGGCGGCCATTTTTGGGCTCCGCGGCACCCGAAGACAGGACCTGAATGGATACTTCCCTTTGAACCATCGGAGTGAGGATCTCGTTGGAGAGGATAGATCCAGATATGCCGATGTCAGGACAATGTTAATTCAGGTGGGGCAGTGCCAATTATTTAGAGAATTATTGAACTTTTGGGAGTGGGGCTCGTACCTTCCCTCAACCAATCCAGCCATTATTTCAAAATTATTTTTGTGTCTTGTGTTATGTCGAAGTAATTCCTGATGGTCTATGGGGGGAACTGAATTTGTGTGGCCTCATTCTTTTATTTTTGTGTGAAACAAAATCCATTCAAGTTAATTTGTAATAGTTATAAGTGGGAAACAATCTTTCAATAGACCACATCTAATTATTGTCAGCAATTATGAGTAAAACCAGCCACCATCCACGATCGCCGAAACTGCCGAGCCAGCTACCACACTATAACCTTAAGACCATTAAGAGGAGGAAATACCTCCTGATGTCAAAACAATCCGGATGGTGGCAGTGCTACTAGTTTATGTTGCTTATGGAGATATAAATCGGTTTTGGAGAACAATATTTAATTTCACAAATCAAGATTTCATTTTTTGTTTGGTTATTTGAGGGACGAGAAAATCAACGGTAGAGAACTGTCATACTACCGTGATTTGGTAACTGTGATCAGCTGATTAAAAATGTGACCACGACATTTGGTGGAAGCGAGTTCAGCACAGAAATTAGCATCTGTGTCAGACAGGTGTCCCCGGCAAGATATTCGTATTCTGGGTGACTTCAATGCATTATCTGATTGTGATTAAGCTGACAATGAGAAGTCTGTTGGTCCCCATGGTTTAGGAGCTGATGCTGGCAGCGAGAATAGCCTCCTTTTCCGGGACTTTGCTAGGTCCCAGAAATTGAGGATTTCTGGATCCTGGTAACAACGCCCGGACCCACGTTGATGTGATACTGCGATACAGGTAATGCAGCCAAGGAGATCAACCACATACTCGTTGGAGGATCCTCCAGAAATGCAGGGTATATAGGAGTGCCAAGTTCTGTGGTCTGACCATAGATTAGCGTGGTTACCCTCCGGGTCCACTTCAAAACTCCAGTGATTCAATCATCACCATAGGGTGTTTCACTTGGACAGGCTGAGGGAGGAGAAGTGTGCCCGGGGTTTAGCTGAGGCAGTTTCTGGTCGTTTGCAGCACTCGACAATCTGATGGACCCTGTACTTCTATAGGACACCTTCGAGTGTGACATGCTTGATGCAGCTCAAGAAACGATTGGTGAAAGTCCAAGAGCAAGACAGACTTTCATCTCACAGGAGACACTGGATGCCACAGATGCTTGTTATGTGGCTTGTCTGACAGGGGATTGGCATGTGCACTGTTCTCAGGTGCACAGAACTCAGTCACTATTAAGAAAGGACAAGGAACAGTTTATTAGAAGTCTTGCAGAAGAGGTAGAAGGCCATTTCTTAGTAAATCACCTTCGTCCTACATACCAAGCCCTCTTCGCAGGTGACAGCAGTTTGCTTAGTAAGTGGCCAGATCGTCTCACCCTGTTGTGGTGCAGTAGTGCTGGGCTGTGCGTTTTGAGCAGTTGTACCAGGTTGACCCACCAACGGTTAACTTGGATGTGGGGAGTGCTGAGATTCTGTTGCCGGAACCACCCATCAGTGAGGATCTTCCCTCACCAAGCTGAGGAGTGGTAAAGCAGCAGGTATTTTGGCAGTGGATTTGAGTAACTGATGTTGGTGTGAGTGCCCACAGGTATGGCCGAGTGCTGGAGATCAACGGCTCCCCCGACGGCTTAGGCCCGGGTAGGCCTGGTGCTGCTTGCTGCTGTGTCTTGCTCAGGTGGAGGATCGTAAAGTGCTGATCTCGGCCCGGGGGCTGGAGCTTAAGTACTACTGAGCTGTGTCAGCTACCCGGGAGTGAGGGGGAGCCTGCAGTCCAATTGGTGACCCATGAGGTGTCCGGTGTCAACCAGTCAGGTTTTGGTATGCGTCTTCGGGAAGCTGCTGATGGTGAGGGCGAGAGGACTGGCTGTGGACCTAAATAACCCAACCTGCTATGCTGCAGGTTGCGGGGGTCTGCTACAGTATATGTGGCATCCCAGCTAAAGTTAAATGCTGGTGGTGAACCCATGGAGCAGGGATTGTATGCTGTCCTGCCTGCCATCTGGCGGTCCGGTACCATTCCCCCTGACCTGTTGAGGGGTGTGGTCATCCCTCTCTGGAAGGAGAAGGGGGACCAATAGGACTGCAGCAACCACCGAGGCATCACACTGCTCAGTATACCAGGAAA
>NW_020868463.1:30000-40000 GCF_003789085.1 Penaeus vannamei | reverse complement strand
CGAGAGACAGAACCGAGAGAGAACGCTCAACAGAGACAGAGAGACAGAGGGAGACAGAAACCGACCGAGAGACAGAGAGACCGAGAGCGAGAGCGAGCGCGCGCGCGGAGAGACACGGGTGGTGCCCAGCCAGCCACTATGATAATCAAAGCCGCGCCTCGCCTTTGGCCGCCTTCTACCAGTTGGGATCAAGCGCTCGGTGTCGCCTTTGAAGTCCTTGGCTTATGCCTTTGAATATTAATTCAGGGGGGCAATTGTCACCGGGCGGCCCTTTGTATACGCCCTCGCGCCTCGCAGCATCTTCCGTCGCGCTCATTCCGCTCTAAGCACCGCCCCCCTCCTCCTCCTCCGCCCCTTTCCTCTCCTCCTCCCTTTCGCCCCTTCCTCCCCTTCCTCTGGCCCTTCTTCCGCCCTTCCGTCCCCTCCCTTCCTCTCTCTCCTCCGCCCCTTCCTTCTCCTCCTCCTTCTTCCGCCCCTTCTTCCTCCTCCTCCGCCCCTTCCTCCTCCTCCTCCTCCCCTTCCCCTTCCCCTTCCTTCTCCTCCTCCCTTCCTCTCCTCCCTTCCTCCGCCCCCTCCTCCCCCTTCCTCCCCCCCTCCTCCCCTTCCTCCGCCCTTCTCCCCTTCCCGCCCTTCCGCCCCTCTTCCTCTCCTCCCTTCCTCCTCCACCCCTTCCTCCTCCTCCTCCTCCCTTCCTCCTCCTCCCCTTCCTCTGCCCTCCCCCCCTTCCTCTCATCCCTCCTTCTCCTCCTCCCCTTCTCCCCTTCCCTTCCTCCCTTCCTCCGCCCCTCCTTCCTCCTCCTCCCCTTCCGCCCCTTCCTCTCTCCCCTTCCTGCCGCCCCCTCCTCCCCTTCCTTCCTCCTCCGCCCCCTCCCCCTTCCTTCGCCTCCGCCCCCTCCTCCTCCTCCACCCCTTCCTCTCCTCCTCCCCTTCCTCCGCCCCTTCCTCCTCTTCCGCCCTCCTCCCCTTCCTTCTCCTCCTCCTCCTCCTCCCTTCCTCCTCCGCCCCCTCCTCCCCTTCCTCCGCCTTCCTCCTCCTCCCCCCCTCCTCCCCTTCCTCCTCCTCCTCCGCTCCCTCCTCCCTTCCTCCTCCTCCTGCGCCCCCCTCCTCCCCTTCCTTCCTCCTCCTCCGCCCTCCTCCCCCTCCACCCTTCCTCCTCCTCCTCCTCCTCCTCAGCCCCTCCTCCCCTTCCTCCTCCTCCTCCGCCCCTAATCCCCTTCCGTCTCCTCCTCCTCCCCCTTTCCTCTCCTCCTCCTCCTCCTCTCCTCCTCCTTCTCTTCCTGCTCCGGCTCAAGCTCTTTTTTCCCCTTTTTTCTTATTTTTCTTTTTGTTTAATTTTCTTCTCCGTTATCTCTGCTTCATTTTTTCTTCTTGTTTTGGTTTTCCTGAGAAAGGGTCTACTCCCCCCCCCTTTTTTTTTTTTCTTTTCTTTTTTTGAGAATGGAATGCTGTTTTTTTTTTTTTTTTTTTTTGGTGTTTTTTTTTTCTTGTTTCGTTTCTTTTTCTTTCTGTTTTGTTGGGTGGGGGTTGGGGTGGGGGGGAGGGGTCAGTGGAGGGGGGGGGGGAGGGGGCGCTCCCTGTGTTTTTCCTTTGTGGGATTTCCTCGCTTTGGTACTGTTTGTTCATTAGTCTTTTCTTTCGTGATTTTTTTTACAATATGAAAGAGACTGACATACAGAGAGATAGAGATAGAGACCGAGAAAAGAGAGATAAATGAATAACTTGATGAACAGTATATATATATATATATATATATATATATATATATATATATAATATATATATATATATATATATATATAATATATATATTATGTATATATATATATATATATATATATATATATATATATATATATATATATATATAATATATATATATATATATATATGTATGTATGTATGTATATATATATATATATATATATATATATATATAATATATATATATATATATATATATATATATATATATATATATATATATATATATATATATATATATATATATATATATATATATATATATATATATATATATATCAAGATTAGATACTGGAAGATGAAGAGACACCGATATGATATGGAAAACAACGAGAAGCAACGATAAGACGAATGACAAATGAAAGAAACAAGACCTCAAAAGGCAACGAGTGAGACAGCGAAAGACAGAGCATACAAAATACAGAGAAATAAACAGCGAGGGATAAGTGGTTAAACAAAGAGAAAGAGAGAGAGTGGGGGGTGGGGAGAGGGAGAGAGAGAGAGAGAGAGTTAGAAATGGAGAGAGACAGACATAGAGAGAGAGAGAAAGGGAGAGACAGAGATAGAGACAGAGAGAGAGAAAGGGAGAGAGAGACAGACAGAGAGAGAAGCTACGACAAAGAGCGAGCGAGACCTCAAGAGAGACAGAGAATACGACAGACAGCGAAAGGAACAGCGAGGGAAACCGCCACAGACACGCGGGGAGGGATGAGTTCAAGACAGACAGGGGTCAAAACAGCAAGACAAACAGCGAGAGAGACAGCCAGAGCCAGACAGTGAGAGAAACAGACAGAGCCGAACAGCGAGCGAGACACCAAGAGAGAAAGGCAAAGAAGACAGACGATAAAACAGCAAGACACAGACTGCAAGAGGAACGAGAACGAGATGGAGAAGAAGACAGCAAGAGGAGCGCGAGCGAGACAGAGAAGACAGCAAGAGGAGCGCGAGTGAGACAGCAAGAGGATCAAGAGAAACAAGAACAAAACAGCAGGAGAAACGAGAACAAGACAGAGAACGAGACGGCCAGGCAGCGAGCGAGGCGCGGGAACGCGTCACCCCGCGTGGCGCGTCGCCTCCTCCAGCGGGCACGATATTATGCGCATTTTAATTAATTCCGGCAATATCTACCCAGTTGCGATAGCGTCATCTTGGCGAGGGAGCGCGGGAGGATTCCATCACGGTTTCAATTAATATTTTTCGAGCTTGGGGTGATGTCAAAGCCCATGAGAAGTAATTAGGTAAGGCCACCCCCCTCCTCCTCCTCCCTTCCTCCCTTCATCCCCCTTCGCTCGCCTTCTCCTGTTCTCTCTTGCCTCCTTCCCTTTCCCTCCTTCACTTTCCTTCGCTCCCTCTTCTTTCTTCCTTCCCTCTCTCTCCCGTCTATCTTTCCTTGTCTAATTTTCTCCTCCTTTTCTCCTTCCCTCTCTCTCCCTTTTTCTCCCTCCCTCTCTCTCTCTTTCCCTTCTCCATCTCTTCACTTCCTTTCCCTCCTCTATCTCTCTCTTCCCTTTTTCTTTATCCCTCCCTCTCCATTTCCCTCTCCTATACTATCTTCTTTCTTCATTCTCTCTTCTTCCCTTCCCTTTCCTTCCTTTGCCACCTTGTCTTCTTTCTTCCGTCTTCCTTCCCTCTCTATCCCGACCCCCTTTCTCCTCTTTCATCTCTTCATTCCCCCTTCATCTCTTTCCTTCTCCTTCTTTCTCTTTCCCTTCCCTTCTTCATTCTCGCTTCTTCTCTATTCTCTCTTTTATCATCCCCTTCTCTTCCTCTTTCCTTCGCTTCTTCTTGACTCCTTCTGTCTTCCCTTCTGTTTTAATTCTCCTCTCTCGTTGGTAATAATAATAGCAGTAATAATGATCATAATAATAGTAATGACGATAATAATAATATAAACACAATAATAATGATAAGGATAATGAAATATATATCAACAAAAATAATCAAAATAACGATTGATATAACAATAATGAAAATCACAATAATCATGATAAGGATAATGAAATATATATCAACAAAAATAATCAAAATAACGATTGATATAACAATAATGAAAATCACAATAATCATGATAATGATAATGATAACTATAATACTACTACTAATAATAACAATACTACAACAATAATGATGATAAAAGTAATAAGGATAATGATAATACGATAATGTATTTAACAATGTTGAAAAATATAAGATCAGTGATAACGTTAGTAACAATGACAATGCAAATAAAAACGATAAACACAATAATAATGAAAGAAATTATTATTTTTATATAAAACAAAAGTAATAACAAAAACAATAGAAATGTAAATAACAATGATGATAGTAATAATGATAACAGTTATGAAAGTAGAAAAGACCGCATTAGCAAAAATGATAACGATGATATTGTTGAAAGTGAAAATAGAAATGAAAATCACCATAACAAAATGATAATAATGATTCTAACCGAAATACTAACGATAATAATAATAATAATAATAATAATTCGAAATGCATCAACATTAAAAATACTATTGATATAATAACAATAATGATAACAATAATGATAGTAACTATGCTAATAATATTAGTCATTACAACAATACCGATAATGATAATAAAATGATAATGACAATACAAAAGTAATAACAGTAATAATAAATAGTAACAATAAGAAATATTACGTAATGATGGTAATAATATTGATAATGATAACAATAATAATAATGATGATAAAATAATCATATCAATATTCATGATTATAATAAAAGAAAAGTGATAACAACAATAATGAAAACAAAGATAATAATAATGATAACAATGATAGTAATGATTATGATTATCATTACGATAAAGGTAATATTAACTGAAATAACAATAATAACAATAATCAAAATAATATTAATAATAATAATTGCTCTCATAAAGATAATAATAAGAAGAATCATAATTCATGATAATAATTAAATTAATAACAACTATAATACTAATGATGATCATATATATACTACTACCGTATTACTACTAATAATAACAATAATGATAAAAATAATAGTGACAATGTTAACAACAATAATCATAATGTAATATTGATGGTGACATTGGTAATAATGATAACGAAAATAATCATGAGATGTGAAAGATAATAATAATAACAATAATAGAATAATGAAGATAATCAAAATTAGTAATGATTATAATGATTTCACGATAATCGCAATAATAATAGTGATAATTATAGCACCAAAGACAAGAAAAAAGTGATAAAATAATAATTATCATCATTAACATCAGTCATCTGTACTATTCTTGTTATTCTTACGATCGTGATAATAAAAATGATATATTAATGAAAGTTATCGCGGTCACGGGAATAATAATATCAATTATTACGATCATTGTAATAATAATATCAATCATGATAGTTAATAAAAAGAAAATAATGATAGTGATAGTAATGATAAAAATAGTAAGTGAAAAAGTTAAAACATTTATGGTAATGAAATAACGATATCACTGATAATGATGATTATGATAATAATAAAACTAGTAGTAAGGATAATAATAATTATTATTATTATCTTAAAACAATATTGATAATAATAGCAATAATAATAATGATAATCATAATGATAATAATATCAATATTAATAATAATTATAGTAATAATAATCATAACAATGACGGTAATAATAACAATAATTATTAAAAACAATAAACATAACAACGAAGACGATATTAATGATAATGACAATTACAGCAATAATAATAACAACAATGATAATAATGGTAGTAATGTCATTATCACAATAATAATGATAGTGATAAGGATGAATATAATGATATTAAAAATCATAGTAAAATAAATAAAATAAAAGATAATAACGATAATAAAGATAACACAATAAAGCGAAGACCGGATTTTGCGTCACGAACTCTCTCTTGAGGAAAAGGACGGTTCTTCTTCCGGTTCTGGCAGGAGGCGGCCACACCCCGAGAGGATGCCCTGCCTTCGTCTCGGACCCTTGGGCAGGATTCGAACTCGCTCGCTGGGTGACCTCATGACCCGAGTCGAGAGCGTTACCGCTTCACCAAGTCGGCTGCCAATCATGGTAATGTAAAAAAAAAAAAAAAAAAAAAAAAAAAAAAAAAAAAAAAAAAAAAAAAAAAAAAAAAAATCAGTGATTATCACCATTATCAATATAATGATAGCAGTGATAATAAAATTGGGTTCAAAATTGATAATGACAATAATTACATTGATTTCATTGATGATAATGATAATAATAGCAATGAATAGAACGATGATCGTACTAATAACAGTGCTGATAATATCAATATATTCGTATAGAACAATGGTTCTCAACCTTTTTAGAGCTTAATTACGTAACCTTTTTAAAATCTTATGAAAGCCATGGACCCCCCCCCCAGCTTTGCATGCAGCGAATATAATGTACTATATTTGTCGAGATGTGATTGCCTCATGCTTATATGGGATACGCAAAACATTATGAACTTTAAAGTGAATAATTTCAAAAACAAATTCCTATTTATGCAAAAAGTATTCATTCTTCTATTTGATGCTCACGGACTCCCTGATACCCATCCATAGAACCCCTAGAGGTCCAGGAACATATTAAGAACCCCTGGTCTAGTGTGTAGCCTTCTATAAAGCGGCAAACATGTGTCAGCAAACGAACTGAACTTTGCAGGATAAAACCCGTTAATATTAGGGTCACTGGTATTGATTCTCCCAATGAAATTATTGGTGAAGGGGACTGATTATATATATATATATATATATATATTATATATATATATATATATATATATATATATATATATATATAATATAATTATTATTATTATTATTGTAAGCTATATAAAAAGCCACACTGAAAAAAGGCAATCTGTTCCAAAGCCTACAAGCTGCAGGAAAAAATACATCTAGAAAACTGAATTGTAGACGATCGACTTACATCAAATGTCATTGAATTGAGGGTCATAGAACTTCTGGTAACTCTTGCAGGTTGATGTAAATCAGGTAAAAGCTTATAGAGGGGATGTGAATTATCGGTTACAATCTTGTTTAAGACTGAAAGAGGCCCAATAATCCTACGATGTACAATGTCCAAATTTAAGTCAGACAGGAGAAATCTAATGGATTAAAAAGAACGATCAAGCAGTTTTAGGTGTGACTCTAGACAGATAACCACACGGAGACCAATACTCAAAATGAGGCTGAATAAAAAGAAAAGCATTTTTGAGTAATGAAATCTTCACAGATCCTCTTGCACGTGCGAATGATACCTATCTTAGATGAAATTGTCTGGGCCATATTCCTATGTAATTCAAATGTAAGCTTTGAATCAAAGGTTACACCTAAGAGCTTCAAGTTATCCAATGAAGTGATTAAGACTCTATTAATCAGCAGACTTGGATGCTGAGGCAACTGCGTTCGAGACCGACTCACAATCATTTCCTTAGACTTAGTAGGATTTAATTTCATGCCCCAGCGAGAGAGCCATGATTGAACTATCATTAGGCCTACAATGAGAAAAGAAAGAATATTAGCATAGAGAGAATTATCATCAGCTTATGCCAACATCTTTTTTGTAATGCCAGACCACATCGTTTGTATATAAAATAAGAGCAAAGGGCCTACAACACTACTCTTAGGAACCCAGAAGACACACGGGAATACAAGCTAAATCTATCATCAACTTGAACACGCTGCTGCCTGCCAGTTAAAAATTCAGTTAAAATACTTAAAACTTTACCACCAACACTAACAGACTGCTACTTAAAAATCAAACCCTTGGGATTAACAGTGTCAAAAGCTGCACTAAAATCCAGCGAGACAAGACTTGACTCATGACCCTTATCTAAAGCAGACTGCATGTCATACACAAACATAAGCAATGCATAATTGCAGGCGAGTTCCTTTTCAAAAAACAAACTGAGTCTCTGAGGAAAGGGTCTCAAATGTACAGGAAGGCGTTTTGACCAGAAAACGTTCAAAAACCTTGAATAAAATTGGTGTAATTGAAATGAGCCTATATTCAGAAGATGAAAACTGTAGTGGGTCCTTAGGGATAGGGCTAACATTACCAAAGCGCCAGCAGTCTGGAAATGACCCTTTACGAACTGAAAGGCGTAAGATTACGGCTAATTTAGGAGCTAATTGGCCCTCAGGTCTTTTTTAAATCAAAGAAAACAAGCCATTAGGGTCAACTCCACCACATTAGTCTAATTCTGATAACAGATACTTGATTTCAGAGGACCTGGAAGCAAATGAATTAAAGCATGGCAATGGGTGATATAAAAGAGGAAGTTCAATATCTTCTAAACTTTGTTTTGAAATTAAATAATATGCTATCAAGGTAGCTTTCACAATCGGACTATATGTATCAACCATTAGGTTCCATTAAAGGAGGAATGAAGGACCCAATACCAAACAGATGCTTTAAATGTTGACCACTATTTATGAGGCTGTGAGGCCTAGGAGACCTATCCTCCTTATAAACATTAGTTGTGTTTGGTATGGCAACATGATCCTCCCAACAATGACGAGCAGACCAGAGAGTGTGGGCTGTATGTTTGTCCTGATAAGACGTTCATTAAATTATGCTTCATCATGGGAACAAGATTTAAGAGTTTTGCTGGGTACAAACCTCATTATAATGTCCAACATTAATAAGTTGAGAGCTTTAACAAAACAAGAAGTATTATAAACATTTCGCCAAACATTGCTATCACAAGCATGGTACACATCATCCCAATTAATGCTGGATTTTAAGAAGACTTGTCTAGTTAGAGTAATATCTGGTATAGGAAAGTCCAGCTGGATCTTACATGCTAGACTACAGTGGTCAGAACCTATTGGCATAGTTATCTACATTAATTACCTCTCTCATATCAGTTAATACAAGATTTAAAAGATTACCAATCCTGTGAGTTGCACCACAGACTAACTGCTCACACCCAACTATATCTGCGGAATTTAAGGCTGAAGTGCCATGTTGGTCTCGGTGGTGAGCATCAAAATCACTTTTGAACATAAAGCATGATTTATCATCATTCTCTTGAATAGATGTGCACAAAGTCAATAGACAATCATAGATACTGTCATCAGAGTTGGGACTATAAATACAAAAAAATATTGAAATTATCAAGACAACTACACACTCACAACTATGTATTCATGACAACCACATTCATACTTTACAAATCGACTACCAACCCTAGAATATAAACACAAACCTTGGGCTCGAGGCAAGGATTTATTAAACTTTGGTAAAAGTAACTCTGATGTGTGCCTCTTGTCTGAAACCAGAGTTTCAGTACAATAAATAATGTCAAATTTAGTCGAGATAACTGCAAGTTTTTTCAAATTCCCATCAAGTCCTCAAGCATTACTAATAAGTAAGTTACAATACTTTGGACGGCTAGGACCAGGATTATGATCAACATCACCAGACAGCAAAACAACAGTTCCACATAAAAAAAAGAAAAAAAGAGAAAGAACTCAATTATAAAAAATGACATTCTTACCTTGGTAGTGCAGTTCATAACTCTGGGCTGTCAGACCATGAAGTCAGCAGACGGATTGGCCTGGCAGCAGGGGTCATGAACTCTCTCGACAAGAGTATTTGGAGATGCCGGTACCTGTGCAGAAGGACCAAGCTACGGGTTTTCAGGGCCCTGATAATGCCAGTTTGTTCTACCGTAGTGAAACTTGTACATTATCCAGTGCCTGAAGTCTCGTCTTGATGCCTTTTGTAATAGGTCCTTGTGCCGGATCATCGGGTACTGTTGGCGGGACCATGTGTCTAACCAACGGCTGCACCGTGAGACTGGCACAGGACCTGTTACCTGCACAATCCGGGATCGCCAACTCAGGCTATATGGCCACCTGGCTCGCTTTCCACAGGCTGATCCTGCCCATCAGGTTGTCTCTGTAAGAGACAACCCTGGGTGGAGGAGGCCTGTGGGACGACCTAGGAGGTTGTGGCTTGGGCAGATCGATCAAACCTGTCGGGAAGAGCTCGAGATGGGCCGAGTCCCTGCCTGGCAGCTTGCCATGAGGGATCCCAAAAGGTGAAAGCAAAAGGTGGACGCGGCTATGCGCCCCCGTCGGCGTTAGTTCCTGATGATGGTCTCACAACCATGGCTACAATTCAGGGAGTCCACCTCAAGGGTGACGTTGGTAGCTAAACTACAGGATACCTTATAACATAAATGCTTATATGCTTAT
>NW_020868463.1:17500-25000 GCF_003789085.1 Penaeus vannamei | reverse complement strand
TCTGTTTTTTCTCGATGATATCAATGTTAATGATAATAATAATAAAGACAACAAGAATGATAATAATGATAACAATGATAATAGCAACATTATATTAATTAAATAATGTTAATAGCAATGATAATGATAATAATAATGATGATGATAAAGGAGACTATGATAAAGATAATCAGAATACTGATAGAAATAATATTTAAGTGATAGTATTGATTAGAAAAAAAATAGATTGTGTTAGGGACAATGTCAATAAGATTAATGGTAACAAAGAAATTTTAAAATCTCATAATTGCTACTATTACTATTTATCATTCTAGAAATAGTACGACTACTAATGATAACAGTAATAGTAATAGTGATAATTATATTGATAAAATGATTAGAATTAGCAGCAACTTAACTACTATTACTGACAATAAAACTATAATAATAATGATAGTAATGATTATGGTAGCGAGAATAGTGATGATAAATATGATGATGATGGTGATAATAATGATAATAGTAATGATAATGAAAACAATAACAATAACAGTAAAATGGTAATAATGGAAATGATAATGATAATGATAATAATGATATGCTAATAATGATGATAATAGAGATATTTAATGTTAAGGATTATAGCAATAATGATGATAATAAAAGTGTGAATGAAAATGAAAAAAATTACAATTAAAAAGCATGAGTAATATTAAAACTCATAATCATAGAATTGATAATAATAATGAAATAAATAATTGTAACAAATATTATGAGAGTGACCATAAACATTACTACTATTATCATGATAATAGCAGTAACAATAATAAGGGTAATGATAATAATGATGAACATCATTACAACGATAATAATGATGACGATAATGATAATTATTATAATAACATCAATAATGATAGCAATGATAATAATAATTATAATGATAAAATGATAACCATAATAATTATAGTAAAAATAGTGATAATGAGAATGATAGTAATAAGATAATGATAACGATAACGATAATAAGAACAATAATTTGTAATGAAAATTGTAATGGTATTGGGTATGGCAATAATAACAATAATAATTACCATTATTATTATCATCATTAGAATTATAGTAATAATAAAAACAATAATAATAACAGGAATAATGACAGTGACAAGAGAGATGACGATATTCATGATAACAAAAATATCAATAATGATGAGAATGATACTAACAATACAAAGATTGATAAAGATATAGAGAAGGATCGTAAGAACAATATCTATAATAGTAATAGTGACGATAAGAATAACAGCAGCAATAGCAATAATAATAGTAATGATAATAGTGATGATGATGATGACAGCATGAACAACAACAAGGATGATATCAGTGAAAATAATAATAACAGTAATCTAATAATGATGTATGAAGATGATAACAATACTACTGATTTACAATTATTGTGATAATGATAATGATGATAAAGATAATAATAACAATAATAACAATAACAATAAACAATAATGAGGATAAAGGTAATAACAATAGCGTTAATAGAACTAAGGATGATGAGAATGATAATCATAATAATTATAATGATAATGATGATAACAATGATTTTGCAAATAATGATAATGACAATGATAATAGTAGTAATGATGTTGATCATAGCAATACTAATGATATTGAATAATGGAAATAATAGTAATGATAAAAACAAAGGTGATGATAATGACAATTGAGATGAAGATAATAATAATAGCAATGATGAATGATGTTGATAATATTGTATTGAATATAATAATATGCAATGATAATGAATATTGATTATCATAATGAATAACAATATAATGATATTGATAATGATAATGATAACAACAATAATAATAACGATAACAATAATGAGGATAATAATAATAGTACAATAATAATGATCATAATACAATGATAAGTATAATAATGATAATGAAAATAACAATAGTAAAATTGATAATGAAAATGGTAATAACAATGAATAGAATAAGGAAAGGAAAAAAAGGAGAAAAAAGATTGAGAGGGAATTGCGAAGGAAGACGAGAGAGAGATAGAGGATGAGAAGGAAGAAGAAAGAGGAAAAAGGAAAGGAGAAAAGGCAAATAGAGGAAAACGAAGAAGATGAAGAATGATGAAAAGAAGATATTGGAAAAGAGATTAAGGTGAAGAGGGGGAAACGAAGGAGACAGAGAAACAGAGGAAGAAGAGGAGGAGAAAATAGAAAATGACCAAAAGAGAGACAAAGGAAGAGGAGAAGAGAAAGGGAAGGTGGGGAAGAGAAGAGAGAAGAGAAAGAGAGAGAGAGAGAGAGAGAGAGAGAGAGAGAGAGAGAGAGAAAGAGAGAGAGAGAGAGAGAGAGAAAGAGAGAGAGAGAGAGAGCGATGCATTCAACCAAGAGAGACAAAGGAGAGGAGAAGAAGAAGAGAAGAGGAGGCGAGAGAGAGAGAGAGAGAGAGAGAGAGAGAGAGAGAGAGAGAAGAAATCAGAGGGAGAGGCGACTGAGCCAAAGACAGATCCACAGTTGGAGTCACTCTGGCAAATAATTAATCAGAACTTACAAAGGAAGATCAAAGCAAAGTTGAGGCCGTCTTTTATTTTTCTGCATCTTCAAGACAGCGTTTGAAGTCATCGTTCTCTCGCTCTCTCTCTCTCTCTCTCTTTCGTTCTGTTCTCTTTCTTTCTTTTCTCTCTCTCTCTCTCTCTCCTCTCTCTCTCTCTCTCTCTCTCTCTTCTCTCGTCTCGCTCTCTCCCTCTCCTCTCTTTCTTCCTCTCTCTCTCTCTCTCTTTCTCTCACACTCTCTCTCTTTCGTTCTGTGGGTGTGTGGGTCTGTGAGTGCGGCCCCCGCTCCTCTCTTCTCTCTCTCTCTCCTCTCTCTCTCTCTCTCTCTCTTCTCTCTCTCTCTCTTCTCTTTCTCTCTCTCTCTCTTTCTCTCTCTTCTCTCTCTCTCTCTTCTGTGGGTGTGTGGGTCTGTGAGTGCGCCCCCACCCCTCTCTCTTCTTCTCTGTCTCTCTGTCTTATTCTCTCTTTCTCTGTGTTTTTTTTTCTCCTCTCTCTGTTTGCTCACTTTCTATTTCTCTGTTTTTTTTCTCTTCTCTTTGTCTCTCTCTCTCTTTCTTTCTGTGGGTGTGTGGGTCTGTGAGTGCCCCCCCCTCTCTCTCTCTCTCTCTGTCCTCTGGCTGTGTGTTCTCTGTCTTATTCTCTCTTTTCTCAGTGTTTTTTTTCTCTCTCTCTGTTTGCTCACTTTCTATTACTCTATTTTTTTTTCTCTCTCTCTCTCTTTGTCTCTTTCGTTCTGTGGGTGTGTGGGTCTGTGAGTGCCCTTCCCTCTCTCACTCTCTCTTTCTCTTTTTCTCTCTCTCTCTCCTCTCTCTCTCTCTCTCTCTCCTTCTCTCTCTCTCTCTCTCTCTCTCTCCTCTCTCTCGTCTCTCTCTCTCTCTTGCTTACTTATATCTTCTCTGTCGTTGCTTTCTACCTCTTCTTTGTCTCTCTCTCTCTCTCTCGTCTCTCTCCTTCTCTCTCTCTCTCTCTCTCCTCTCTCTCTCTCTCGTCTCTCTCTCTCTCCTCTCTCTCTCTCTCTCTCTCTCTCTCTCCCCTCTCTCTCTCTCTCTCGTCTTCTTTATCATTTGTCTTTGTTCACTCTCTCTTTGTATTTCTCGCTCTATCTGCCTCGATCCCTCTCCTCTCTCTCTCACTGTTGAATCTCTCCCTCCTCATATCTCCCCTTCTAAGTATCTGAAAACGACAAAAAGGTAAAAGTAGATGAGAAGGAATAAGAATAATAAGAGAAGAAAGCGAATGAGGAAGAGAAGGAAATATATAAAATGGAAAAAGGGTAGTGGAAGAGTAAAAGAGGAGGAAGAAAGAAAGGACACGAAGAAAAGAGGAT
This sequence comes from Penaeus vannamei, assembly GCF_003789085.1. Taxonomy (NCBI): domain Eukaryota; kingdom Metazoa; phylum Arthropoda; class Malacostraca; order Decapoda; family Penaeidae; genus Penaeus; species Penaeus vannamei. The sequence goes on along the minus strand of NW_020868463.1, from coordinate 21,110 downwards.
GATGATGAGGGTAAAGGAAAGGAGAAAGAAAAGAGAACGAAGGCAAAGATTTTTTTTTAAAATGATGACCGCCGTCTTTTTGTTTTCTTTGTTTGTTTTAAGACAAATGAGGATTCCTCATATTGGCAACAGAAAGGGTAAAAGGTAAGATAGAAAAAAAGGAATCTCTTTCTCTCCCTTTTCTCCTTTTTCCCATTCCATCTCTCCCTTTCTTCCTCTCTTCCCTCTCTCTATCCTTCCTCCCTTTCTCCCTCCTCACCTTCTCTCCCTACTTCCCTCTCCGCCCTCTCTCTTTCTCCCCCTCCCCTTTATCCCTTTCTCTCTCTCCCTCACTCCCCACCATCATCTCTCGCCATCTCCTTCCCTCTCTCTCTCTCTCTCTCTCTCCCCTCTCTCTTCTCATCTCTCTCTCTCTCTCTCTCTCCTCTCCTTCACTCAGCCTCCATCCTCCCCCTTCACCTCTCCCATCTCTCTCTCTTCTCCATCCTTCCTCTCTTTCACTCCTTCTTTCTTCTTTCTCCACCCCTCCCTCCCTCCTTTCCCTCTCTCCCTTCTCTTTCCACTCTCTCTTAACTCTCCTTCTCCCTCTTTCTACTTCCCCTCCCACACCTCCCTCCTCCTCCTCTACTCTCCCTCTCTCCCTCCTTCCTTCCCCTCTCTCTCCTCTCCTACACCACCTCCTACCCTCCTCCTACCCTCCCTCCCCTCCCTCCCTCCCCATTACCTCCTCCCTCCCTCCCTCCCTCCCCTACCTACCCTCTCTTCCTACCTTCCCTCCTTTCCCTCCCCTCTCTCCTCCCTACCTACTCTCTCCTACCTTCCCTCCTTCCCTTCCCCTCTCTCTCTCCTCCTTCCTACCCACCCTCTCTCTCCCTCCCTCCCCTTCCTACCCTCCCTCCCTCCCCCTTCCTACCTCTCTCCTCCACCCTCTCTCCTTCCTTCCTCCCTCCCTCTCACCCCTCTTCTCTCCTCCTCCCCTCTCTCTCCCTTCCCCCTCTCTCCCTCCATCCCTCCCGCCCTCTTCCCCCCCCCCCCCTCCCCCCACACAAAAGTTCCCGGCCGCCTATCAGCCCGTCAGCCCGGTCGTCAGCGGCTGACATCTTCCGCCACGAAGACATTTGCTGTAATTGTTTGTCGGGAAGTCCGCGGTTGGGGCTCGAGCGGAAATTATTAATCCCGGAGTGTAATTGCGACTGCTTGGTTTTTGCCGCCGCCTCCACTCCCGTCTCTTCCTTCCCCTCTTTCCTTCCTCCCTTCCCCTCTCTACTCCTCTTTCGTTTCCCTCTCGCCTCTCTACTCCTCTTCCTTCCCTCTCTACTCTACTCCCTCGTTTCCCTCTCTCCTCTCCCTCTCTCTTTCCTTCCTCTTACTCTCTTTCTTTCCCTCTCGCCTCTACTCCCTCTTTCCTTCCCCTCTCTACTCCTCTTTCCCTTTTCCCTCTCGCCTCCTACTTCCCTCCTCTCTTTCTTTTCCCCTCTCGCCCACTCCTTCTCTTTCTCCCTCTTTCTTCCCCTCTCGCCCCTCACTCTTTCCTTTCCCTCGCGCCTCTAACTCCCTCTCTCTCCCCCTTCTCTACTCCTCTTCCTTCCTTCTCGCCTCTACTCCCTCTCTCTCTCTCCCTCCCTTCTCCCTCTCGCACTCCTTCTCTTACTCCCCCTTCGCCTCCACTCTCTCTCTCTCCCTCCTCCCCCTCCTCTCCGCTCTCGCCTCTCTTTCCCCTCACCCTCTATTTCCCTCTCGACTTCCCCTCTCTCCTCCCCTCGCGCCCCCCAAACTCCCTCTCTTCTCCACCTCTTCTTCCCCTATCTCAACTCCTTCTCCCGTCCCTATCACCTTCCCTCCTTCTCCTCCTTGCCCTCTCCTAAGCTCCCTTTCTACTCCCTCTTTCCTCCCCCTTGCCTCCACTTCCTCCCTCAACTCTACTCCTCTCTTTGCCCTCCATCTCCCTCCTCTCCACCACCTCCCTCTTTGCCCTCTCTCCCCTCCTTCTCCACTTCCAGTCTTCTTCCCCTTGCCACTACATCTCTCTATACTCCCCCTCTTCCTTTTTCCTCTATTTTCCCTCCTCCCATTTCGTTTCTTTTAATTTATCTACTAGTCTTTTTATCTATTCATTTATTTACTTTTCCTGTTTCTTCTTCTTTTCACTTCCCTCATTTTTTCAACTTTAACTCTTAAATTTTATTATTCATTATTATCTTTTTTACTTCCCCTCATTTGCTTTTCCTCATTCCTCTTCATTCTTCTTCTTTTTTTTAATTCTCTCCAATCTCTCCATCTTCCTCTTGCTCTCTTTTTCCTCCCACTACTCTCTCCCTCTCTCCTTCCTTACATCCAATTCTTTCCTCCATCCCCTCCCTCAATTACCTCTTCCTTCTTTCCTCTTTCCCTCCTCCTCATATTTTCTCTCTACCCCCTCCCCTTCCTCCTCCTTCTTCTAGATCCCCCCACCCCCCATTCCCAATTTCTAAATCCCTTCCCTCCCTAATTTTCACCTTTCCCTCCACTTCATTCCACTTCCCTCCACCCTCCCCCCTCACTTACCTTCCCCCGACAACCCCCACCTGGAGTTTGACCTCCGACCTTCTGACCTGTGACCTTTTGGAAGCCTTTGAAGTGTCTTGGCGTGTATGGACCCGTCTTGCTTGTAGACTTGACCTGGACTGCCTTTTGGCGAGTCCGGACTTGTTGTTTTGGTTTGCTTGGAAAAACGAGGTATTGCGAACTCTATCTTCAATGCTCTCTATCTCTCTCTTCTTTCTTTCTCTTCGGTTCTCTCTCTCTCTTTCTCTCTCTCTCCTCATTCTCTTTCTCTTTCCTCCTCTCTCTCATTCATCTCTCTAATCTCTTCTCTCTTCTCTCTTCTCTCATCTCTCTCTATATATAGAATCTATGCGCTGCCCATTAATAACCATATATTCTTTTCTTTTTGGTCCTCCCTTTTCTTCTCCTTCTCCACCCCCCCCCTCTCACCTCGTCGTCTCTACCTACCTACCTACTACCTATATCCTTTGCTCACTCTCAGGCTGTAACTATCTTTTTGCCACGCTCTTCCCTTATATCTTTCTCCAATCCCCCCCTTCTTCTCTCTTCTCTCTCCCCTCTTCTCTCTCCCTCTCTCTCTCTCTCTCTCTCTCTCTCTCTCTCTCCATCTCTCTCGGTCTCATCTCTCTCTTCTCTCTCTCTCTACTCTCCTCTCTCCTCTCCTCCCTCCCTCCTCCCTCTTCGCCCTCCTCCTCCCCCCTCCCTGCCTTCCTCCCTCCCTCCCTCCCTCCCTCCCTTCCTCCCTCCCTCCCTCCCTCCCTTCGCCTTCCCTCCTCCCTCCTCCCCCCTTCCCTCCTCCCTCCCTCTCTTTCTCTTCCTCCCCATCCACCCCTTCCATAGCCTTTCTCTCTTATTCTCCTTCCTCTTTTGTATTTCTTGCCATTGCAATGCTGTACTGCTGAAGAGTCACTCACCTTCATTGCAAAGGGTGTTTCTGCTGACCATGATGCCCAGTAAGCGAAGAGAAAAAATGTTTAATGATAGTCTATATAGATCATGCAATGTAAATAGAAATACGTTGAAGAACAAAGGGGAACATTTTCAGGTTGTTCACGTACATGTAGAT
>NW_020868463.1:0-2500 GCF_003789085.1 Penaeus vannamei | reverse complement strand
TTATCCCTCTGGTGTTTTCGACTCTTTTTTATTTATTTATTTATTTATCTTGCCCCCCCTTTCATTTATCCTTTTTTTTTCTTTTGAAGACGCGTTTTCGTGGTTCCTTCTGGGGTCGTCCGAGGGCTTGGGCGGAGGTCACGGCAGGTCATGCGAGCGCCTGTGCCTCGCCCGGTCGCGTGTTAGATGTTAGATGGGAGCGCCAGGAGGTGGCTTTGGCGCGGCCGACAACCCTCGCGCATCTGGCAGCGCCACGGCCGGACAGAGCTTACAGACAAAGAGGACGGGGCAATTGGGCCCTAAAGACATATTACCATAAGGACTACAAAGGCTGCCGGTGCCTTTGAAGTCGCTTCTACAGGACATAGTCAAAGTGTACGATGCTTTTCTGAAGGGTTCACTCCGTTTGACGCGGTCCACGGCCCTTGTCCTTTGCTCTGCGCACTTATCATCTCATTTCTCTATATTCTGTTGGTTTATTTGAGGGTGAAATTGGAAACAAGAGCAAGTTGCGGGACGATGTAAAGCCGTGTGTCTTTCTGGCTTCTCTAAATGCTATTGATTACGGGGGAGTGACAGTGTGACTCCGCTCCAGCAAGTGTGCGGTGAGATCACTCCATTGAATGGTCGTTATGCTTGCTCACTCCCTTCGCGGAGTCTGGCTTTCCTTCGTCGCTTCTTGTTATCAGTTTCCGTTCTCTCTCTCCTCTCTCTCTCTCTCTTCTCTCTCTGTTTATCTCCTTTTATCTCTCGTCTATCTATTTATCCCTTGTCTTCACCCTCTCTCTCCTCTCTCTCCTCTCTCTTCTCTCTCTCTCTCTCCTCCTCTCCCCTCTCCCTCTCTCTGTCCCTCCCTCTCCCTCCTCCTCCCTCCCTCCCTCTCTATCCCTCCCTCCCTCCCCTCTCTATCCCTCCCTCCTCCCTCCCTCCTCTTCCCTCCCTCCCTCCCTCCCTCTCTTCTTCTTTTTTTCCAGTTTTCCTTCTCTTTCAATCTTCCGCTTTCAGCAAAGGAAGAGAGAGAGAAGATCGACAGAGAATTCCTTCCTGCCTGTGAATACGAATAATCTAAAAGGACTAACTAGACTTTGAGAGGCTTACAGTTAGAGTCACTTCGTGTGGATTTCTCTCTTATACGAAAAAAAAGGGGGAACATTTACCTGTTTGAAGCCTTCTGATATATCCAATTCTCTCTCTCTTTCTTTTCTCTTTTTTCTTTTTCTCTTTCTCTTTTCTCTTTTCTCTCTCTTTCTTTCTCTCTTTCTCTTTCTTTCTTCTCTCTTTCTTTCTTTCTTCTCTCTTCTCTTCTTCTCTTTTTTCTCTTCTTTCTCTCCTGTCTCCGTCTATCTTTCTCTTTTCTCCTTCCCCTCCCCCCCCTCTCTCTCCTCTTTCTCTTTCTTTCTTCTCTCTCTTTCTGTCTCCGTCTCTCTCTCTCTCTCCTTCCCCCTCCCCTCTCTCTTTCTTCTTTCCTCTCTCTCTCTCCTTCTCCCTCAACTCCCCCCCCCTCTCTCTCTCTCTCTCTCTCTCTCTCTCTCTCTCTCTCTCTCTCTCTCTCTCTCTCTCTCTCTCTCTCTCTCTCTCTCTCTCTCTCTCTCATACACACACATACATACGCATTACATTCTCTCTCTTTATTTCCCTCTCATCCTCTCTTTTTTCAGTTCTTCCCGAGCCACGCCCACTCGCTGGAGAAGGAGACACCCTATTGGCCGCTTCAGGAAGGACGCTCATGATTGGCCGGCTTCAGGAGGACGCTCGTGATTGGCCGGCCGCCTCTCGTTTGAACCAATCAGGAGACCAAAGCGTCCGCACACAATTATTAGTGATTGTAACGTCCCTTCCTCGCGTTGTGATTGGCTGGCGCGAATCAACGTAGGGAAAACAGCGTCTATGAGTGACAATCGTTGGAGGAGAGACGGATAGATAAGGTAAGGGAGTGGGAGGGGGGTCATGGGGTGGAGGGGTGAGGGAGAGGGAGGAGGGGAGGGGTTGAGGGAGAAGGAAGGTGTGAGGGAGGGGGTCATGGGGTGGAGAGGGTGAGGGAGAGTGAGGGGAAGGGGGGGGTTGAGGGAGAAGGAGGTGGAGGAAGGGAGGGGAGGGTTAGGGAGAGTGAGGGGAGGGGGGAGGGGTTGAGGGAGAAGGAGGTGGCGGAGGAGAGGGGAGTGAGGGGTAGGGGTTGAGGGAGAAAGGAGGTGGCGGAGGGAGGGAGAGTGAGGGGAGGGTTTGAGGCGAAGGCAGGGTGGTGGAGCAGGGGGTTGGGGGGGTGAGGGAGAGTGAGGGAGGGGGGGGGGTTGAGGGAGAAGGAGGTGGCGGAGGGAGGGGGGGTGAGGGAGAGTGAGGGGAGGGGTGGGAGGGAGCGGGGTGAGGAAGAGGGAGGGAAGGGTGAGGGTGGTAGGGGGTTGAGGGAGAAGAAGGAGGAGGGAGGGGAGAGGTTAGGTAAGAGATATTGGAAGGGGAGGGGAGAGGGAGATAAGAGAGGAGGGCGGGGGAGAAAAGAGGAGGC
>NW_020868462.1:55000-60996 GCF_003789085.1 Penaeus vannamei | reverse complement strand
AAGGTGGGAAAGAGGGGCAGAGAGTTGGAAAAAGCGAGGGTACGAGAGGGGCAGGAAAGGGAAGGAGGGGGTGGAAGGAGGTTGGAGACAAGGGGAGAGAAGGGAGAAAGGGTGGATGGAGGAAAGGAGAGAAGGGGAGAAGAAGGGGAAAGTGGATGGAGGGGGAGGAGAAGGGAGAGAAGAGAGGAGTGGGGAAGGGAGAGAATGGGGGGAAGAAGGGTAGATGATAGAAAATTAGTTGTGGGTATGAAGTGGACGGGAGAATTGGGGTGTTGGGGGTTGGACAGAAGAGGGGTGAAGGAGAAAGGGAAGAGAAGAGGAAGAAGGAGATAAAAAAGAAAGGGAAGAGGCCAGAAGGGGGATGGAGAGAGTGCGTGAAAGAGAGGAGAGAAGATGGGAAGATGGAGGGAAGGTGGGGGAGGAATGGAGGGGGAGGACTAGTTTTTCTTTGGGAAATAACCGGGGAAATCCACTGGGAGGCGGGAATGGGGGAGAGGAGGAGGGGGAGCGGGAAAGGAGGGGGAAGGAGGGGGAGCGGGGAAAAGAGGTGGGAGGGGAACGCTGAAGAAAAAAATGACAAAAGGGTCACGGCACCTGCAACCAATATCTTTTTTTTTTCTCTCTCTCTCTTTGGATATTTTTACTCTGCCTCTCCTCTTCCTTTCGTTCCTTCTTACTCCCTACCCATCCGTACTTTTTCCCCTTAACTCTCCACTTCCTCGCCTTTTCTTACTCTACCGCACATACTCCCTTTCTCAATCTTCCTCCCCCTTCTCTCCCTCTTCGCCCAATACCCTTGTCCCTCACTCTCCTTGCCCCTCTTTCACCTCCCCTCCCTCCCACTCCCTGTCCCTCCCTCCTGCCCCCTCCCTTCTTCCTCCCCTCCCTCCACTTCCCATCGCCTCCCTCCACTTTCTTTCCCCCTTGCCCCTCCCTCCACCCCATCACCCCCCCTCGCCTCCCTCCACTTTCTTTCCCCCTTTGCCCCTCCCTCCACTTCCCATCGCCCCTCCCTCGCCTCCCTCCACTTTCTTTCCCCCTTGCCCTCCCTCACCCCTCCATTCCCCACTCCCTTCCCTCCCTCTACTTCCCATCCCCCCCTCTCACTCTTCCCCCCCGCTCCCTCCCTCCCTCCCTCCCTCCGTCCGTCGCCCGTGTCCGCCGTCAAGGACTTGGCTCAACGGCCAAAACTCGGACACATTTCCCGGATACTTCGCCTGTGTGTTTACGTGGCCTTTCGCCTTACGCAACGGAGTAGCCAGGAAGCCCCTCTCTACCCCCCCCCCCCCCCCCTTCCCTGGTGAGTTCGGTAAGAGGGCGGAAGTGACGAATAAGGGGAAAGAAAAAGGAGAGTGCAGACACTTACATACATACGTACATATATACATATATACACAAACACACCACACACACCACACACCATACACCCAATGTGTGTATGTGTGTGTGTAGTGTGTGTGTGTCTGTGTGTGTGTGTGTGTGTGTGGTGTGTGTGTGTGTGTGACATGTGTGTGTGTGTGTGCGCGCAGCGCGCGTGCGTGCATGCGTGTGTGTGTGTGTGTGTGTGTGTGTGTGTGGTGCATGTGTGTTGTGTGTGTGTGTGTTGTTGTGTGTGTGTTGTGTTGTGTGTGTGTGTGTGTGTGTGTGTGTGTGTGTGTGTGCGCGCGCGTGCATGCGTGTGTGTGTGTGTGTGTGTGTGTGTGTGTGTGTGTGTGTGTGTGTGTGTGTGGTGTGTGTGTTGTGTGTGTGTGTGTGTGTGTGTGTGTGTTGTGCGCGCGTGCATGCGTACGTGTGTGTGTGTGCGAGCATGTGTGTGTATGTGTATGTGTATGTGTATGTGTGTGTGTGCGTGCATGTGTGTGTATGTGTATGTGTATGTGTATGTGTGTATGTGTATGTGTGTGTGTGTGTGTGCGCATGCGTGTGTGTGTGTGTACGCTTCCGTGTGCAAGTGTGTGTACGTGAAGAGGTGAGCGAGGCTGCGCAAAGAAAGGAAAGCGAAACAAACCGACGGCTAAATTTAGTGATACGGAAATAGACGGAACAGAAAGAAAAGTCGCGCCACGAGAGACGGAAAGGATACACAGGGAGGAAAAAAGAAAAAAGGAAAAAAAATCAGAGCATAAGTGTGGAGAGGGGGTAGGGGAGGGGAGGTCGCTGGACGGGGGGGTGAGGGGGCGAAAAGGATACACAGGAAAAAAAATAATTAATAATAGAAGGGAAAAAAAAGCATACGTATGGAGGGGGTGGGGAGGGAGGTCGCTGGTAAGGAAAGGGGGGGGGGGGAGGACGAAAGGATACACAGGAAAAAAAGAAAGAAAGAAAATAAAAAGCAAAGCATAAGTGTGAAGGGGGTTAGGGGAGGGGAAGGATACACAGGGGAAAAATAATAATAATAAATAAAGAAAAAAATCAAAGTATAAGTGTGGGAGAAGGGGAGGGGAAGTCGCTGGGAAGGTGGGGGGTGGGCGAAAAGGACACACAGAAAAAAAAAAGTGTAAGTGTGGAGAGGGATAGGGGAGGGGTGGCCGCTAGGAAGGGAGAAGGGATGGGGTTGGGTTCACAAAAAGGATACACAGGAGGAAAATAATAAATAAAGAAATAAAAATCTAATATAAGTGTGGGGGGGAGGGGAGGGAAGGTCGCCGGAAGGAAGGGCGGGGGGGGCGATGGCGTGTCTAAGAGATAGGAAGGAAAAAAATAGGGAGGAGGGAGGTAGGGGAGAAAGGGGTTGGGGTTAGGAAAACAGGGGAGGGGGAGAGGGAGAGGCAGAGGAGGTAAGGGGGGGAGCTGGTGGGTTTTAAAGACAAGAAAAAAATGAAATAAAGAAAAAAAGAAAAAAAAAAAAGAAAATAAAACAGGATAAAGGGAAGATAGATAAGAATTGAACAAGGGAGGACAAAAGAGGAACAATAGGAAGATAAAGATTAACAGAAAAGAGAAGGAGACACGGATAGAGAACGGAGAGGAGCAAACCCTACAAACCCTAAAAAAAGAAGAAAAAAAAGAAAGACGGTAAATGAAAAGAGAAAGAAAAAAAATACGAGGAAAAAACGAAAAGGGAAATAAATATATGGAGAATCACGAAAAAAAAAAAAAAAAAAAAAAAAAACTTGAAATAAACATAATAAATAAACCAACGAACAAACAAACAAAACTGAAAGCTAAAACATATGAGCAAAAAAAATCGAAACATGAAAAGAAAGAAAGAAAGAAAAAAAACGAAGAAAGGAATAAAAGAAAGAAAAAAGAAAAAGAAAAAGAAAAAGAAAGAGATCGAAACAAGGAATAAAGAGAGAAAGAAAGACAGAAAGAAGAAAATCGAGACGAGGAAAGAAAGAAAAAAATAAAAAGAAAAAGAACAAGAGATAGAAAAAAGGAAAGAAAGAGAGAAAAAAACGAAACCAGAAAAGAAAGAAAAAAGTAAAAATAAAATAAACAAGAAAGATCGAAACAAGAAAAGAAAGAAAGAAGAAAAAAGGAAACGAAGAAAGAAAGGAAAAATAAAAATAAAAAGAAAGAGATCAAAACAAGGAAGTAAAGAGACAAAGAAAGAAAAAAGAAGAAAATCGAGACGAGGAAAGAAAGAATAAATAAAATTGAAACAATAAAAAAAAAAAAAGAAAAAGAACAAGAACAAGAAAGAGATACAATATATATATATATATATATATATATATATATATTATATATATTATATATATATAAGAAAAAAAACGAAACGAGGAAAAAGAAAGAAAAGAAAGAAAAAAAGACCGAAACAAGGACAGAAAGAAAGAAATGAAAAAAGAAAACAAATCCTGAAGTCAAAGGTCATTGACTTCAAAGGCTGACCTCCTTAAGGCGAAAGGTCACCGTATGTGTTGCTTGGCTCACTGACACAAAAGAAAAAAAATATTGACGTGTCAATAAACCGACTTTAAACCCGTGAAATAATAAAGAAAAAGAAAAAGATAAACAAGAAAAAGATAAGGAAAAGGATGAAATAATAAAGAAAAAGAAAAAATAAACAAGACAAAGATAAGGAAAAGATATAATAATAAAGAAAAAGAAAAAGATAAACATGAGAAAGATAAGGAAAAGGATGAAAGGGACAAAGAAAAGATAAGGATAAAGAAGATAAATATAAAGATGAAAGAAGAAAGATAAAGAAAAGGATAAAAAAAGATAAAGAAAATGGTAAAAAAGATAAATAGAAGGGTAAAAAAGATAAGGATGAACAATATAAAGATAAGGATGAAAAATATAAAGATAAGGATAATAAAGATAAAGAAGAGATAAGGGTAAAGAAGACAAAGAAGAGATAAGGATCAAAAAGATAAATAAAGATGAAAAAGAAAAATATGATAAAGGATAAGACAGCGATAAGAGAAAGATAATAAAGACAAATTTGACAAAGATGATGAAGGTAAAAATACAGATAAAAATTAAGAAAGTAAAGAAAGTAAAGAGCTGCGCCCCAAATCTCCCCTTCCTCCACTCCCCTCTAAATCCCTTTTAAATAACCGCCGACTTTCCTTATTCTTTCTTATTCCCGCTTTCCTTACTCGGCCCGACCTCCTCAGCCTCTTACCTCCAACATCCATTTAACCCCAACCTCCCCGACCTCCCGACACCTTCACATCCCCGACAACTCCGCATCTCCTAACCTCCCCGACACCTCCACATCCCCGACAACTTCCCAACCTCCCCGACCTGCCGACAACTCCCTAACCTCCCCGACCTTCCCGACAACTCCGCACCGCCTAACCTCCCCGACCTCCCGACCTTCCCGACACCTTCCCGACCTCTCCGCGACCTCCCGACACCTCCACAACCTCCCCAACAAGCCTCCAAGCTCCCCGACCTCCCCGACAACTCCCCCTACCTCCATTGTCTCCCCAACCTTCCCTACGCCTCCAAAACCTCCCCGACAACTCTTCAACTCTTCCTTGACCTCTCACCCTTCCCCAACCTCCCAAATCCCCCCCCCCCACCCCACCCCCCACGAATCCTACATCCTCCACCTCCTCGCCTTCCTCAAGGTCGTTGTCACGGCGACTCCGAGGTCGCGCCAAGTTTTTCTTCGTCAGAGTAGTGTATTGTGTGTGGGGGGGGGGGGGTAATGAGCAACTTGGGGGGGAGGGTAATGGGCAACGGGTAGTGGGGAACGTGGGGGTGGCTGTGTCACGTGGGCCTCGGTGTTGTTTTTATCAACTTGATCTTTAATATCAATATTATCATTACCACAATTATCATTATTATCATTATCATCGTGGTCATTGTCATGATGATCATTATAATTATCCTTATCATAATTATTAATGTTGTCATTTTCCTTATTATCATCATTATTATTATCCTTATCATTATTTTCATCATTGTTACTATTATCAACATTATTACTATTACTATCATCACAATTAATCATTATTATTACCATCATTATCACCCTTAATATTATTATCATCATCAGTACTATTACAAATGTTATTGATGTTACTGCTATGTTATTATCATTAGTTCTCTTATTACCATTATCATTTTTATTAGCCACTGATCATCATTATCATAATTACTACTATCATAATGTAAACAATATTATTACCATTTTCATCATCTTCATTAGCCACTGATCCTTATTAGATGATCATCATTTTATTTAGCCACTGACCATCATAATTATCATAATTACTACCATCATAATGTAATCAATATCATTACCATTTTTATCATCTTCATTAGCCACTGATCATTATCATCATCATCTTTATTACTATCATCAAAATATCATCACCATTATTATCTTCAAAAGTAGCATTATGATTCATTATCACCATCAACATCTTCCATTATTCTTATCTGAGATTCATCCCATTCATTCTTAAAAGCTATAGAAAGCTAAATATATCTTCCGCTATACTCACTGACTTCAAGGACTGAAACACCTGCAACCGAGGCATCAGTTCACAGCCCCACTTACGCGTGCATGCATAAATCGCCGGTGTTTTCGCAAC
>NW_020868462.1:47500-50000 GCF_003789085.1 Penaeus vannamei | reverse complement strand
GAGAGAGAGAGAGAGAGACAACCAGCTCAGGAAGACAGAGAAAGTGAGAACAAAACAACAGCAAAGAAACACGAGAATTTAATGACCCTCGACATTCCCCGACAAGACTTACTTTACCCCCTCTCCCTCCCTCTCCCCTCTCCCCCTCCCTGCATTCCCTCGTCACTTCACAAACAAAGTCTCGTCACCCCAGCAACCTCACCTGCATTAAGAACCCGCCTTTCCCCTCACTTCCTTCTCCCCAAACACATTCTTTAAGACGCAGGAAGAAAGGGAAAAGAAAAAGAAGAAAAGGAAGAAAAGAGGTTAAAAAGGGTAAAAAATATGTGGAAGAGGGAAATTCAAGAAGAGGTAAAAGCGGAAGATGAGGTAAAAAAAGGAAGAAGAGGTATAACAGAAGATGAGGAAAAAAATGATAAAAGAAGATAAAGCGGTAGATAGAAAAAGGAAGAAAACAGACGAAAGGCAAAAAAGAAAGAAAAAAAAAAAAATGGCAGAGATGGAGAGGAGGAAAAGGAAACGAAAAAAAAAAAAAGATAAATTTGAGAAGAGAAAGAAAGGAAAACAGGAAAAAAAAACAAAAAAAACAGAGACAGAAGTAAAGAAAGAAGAAAAACAATGAAAAGAAAAAGGAAAAAATAACGAAAAAGCAACAAATACACGAAGGCGGCAAAGGAAAAATTAAAAAGGGGAAAATAAGAGGAAGAGATAGGTTTAAGAGGAGGGGAAAACGAGGATTATTTTGGTCTTCCCCGAATCATGGAGGCAGGTGTCCCCTCAGCCCATGAGAGGAAGATTACGGGCATGCGCATACTCTTGGCATCAGGAGGAGGCATGGAGAAAGGGAAGAGAGAAAAGCAGAAATAAAATGGAGTAAGAGAGGGGGAGAGGGAGGGAAGGGGGTAAAAAGAAGGGAGGGAGAAAGAGGGGAAAGGGAGAGGGAGAGGGAGAAGGAGGAGGAGGGAGGGAGGGAGGGAGATAGAGGGGAGAGAGAGAGAGGAAGAGGGAGAATGAGTAAGACGGAAGAGAGAGTGGGAGAAAGGGGAGAGGGAAGAGGGGGAAGGGAGGAGAGGGGAGAGGGGAGAGGGAGGGAGAAAGAGACATATATTGAGAAAGATATACAAATTGATGTCTATACTAATATTCATATAGAGAGCGAATAAAATAGAATAGAATAGGAAAGCAAGAACAAGAGACAGTAAAAAAAATGAAGGAAGGAGTGAAGAAAAAACAAGGAGAAAGTACAAAGACAAAGAATGGGCAGAAAATTACAGCCTTTTAAATGATTTAAAGCGGGAGGGGGGGGAGGCAAGGGATGGAGTGGATATAAACTCAGGTCAAGGTTCAAAGCCAGGGAGAGATTTACGGGTCCTGGATTGTGGGCGACGAAGAAGGAAGGAAGGAAGAAGAAGAAGAAAAGAAAAAAGAAAGAAAGAAAGAAAGAAGAAAGAAAGAAAGAGAAAGAAAGAAAGAAGAAAGAAAGAAAGAAAAGAAAAGAAAGAAAGAAAAGAAAAGAAAGAAAGAAAGAAAAAGAAAAAAAGAAGAGAAAGGAGAAAAGAAAAGAGAAAAAGAAAGAGAGAGAAAGAAAGAAAAGAAAGAGAAAGAAAAAAGAAAGAAAGAAAAAAGGTCGTTTGCCTTTGTCTTCTTGTGGAGTCTTTCTGGTATTAATTGGGAGCATTCTTGTGATAAGAGAGGTACCAGTTGAGGATATTTTTCTCAATTATCGAAAGACTCTCCTTATCATCGACATGCGCCATTATCACTACCCGGAGATGGCGGTCGCTGGCAGCTCTTGAAGTCGTATGAAAAATATGTATCAAAGAGATCTTTTTTTTCTATGTCTCTTCGTTTTCCTCTTCCTTGCTCCTGGCTCTCTCTGCTCTCTCTCAATCTCTCTCCCTCTATCCTCTCTCCTCCCTCTCATCTCCACTCTCTCTCTCCTCTCTCCTCCCCCTCTCTCCTCTCCTCCTACCCTCCCCGCCCCTCTCCCTAATACATCTTTCTAATATCTTTCCTCCTTCTCCCAAACACGACGAACGGGATAAACACACACTCAGCTCGAGCCGCCGCATAAAACATCAAAAGCCAGCGAAGGAGGAGGAGGAAGAAAGCACAAAGTCATGAACTCTTCACAAACTCATGAGCCAGGGATCTCGAGGAGGGTGGAACGGGAGGAGGAGGAGGGAGGGAGGAGGAGGGAGGAGGAGGAGGAGGAGGGGAGGAGGAGGAGGAGGAGGAGGAAGAAGGAGGAGGGAGGAAGGGGAAGTGGAGGAGGGATGAGGAGAAGGAGGAAGAAGAAGAAGGAGGAGAGGAGGAGGAGGAAGAGGAGGAAAGCACCGTATGAAACTCTTCACAAACTCATGAGAGGGATCTCGCGAGGAGAGTGGGGAGAGGAGGGGGAGGAGGGGGAGGGAGGGTGGAAAAGGAGAAGGAGGAGGAGGAAAGAAGGAGGGAGGAGAAAGGAGAGGAGGAGGAGGAGGAAGGAGGAAAGGAGGGGAGG
>NW_020868462.1:32500-42500 GCF_003789085.1 Penaeus vannamei | reverse complement strand
AAAATTGTAGCACATTTCATTACGTCATGAGGTGTCAACCCCGTTTGTAAAGGAGGCGGGGAATGGAGACAAAAACTGCCCCGTCAGGAGTGGTTCCATGGGCTCTCTTGTTTATTTTATCTTTTTTTTTCTTTCGCCTTCACCTTCTCGTGACATGAAGTGGCAAAGTGCTTGCAGTCCCCCACGCCAGAATCACGTGGCGGCGGCGGCGGTGGCGGTGTCCTCGTCATGCTGTGAAAAACCCCCCCGAGCCCACACCGTGCTCATGGCGTGGGTTGTTGAAGAACTCGGGGGGAGGGGGGGGGAAGACGGGGCGGGGGGGGGGCAGCCTCCACCACGCCGCTTCACCCAACATGGCCGTTCATGTAAGGCTACCTACGCCTCGTCCCGTTTTCTTTGCTCGTTCTCTCTCTCTCTCTCTCTCCTTGGGTGGGTGGTTATTCAGGACTTTAAATGATCATCTTGCTCTCTCTCTCTCTCGCTCCGTCTCTGTGTGGCTGTGTCTGCCTCTATCTCTCTCTCTCTTGCTCTCTCGCTCCGTCTGTGTCTGCCTCTGTCTCTCTCCCTCTCTCTCTCCTTTGGACGGTTGGTTATTCAGGCCTTTAAATGATCCTCTTGCTTTGCCTTGCGGGGACGGCAAGGTCCTGCTCGTTGTCAGTCAGAGGCCACGGGTGAACCGAGAGAAATCGTAAAGGCGGGAGAAAATGGATATTGGAGATCGAGCAGCAGCCATCAGCCTTCCTGCCTTACTGGTTTGTACCAGTTTCTCCCATGCATAGATTAGGCCAAGTGGGATTGAATAAGAAAGATGATCAATTTTTGCGTCAGTCCTAATTGTGCAACGGACTTAAAAGTGTGGTTTTCTTGTTCAGCAACGATTGCGCTGTTCCGTGTTACATATCTATCGGGTGCTTCATGTGTGGCTCGACCAGGATTTTTAACCTTAATTCGCAACTGTTCATTTCCCTCATGGATTCTCTCGCGACAACTTTTATATTCTTTTTTCTCTTCCTAACTTCACCTGTTTCTCTCCCTCTTCCTGCTTCTCTGCAATTCCCTTCTTCCCTTTTTACACTCGCAAAAATCTCAACCCCGAGCTATCGAGTTTGCAATGTTGATTCACTTCAGACTTGTGTACCTTCTTCAATCGGCCCCGCCCTCCTCCCTGCCAGGAAATGCATGAATTATTATACATGTTTGCAATTGCACTAACTTCTCGGTAACCTTTTGAATTTTTTATGTTTTTCCCCAAAAAACTTGTGCTGCAAAATCGAGTGAAATTTCCCCCGCTTGCGTTAACATCAACCTCTCTTCTTTCTCTTTATCTGTTCATGAAAGATGCGAAACGAAACTATTTCGCCCCGTAATTCGCTAATACACAGCCTTCGCCGCTACAAGTCTCCCCCCGAGGCGTCTAAAAGGCATGACCTAATTCGACCTCTTGGACACGCAACACCTGCTTCACCCATTACCCATTTCCTCGCCTCAGCAAGTCCACGGCGATGCTTCCCTCGGCAACCTTTCGGCTATTGTGTGCAGCGGGCGGCTGACTTGACAGCTTGCTCAGTAAGTGCTTTTTGCCGGTTCTTTGCCTGTCAGTTACTCTTCTCTCATTTCATGGTACCTTTCCTGTATTGACTTATTACCTCAATTCTTTCCTTCCTTTCTTTTGATCGTTTTTTTTTTTTTTTTTTTTTGGTTCGATCGCTGGAACTTCCTTGCTGCGTGATTTCATGGGTGGAAGACGTATGTCGATAAGACAAGACAAGATGGGGCGGGTGGTTTTTACTTCCTTTTCCTGTGCGATACTTTTATTTAATTGCTTGTCTGTGCATTTATGATCTTCTCTCTCTTCTCTCTCTCATACTCCCTCTCTCTCTCTCTCTCCCTACTCCCCCCTCTCTCTCTCCCATACTTCCTCCCCCCCCCCTCTCTGTCCCATACACCCCTTCTTCTCTTCCATACTTCCCCCCCCCTCTCTCTCCCCCTTTTCTCTTTCGTTCTCCTTCTCCCTCTCTCTCGCTCTTAGTGCCAGAGGTATTTTGGGCAATTCTTTAATTTCTCGTGTACCGATTCATGCACTTCATTTATTAACATGCTGCCTATGTGTGCAGATACTATCAACAGTCCTTGCCACTTCAATCATTATCCAATTGTCACGTCGTTCTTGAGTTCTTTGCCATTGCTTTTTGTTCGTCTGCGATTATCCTAATTACTCGAATTCGTCCTTTGCTCTTTCTCCCCCCAACCCCCCTTTTTTATTCTCTCTTTTTCCTCCCTTCTTATCACGTTCCTTCGAAGTCTTTAGTCCGAGAGATCTCATTTGCATTCCTGTTAGAGCGAAGTCGATTCCCTTCTGTTGCCTTTTTTTTTTTTTTTTTTTTTTTTTTTTTTTTTTTTTTTTGCGAAATAGTTCAGTTGCTGTTGGCTTTGCATTCGAAGCACGGCGACGCTGCTTCGTGTTCACGCTTCAGGCTGACTGTGTTCATATTTACGAAGGCAAAAGAATGTTACAATCTTATCGTTGATTATTTCAGGGATCTTTTATTTGTCAATCTCTCTCTCTCTTCTCCCCTCTCTCTCTCTCTTCTCTTCTCCTCTCTCTCTTCTCCTCTTCTTTTCTTCCTTCTCTACCTCTCTTCTCTCTTCTCCTCTCTCTCTCTCTCTCCTCTCTTTCTTCTCTTCTTCTTTCCTCTTCCTCTTTCCTCTCCTCTCTCTTAAATTATCTATCTCTAAGTCTACACTGTCCCACTGTCCTTTGTGTCTCTACCCCCCCCCCCCGTTTCTCTCATACCCACCTACCTGTCATGAGGGTGAGGGGGGGGGGTCCGCCCTCTACTCAAAACTGCAATGTTACAGTGAGTTTCTTTCGATCCATGTCTTTTTTCTCTTCTTTCCCTCTCTCTGTCTGTACCTACCCTGCCTGTCTGTCTGTCGGTCTGTTTTTCTTCTCTCTCCTCTTGTCCTCTCTCTCTTCTTTCTTTTATTTTTTTAATTGTCTTGATTTGGATTTTGATTATGTTTTGTTGATTTGTGTTTTTATAGCTTGCTGGTTGTTATGGCTGCTTTAGCCTTCTCTCTCTCGTCTCTCTTCTCCTTTTCTCCTCTCTCTCATCGTTCTTCCCTCTTTCTCTCTTTCTCATTCCAACTCTCTCTTCTTTCTCTTCCTCCCTCACTCCTCTCTCTCTTCTCCCTCACGTCCCTCTTCCTCTCCCCTCACTCCTCCTCTCCCTCTCCCGTCTCCCCTCTCCCTCTCCCTCTCCCTCTCCCTCTCTTTCTCCGCTCTTTCCTCCCCGCCCACTCCGTCTTTTCTCCTCACATGTCTTTCTCCTCTTCTCTCCTCTTCAGCATCTTTCTCTCTTGTCTCTCGTCTCCTCATCTCATCTCTCGTTCTGTCTCTCTCAGTCTCTCTCATCTTCTCTCTCTCATCTCCATCTCTCTCTCTCTCTTCCCTCCCTCCCTCTCTCCCTACCCTCGCCTCCCTCCCTCTCCCCCTTCCTACCTCCTCCTTCTCGCTCACCGTGGCTGCTCGCCCTCCCTCCTCACTCCTCCCTCTCCCTCACTCCCTCCCTCTCCGCTGCACTCCCTCCCTCTCCCTCACTCCCTCCGCTCTATCTCTTCATCTCCCTCACTACCTCTCCTTCCTCTCTCTTCTCCCTCATTCCATCCCGGCACTCCCTCATCCCTCTCCCTCCCTCTCCCCTCCTTCCTCCCCGTCCCTCTACTCCTCCTATCTCTCTCTCCTCCTCTCGTTCTCTCTCATCTTCAATCTCTCTCCGTCTCTCTCGGTCTCTTCTCTCCTCCTCTTCATCTCTCTCTCTCCCTATCTCATTCTCTCTTCTCCTCCTCCTTCCTTCGTACGTCTCATCTATCATCCTCCATCTACTCTTTCTCGTCCCCTGATCTTACATTCTCTCATCTCTCCTCTCCTCTATTACTCCTCCTCTCTCCCTCACTCCTCCTCCGCTCTCTCTCTCTCATCCCTCACTCCCTCCCTCTTTCTACAGCCATCACTCCAGTCCCTCCTCTCTCTCTCCCTCACTCACACCTCCGCTCTCTCTCTCTCACCACCCCTCAAAATGTGTATCACTTCCCTCCCTCTCTCTCCTCTCACTCCACTACCCTCTCATCACTCCTCACATCGAAAATAACGACCCAAAATCACCCTCCTCTCCAATCTGCTCCCTACACTCCCTCCACTCTCTCTCGCTACAGTCCCCCATTACGCCATAATCACACATGAGCCTCTTAAACTATCTCTCTCACTCACTATCCTCCCATCTCTATCTCTCCTTCCACTTCCTCACTCTTACTCTCTACATCTCAATAATCTTCCTATCCTCATCTATCCTCCTCTCTCTTTCTCTCCCTCTCATCATCCTCCACTACCCACTATCATCAATCGCTCACATCGCACCACTCTCTCTCTATCGCTCACAAAGTACTCCTTCTCGTCTCTCATCTCCCTCGACTGTACGGAGCCCTCTCTCCCTCTCTCTCTCTCACCTACACTCACCATCCCTATCTATGTACTCTCACCCTCACGCACCGAGCCACTCAACCATCTCTTCTCTCTCTCTCATCATTCACTCGCTACACAATACACGAATTGTCTACTCTCTCTACTCCCACTTCCCTACATCCCCGCAGACCTCTCTCTCCCTCAACTACCCTACCTCTCATCTACCTCTCTCTCCCAAACTCTCTCCCTCCCTACCCCGGGAGCACCTCTCTCTCCCCTCCCCCTCTCTCCCTCTCTTCTCCCTCACTCCACCCCCATCATCTCCTCAATAACCTCTCCTTCCCCCTCTTCTTTACGGGACACCTGTGCTTGAATCTCGCTCAGAGACAACCACGCCCGTGCGCTTGTCCTCGAGGCGGTCATCCGAGGTGGGCGGGGGTGCAGGGGGGGGGGGAGTTGCGGGGGTGAGGGTCCTTGATCTGATGGAGGAAAGGGGGAGGGGGGAAGAAGGGTGAGGGGGTGCACGAAAGGCAGCCTATCCCCCCCCACCCACCCTAACACACGTGCACACACTGTTTTTTTTTTTTTTTTTTTTTTTTACGCTCTGATTTCACCACGAGGAAATTCTGAAGCTCGTACTCCCTAAACTGTTGTTGTTTACGTCTTTCTTCTCCCCTTATCATAATCTCTTGCTTCTGATTTTTCCTTACTCCTATCAATGTTATTATCCTTATGATCATTTTTATTATCAGTATCATTATTAATGACATTTTATTATCATCAATATATGTATCAACATCATTACTGTTATCATTTTATTATCAGGATCACTGTCAGTATAATTAATATTATTACTATCATCATCATCATCATTCTTTATTACTATCCTTTACATTTACGCTCCCCTTTCTCCCTCTCTTCTCTTCGCATTTTTGTCTCTTCCTCTTCCTCCTTCACTCCTTGCTTGCGCACAACATTTCTCAACCTTATCTGACGCGTTATCTCCATTACATAATCTTTCAGATTTTTTTAATGATATGTAACCTACATTGTTGACAAATTGCGTGTAAATGTATATTTGTAAATAACATATCTGTTACAAAATTACTTTCATACACAATACTTCTACCCATATATATATATATATATATATATATATATATATATATATATATATATATATATATATATATATATATATATATGTGCATACAACATGAGCCTATATAACATACATTCATTCATATACACAAGTATTATACATAAATATATAAATAAATACATACATTCATACATATGTGTTAACACACATAAATTTTAAATAGGTTTATATATAACATAGATAAAACATATAGAGAAACAGGTAGATAAATAGAGAGATACAGATAGATATACATATATGCACAAACACAAACACACACACACGCAACACACACACACACAACACATATCTATATCTATATTTTATATCTCTCTCTATATATATATATATATATATATATATATATAATATATATATATATATATATATAAAACAAACAATAATAATATATATATATCAAACTCAATATGTGAGCAAATAATCTATGTCCAATTTCTAGCCTCCTTCACGGAAAACCCTCCCGTCCCCCTCCCTCTCCCCCCCCTCCCTCCTGATCCCCTCGCCCTCCACAGAACCTCATTCCCGGCTCCATTCCCAGCGCATTTGGAATCTTTGGAATCTCCCTCCCTGTGGAAAAAGGGGGAACGGCAGAATATTCTCGATGGCTGCTGGCTTTCTCTGTGGTTAGGTGTGTGTGGGTATCGGCGGTTGTTTCATCAGAAGAGGAGAATGTGGAGATGGAGGGAAAAGGAATAAGTTGCATGTACAAACACATTCTCTCTCTCTCACTTCTCTTCTCCTTCTCCTTCTCTCCTTCTCTCTCTCTCTCTCTCTCTGTATGTGTGTGTGTGTTGTGTGTTGTGTGTGTGTGTGTGTGTGTGTGTGTGTGTGTGTGTGGTGTGTGTGTGTGTGTGTGTGTGTGTGTGTGTGTGGTGTGTGTGTGTGTGTGTGTGTGTGCGCGCGCCAACGCGCCGCGTGTGTGTTTTTTCTGTATGTGTGTAGAGGTGTATGTAAAAGAGAGAGAGAGAGAGAGAGAGAGAGAGAGAGAGAGAGAGAGAGAGAGAGAGAGAGAGAGAGAGAGAGAGAGAGAGAGAGAGAGAGAGAGAGAGAGAGAGAGAGAGAGAGAGAGAGAGAGAGAGAGAGAGAGAGAGAGAGGGGGGGGTGGAGGGGGTAAAGACAGACGAAGCTAACATTTCGCAGTATTTTTCGTGGAAATCCATACGCCACAGCTTTTCGTAGTAGGAGCAGCTTCCCTTGAGACCTATTCTTAGAAAGACTTGTTTATCCATACTAATGAGAAGGCTGACCATATACTGCTGACATATGGCTAGAACCTCTTTTTCTAACGGAGCAAAAGGCGATAGTTCCCCTAGTTCTAACAGGATACCTACTGAAAAAAAAAATATAAAGATGGAGTCTGGTATGAACTCCGGGGCCATCTTGGTACTCGAGTGAGGATAAAACTCAACACCGCAGGGAATTCAGCCGCCAAAGAATGGGGAGATTAGACCCTCCTCGATGAGTCAGGAGGCTGAAAGAGTCTCTCTGTATATTGGAAGCTGGTGAGCTCTTGTGCATGAGAGCAAGCGGAAAATTAGGAAGTAGTTATCTCGAGGGTCAGACAGACAGGAGAT
This sequence comes from Penaeus vannamei, assembly GCF_003789085.1. NCBI lineage: Eukaryota > Metazoa > Arthropoda > Malacostraca > Decapoda > Penaeidae > Penaeus > Penaeus vannamei. The sequence goes on along the minus strand of NW_020868462.1, from coordinate 35,302 downwards.
CTCACGAACGTACTGAAGGTAGTGAACAGGAACTGCCTTGATTCATACTTATTTTTTTCATTTTTTTTATATAGAATCTTGCCTCAATATAATACTGCCGCCCTAGATAGGAGCATCTTTCAGTTGAAGAGGACTAGACCCGATCCAAAGGAGACTAACAAGAGAAACTATATAACGGACGATAAAAACCTCTCATTATATTGATAACAAAACCAGATCGCGTGTGTTGGGGAAAAAAAGATATCTATAATAGGCATCACAAAACAAATATTTCTGCTTTTAGAGATACATACGGACAACAGGGATGAGCGAGCACGGGTATATCTGCCCAGACAGGTAAGGAGAGCAAGTCTGAGTGTGTTGTATGCTTTAAGAACAGGAAGGTAAGATTAAGAGAGAAGTGTAGAATGATAATTAAGGGAAAATGTTGCGCAAGAGTGATTCTGCCAAGGAAACTGAGATAAAGAGGATCATAAGAAACTTGGGGATACGAGGTGGAAACAAGGGTAGCAAAAATCAAATATATAAAAAAACAATAGCAAGAAAATAGAGTGGAATTATAATGATAATGATAATACCAGTAACGTTTATGTTAAACATACCATTCTTATTAACATCAGCATCACCTTTGCCTTATAAATAGCTTCGTTTATTTTTACCATCACCGTCGCTCTCATCACCAAAACAAAAAACAAACAAACAAACCAAAAATAAACAGATGAATCGCAGAAGTGGTCGGCCGTGACCATGAATCCTGGAATGCGGCTAAACAGTTTTCCTTCCCGTCCGCTTTCCTCTGTTCGTGTTCTTCTCTGCGTTGGGTTGTCAGAGGAGTCGTCGCCTTTTTCTTAGTTTCCCCTTCCGCGCGTCATCTAAATCCCATTTTCTTTCTCACTGAGCCGCCTTTTCAAAACTTTTCGCCCGTTTCTGTGTCTCGGTTCACCCCTTCTTCGTCCCCTTGTGATTCTTCCCCCATTCGGTCTTCTGTCTTGTGATGTTTTTAATTTATCTAATTACCTATTTCCGGGGGATCAATGTTTGTAAGCGAATATTACCCTTAAATACACCAGTACTAGTATGAAAATGGTGCGCCCGACAGAAAACTAAGCAATCAGGAGAAAATGGTATCCCTTAACTTATATATTCGTGAGTTTTCTTGTTCTTCCTTTCGTTGTTCTTGTTACACACACGCGCGCGCACATACACATAAACATATCACGCTATACTATCTTCCTCTAAAAATATATGGATTAAAAAAAAACAGTTTATGATACGTTTGAACAAAGAAAACTCTGAAAAAAACAACCTAGAATTATCACCAGACTTTAAAAATACCGACGCCAATAAACCACAATCGTTCGTACACATCCACCAAGAAAGACAAAACAAGAAAAAAAAAAAGAAAGAAAGAAAGAAAAAAAAAAACTCGACACAGAGCCAACGAAGACATAACATACAACACATAGTACGCATACAATAGTCTACGAGACCTCATGACAAACACACACCCAGGCACATGGCAGCCCAACACACGCTTATTCTTGGTCACGAGGCGAGGGTCACGTGACTTCACGGTATTGGCACCTCAAAATGGCACCTCGATATGGCACTTCGGGAAAAAAGTGACTCGAGGAGAAAGAGTCGGGTTTGTTTATGTGGGGATATTTTTGGGGGGGCGTTTGTGTGGATATGTTTGGATATCGCGCGCGTGTGTGTGATTGTGTGTGTGCGCGTGTTTCTGTGTGTGTGTGCGCGTGTGTATGTTTATGTCTGTGTGTGTTTATGTGCTGTGTGTGTGTCATGTGTGTGTGTGATTACGCTGTGTGTGTGTCAATAAGTGTGTGCAGTGTAAGTCTATAATGTCATGTGTGTGTGTGTGTAAGTCTATATTCATATGTGTGTTTGCTAGAGCATACATGTGACCACATAAAGATACGCCTACGAGCACTCACAATCACTTTATCGCCCACCAAAAAAAAAAAAAAAAAAAAAAATCGAGCGACGCTTACCTTTAGGACAGGTGCAACAGCGAGTCGTGACGGAGCGGCAGCGAAGGAGCCGAAGAACAGGGGGGGGGGGGGAGAGGAGGACTTCGAGGAAGGGGGGAAGAAAGCGTCCGTGGAAGGAGGAGGATCAAGGAGGAGGAGGAGGAGGATGAAGGACAAGGAAAGAAATCCTTCTCAGAGGTCACACAAGCGGAGGTCACAACGCGCGCTGGGCTTCACGACCTGTTGGAGAAGGGAAAAAAAACTGTGTAAACTTGTTGAAACTGGTCCTGATGACGCGATTAGTTTAAAGACACGGAACGAGGAATTGTTACTAGTTCCCTGCGACGCATAAAACCACATACACATACTCTGACAGACATACGGACATACGTTTGCTTAAACACACACTTAAAAAAACACACACACACACATACACTCACATAGACACAAACACACATACACACACACACACACACATATATTATATATACATACATACACACATACACACACACACACACACATATAATATATATATATATATATATATATATATATATATATATATATATATATATATATATATATATATATATATATATATACGTAGACCTCGTATCCAAAAACACGCACACATACATTTGAAGCACAAAATCATACATAAGAATATATACGCACACACACATGCGTACATACACACAGACACACACACACATATATATATATATATATATATATATATATATATATATATTATATATATATATATATATATATATATATATATATATATATATATATACATACGTAGACC
>NW_020868462.1:0-7500 GCF_003789085.1 Penaeus vannamei | reverse complement strand
GGTGGGAGGGAGAGAGAGAGGGAGGAAAGCTGGTGTTTACCTTTTTTAACTTTCATTCCGAGTAGAATTCCATCCATGTGATTTACTTTAGGTTAGATTCGCTGCCATGGCGATGCGGGAGAAATGGCAAGACGGAAATTTCCGACGTTCTTAGTATGTCAGAATGACAACAACGATTTTATATTAATATTCATCATTATTAAACCAACATATATCATTGTTATCTTTATAATACTCATTATAACCAATGTTACTAGTATTATGATTATGATTATCGTTGTTATTATTAAAAATATTATCCTCACTATTATTATATTTAGTATGATGATGATAATTATCAGTGATAGTAGTAAGAAGCAGTAACCTCTCTCTATCTCAATAAAAATGCGCAGGGCGTCAAATGAGCGCTTAACACGCATATAAACAGCAGAAGCAGTCGTCGTGCTCAGGCTTTGCAATTTCCTATCCACTGGCATTGTATGTTTAAAACCGCTGTGTACAGTAGTTTCCTCAAACGCAAAATATCTATATCTAAATTGTTTAGACACGCGCACGCACACACACACACACACACGAACATATATATATCAATCCTAATACGAACCGATACATCCGAATAAATCCCCATGCATCCCACGTAGTCCTGGTGCCGAGGCAGCGAGGCGGCGTATGAACTACAAAGCTTATGGCAACTGCTGCATCAACAGGCAGAAGCTCGGATGTGAAGAGATTGCATTCTCTTCAGTCATTCGAAGGCAAGAAATGGAGAACCGGCTCCGCATTGCTCCTTGAACAACCATGCTCTAGGACAGTGTTGTACAAGCTGGGGTCAGCAACACAGATCATAGGGGTACGTGAACAAACAAGGAACACGCACGCCTCTCATCTCATGATAAGTTGTGCAAGTATTTTTCAAGTATTCTGTTATTAAATCATCTTTTTTATTCGTGTATTAAATTTGAATTTATCAACCAACAGTCCTGTAATGCAGTCTTTTCATTAGTATATGTTTGCATTATCCTAATTAAAACAGTTGGTTTAGCCATGGTGGACGGGGTGGGAGGGTCGTTACAGTACAAGAAGGCAATAAAGGGTACAATAGGCGAAAATGTTTGGACAACACTGCTCTAGGAGACTAAAAGATGGCAAAGAGCAGTGGCGTGAATGAAGCCATGACCACGAATTAAGGGACGTCGCCTGGTAGGAGTAGAAACAGCTGAGGCCAAGGGGTAAGGCAGGTAGCATCCGACCGTCATCAAATAAGTAGTACAACTTCATCTTAACATCGGTACACTGAATGTCGGAAATCTTAGCAGAACGGGTCAAAGTAAGTGGTGCAAGACATGGACAGAATAGGTCCTGACATACTAGGATTGTGGGTTCTACTGGCCAGGAAAATGAAAATGGAATGAGACAGTCACATGATATCAAGTCTCTCTTGGGCTGCTAGAGTATTTTTAGAGTGAGAGGTGATATATATTTGAAAGGAAAACCAACTGACATCGATACTGTTCAAACCTATGCACCAAGAACTTTCTGAAAACGATCAACAGTCCCTCTCTGAAGACCTCAAGAAAGCACTTTCTATCTACAAGTCAAGAAATTCACCCTGGCATGGGAGACGTCAAACGTAAAAGTAATGAGTAAGGAGAAACACCAAGAGAAGGATGGAAGTCAAACAACTCAGACATTACGAACGCTGCAAGACCAGACTCTACGTAAGGTGACCAATCAAAGAATCAAGTAGACTATACATCTGCACTGCCAATGATTCAAAAGCGCCATCAGACAATGCGAAACAGTGATCACAAGTTTCTTATGACGAAATTTTGCATCCTTAAAACAAAGAAAGGAAAGTAAAAGAAGAAAAATGCTGGGCATGTCGCTGACACTTCGATTCTCAGATAAAGTAAATAAATTCCCGAGTTCTGGACATAAGAGACATAATGACTCCTCTGTTAACTTGAACAACCTTGAGGACTTATACTACCTAAAGACATTCATAAAACAGTTATGGATGACATCCGAGATCAACAGAGCTAATGGCAAAACATAAATAAACAGACAGGAATACAAAGAGACCAACGAAAATGGCCATAATAAACGCGAAGATGAAAGGACACAACACTAAAATAAAAGAAGATCAAAAGGATGCACAAGTTTAAACGAAGAACGAGTCAACTGAGCCATAGATGATGACAAGTCTGCAGCATCAAGTTCGGAAAAGAACTTAAAAAAAGATGACTAAAATGCGAAGAGGATCTGTCATGCCACCGAACCGAACAGACCAGGAAGCAACACACACAAGCAATTCCTTTGCCGACTGGGCTTGCCTCCCAGGCCTATTTCAGACTTGGCTGGGGTGGCACACTTGCTTTGCTGTGCCAACAAAGTGATACGATTTCTTTTTGTATCACTTGCATCGAAAACAAGTTTAATGCTGAAGCCTATTAAGAGGTGCATGATATTCATTTTAGTTGCTAGATCGAAACTGTAGCAGCCCTGGGTAGTTGACACGAGGAGACGGATATGTAAACTGAAATGAAGGTTACAGGTTCACAGCAACAGCAACAGAATGCATTATTATTATCATTATTGCAATTGCAATGCATGCACAATAGTAGCAAGACCTGAATGACCCATCCTCTGCAGCCACGACCAAATCAGCCACGATGGGAACAGCGTGTCACCTGAAGCCACAGCCAAGCTCGCCGTGGCGCAATTATATGTCCCTATGAAATCGTAAAAGTTCTCAAAAGTATGAAGAGGAATAAAATACCTGGGAATGACAATATCGCAAAAGAAGTGTTGGTAGTCCATGTGGATACAAATACCGAGAAATTATCATTCTATGATCATTAATAATATATCAATTGCCGTTGTTCACACATACGAAACCACAGAAACGCACAAAACACGCAAAACACAATGAAAAACCAATATCAAAAGGCAAAATTGGAAGCCATTGCAAACGAGATCCTTCAATCCAGGTACAGTTTCCTGCAAATGAAAGAATCAATATCCATTTCAACCTGCCTAAAAGGTGATCCCACAGAGCGCCCGAATCACCGGCGAATAGCAATAAAATCATGAAACAAAATCCATTATCTCTGTTGTCACATACAAAAAGAGAGGAAAAGTCCACAGAGAAATTAAATGGCAGGAATGTGGCCCTCGAAATAGACAACGGTAGAAGAAAAGCGATATATGTTGTCATATTTACAACACAACACAACGCGATATATATATTGTCATATTTACAACACAAAGAAAAACACAGATGGAAGAAAAGCGATATATATATTGTCATATTTACAACACAAAGAAAAACACAGATGGGAAACAATGTATTTACTGCTTTTCTTGATTCTGAAAAAGTCTTCGATTGCGTCAAACATCGAAAATATGAATGATTTTGAAGACGTGAGTTGATGGCAAAAATGCCGACAGTCTGAGAAACGCTGTGGGAACAAGTAACTGCCATATCACTCAATGGAAAACTCAGTGAATGGACTCAAATGAAAAGAGGTGTGGGGAGATTTACGTGTAATATCACCAGATTTAGCCCCGCCCACCCCTTTTGCAAAAACAATTGTGCTCAGAGTAAAAGAAGAACAAATCTCTTACAACAAAACATTGATCAAGACATGCAGATGACGCAAAGGCGATTTACAACCCTCGCGAATGTTACAAGAGACAAGAGAACAAAGAGGGCAACAACCAGAACAAAACACCAAAATGCAAGATCCTTTTAGAAGGAAAAAAATCAATCAGTAGAAAATTTCAACTACTTTGGCCAAAATTGCAGACGCAACACATCAATCAAAACCCGAATTGTTTATAAAAAAGACCTTTATAAAAATGTCAAGTGCCCTCAAAACAGATTTTCAATAGACCCTCCCAGAAAAAATATAAAAATATAAATATGATGCCCCACGTGGTCCACCCTCACATAGGCCTACGGAATCGAACCTTTGACATTGAGTAAACAAGATAAAAAAAATCGCTTAGAAGCATTGGAGATGTGAATGAACTCACATAACAAGATTCCATTCATAGACGAATTACTGAACGACGAAGTGCTAGAAGATTCTATTGAAAGTAATTCCAGGACAGAAAGGGAGATTGGCGGCCCGGGATGGAGATAACAAAGGAAGATTGGCGGGCCATGAAGGGGGGAGAGGATGGAGTCTACGAGGAGCTGTGGAGTTGGCACAGGATTAGTTTCAAAGGCTTGGTCGACGGCACCTCGAGAAGAAAATATCCTAATACGGTCTATAGAGCATTAATGTTATTCTAAACTAAGCAAAATACTTTTCTATTGATTATTTTAGGTTTAAGGCTGTTTAAAGACACGCGCGCGCGCGCGCGTGTGTGTGTGTATGTGTGTTAGCAAATGAAATTTAATGATTCTATAATTAATAAGGTGCTAAGGTTACTCTTTACGGCAAGGACGCACTAACCTAGATGATATGAGGATGATATTCTTGTAGAAGACAAAAATTGCTGCTATTGGTGCATGGAATAACTTAGACACTAACGGTAACGCCACAAATAAAGGAAATCCATTCGGTATTTGAGCTATAGCTTGCCGTGCATACTGGGGTGAAGACAAGGCCATCAACTCTCCCCTCTAAGTACGCCCAGTCACGGCAACTTAGATTGCTGAGTACATTTTGTGACGTGGAGTTGCGGACTTCGTTTCTAGCGAGTGCGTCCGTGATGAATAACTAACAAAAATAATAATGATTAGGATTGTGATAATGATGATAAAGACAATGATAGTAACCGTGCTAACGATAATGGTGACAATAACAATGGTAATTTCGTTAAAAAGTTTTAAAACAAGGCGCACCCGCAGTCGATCCGAATCTACCTTGTGTGTACAAACTACTACAAACATCGCTTTTCATTCGCGAAACACCATTGCCCTTCCCATTCACCGCATTTCCCACCCGGGACGCTCCATCCATAACAGTATTCTGTAAATTAAAAATGCAAATTGGGTTTACCTTAGGGAACGGTGGCCGAAAAGGTGACGAATCTCTGAAGAATGCCTTCATCAAGATCCCGGTCATTGATAGGCCTGTCATTTCCTACAATATCAGTGCTATCACCAATATCGTAATTCGTTTTTATCGTAATTCCTAATTCGTTTTCACTGTGTTGTGGGGAAACAATTTAGAATCTCACGCAGCACTGTAAACAAACTTCACTTCCGCTCACAAGCACCGTGACAACAAACCTGTCAAATTTGCCGGTAGATGGCTGCACATTCGGAATATTAGGATTTAACGCGTGTATCTGATGATAAAATGTCTGTTCATGAGAACATCGAACTTGATATATTCAAGCATTTATATTCAAAGAATACGGATTCCGATATAATATGCTAGAAATCAAATTACCTAAATATATTAAAACAGCAGTGATAATGATGATAGTAATTAAAGTAGTTGTAATGATCATGGCAATAGTACTAGAAATGACATTGATAATATAAACTTATTCGAAATGAGAGTAATGATGATAATGATAGTGATGTTAATGAAAAATAAGAATATAGTGGTAGTAGTAGTAGTAATAAAGAAAATGATAGTGATAATGATAAAAGAATGTTGATAATAATAACAATTGTAATGATAACAATAATAATAACAATTTTGATAATGATGATATCAATAATGATATGAGTATTGATGACGATGATGATGATGATGATGGTGATGATGATAACATTGATATGATGATAGTAATAATAATAACAGTGATGATAACAAATAGAATGAAAGTGAAAACGATACTAATAAAGATAACATAAATAATGATAATGATTCGTAGTAATAGTAATAATGATAATTATAGTAACAATGACAAAAATCACAACAATTATGACGATGGTGACATTAACAAAGAAGGTGATAAATAATAATAACAATGATGGGATAATAATAATGCTGATAATAATAGTAGTAGCAGTACTGATAATAGTAGTAACAGTACTGATAATAATGATAATATTGATAATAATAATGGTACTACCACTACTACTACAACTAGAAATAATGATAATAATTAAAACAAGAGCAATGATGATAATGGGAATAATAAGAACGTTTTTAATAATAACTTATCATAATAATGCTTATCATTGCCATCAATGTGATCATAAAGAATATTATTACTAACAAAATTGCAATGACAGTGATAATGATGACAATTACGATAATCATGATGATAAAAGATAAACCAATAACTACAATAAGCAAAATATATAACACTTGTTAGATACAAGCACAAGCCTTTTTAATGATATGGATTTTTTTCAAGAGTGAAATAAATGTCAAACATTTTCATGTGAAATGTAGAGATGAGTTTAAAGGAGTCTCCCCAGTAATTTCTGTATAAGAAAACGATTTTTATCTTTAAGGTAGACTAAATTAACTGAACATTTCCTTGTGCTAATACACTAATCTGAATAAACGTTACCACATACGAAATCTATCAAAGGTGGAAAAAGAATCTTATTATTTATTTGGTTTCAGTATTGCAGTGCAAATAAATATAATTAGTTACGAAGGCACACACACACACACACACACACACACACACACACACCACACACACACACACACACACACACACACACACACACACACACACAACACACCACCACACACAACAACACACACACACACAACACATACCACACATACATAGATATGTGTGTGTGTTGAAATAATATAGTATATATATATATATTATAATATAATATATATATATAAATTAATTATATATATTAATATTATATATATATATTATATATATATATATTATATTCCAAACACACATCTGTTAGCACGATTGTAAACATTATCAGTTAATCATGAATATTGAAAGGTATGTATATTGCGATGAAAAAACTATTTAAGCTCGGGATAGCGACAAGAAAAAGAGAAAACGATCAGTCATAGAAAATGGTATTATATTAGACTTTTTATGGGGGACCTTTTTAATACTGAACTCAAACAAACATTTCTTTCTCGCTCCTGTTCATTTCCTTAAAATTATATATTCGCATATTATATATACTATGCGTATATATAGTAGTATGTAGGGGGGCGGGACCCAACTTCTGACCCCACTCCTCAACGTACGACTACTTTCCAGTAAACAAACAAATAGAATAATACCTTAGTTGCCCAGCTGTAGAGAATACTGATATCTTGCAGTTGACATGGCAGCTGCAACTGAGTCTGGTATTCAAGATGAAATAACCATTAAATCAAGCATCATCTGAATATAAATGTCAGACATTTTAGTGTATAAGTTGATGTGTGTATCTCTTAAGAACTGCAAAAATCTAGGACCTCAGGCTGATTTTTTGGGAACCTACTTGCGCTCCCCCCCCTCACCCCCACCCACCTGGATAATATACTAGTCCTTTCTGCTTTTGATATAGATTAATGTTATAAGCTTTTATGATTTCGTATTGATTTA
>NW_020868461.1:338192-345692 GCF_003789085.1 Penaeus vannamei | reverse complement strand
TCTCACTCTCACCCTCAACCTTACTCTCACTCTTGCTCTCACCCTCACTCTCGCTCTCACTCTCACTCTCTGCTCCTCACCCTCACCCTCACCCTCTCACCTCACCCTCACTCTCACTCTCGCTCTCACTCTTACTCTCACCCTTACCCTCAAACTCACTCTCACTCTCGCTCTTGCTCTCACTGTCACCTTCATCCTCATACTCTCGCTCTCACCCACAAACTCACCCTCATCCTCACTCTCACTCTCGCTCTCACCCTCACTCTCACTCTTACTCTCACTACTACTGTCACTCTTACTCTCACTCCCTCTCCATCTTCTTCTCCCTCTCCCTCTCCCCCCCCTCTCCCTCTTCCTCTCTCTTTCTCTCTTTCTCTCCCTCCCTCCCTCTCTTTCTCCTCAAACTCTTTCCAATCTTTTCAATTTTCTGCTTCAGCTGATCTTAAAAGTGTCATTCTCTTCCTTGATCATGCCATTCAATATTATCTTTTCATCTCCTCTTCATTAAAAAAGGAAAAATGTAAAATGAATTTCGATTCGCCCTTGATATTAGCGCTCAGACAGATGTTGATACTATGAATGATAAAGAAATTCTTCTAATTGATTTAGAAAATTTCACCAGACGAAGCTTCAATGGTATCAGACCGCAATGTCAGTAGCTTTGGTGCCTCTACCACTCAAAAAGAAAGAAAGAAGAAAAGAAAAGAAAAGAAGGTGGCAGAGAGGAGGAGAGGGTATGTCTCACGAGGGATAAGCAAAATGGCTCCCAAGTGCACTAAGGCATATGATGGGGAAGATGGTGTAAAAACGGACAGGAAGGAACTCTCCCACGTACGCCCGAGCTGGCATTTATATACCAGTCCATAGTCTAGATAGTAATGGGCAGCATCGTACGGTAGGGAATTATTAATATCCGAATAATGATGGTTTTATGACGATTTATATGACATGTAAGTAACATCGGTTGAAATGAGACATGATTCCGTTTACTCCCTCGACCTCATGTGTGTGATGAACATGTTACTTTAGGGCTTCGCTTACACTGTGTAATATAACAAGGCCCTTAAATGCACTGAACTTCACCCCTGATCTCTCCAGTGTCCTATTCCGCCCGATATTTCCACCAACCAACCTCAACTGGAGAAACAACCATTGTCCTCCTCAGCAGAATACTCATGGAGGTCACAGCGCCAGGCGGTTAGAAGTAGCAATCACCATCGGCCCCAGAGCTGACGGGGTCGTTGTCGTCCCAGGAGAGCCAGCTGAGAGTGGGCCACGCTCGGTTGGCTCATGGCTGGCTCATGGCTGGAGGTGAACGCCCTCTTTCCGGGGTCGTTCGCCGTGACCCATGGCCCGGAAAACGGCGCTGTGTTCTTTCTCGCGCGGCAGATGGGCGGAGGAATGGCGGTCGGTGTCTCTGTTTCTTTGCTTCATTGCCCCTTGTTTTGTCCACTTCTCTTCTCTCTCTCACACACGCACACATTCCTTACACTCTTTCCTTAATTATATATATATATATATATATATATATATATATATATATATATATATATATATATATATATATATATATATATATATATATATATATATATATATATATTATATATATATATATATATATATAATATATATATATATATATATATATATATATATGTATGTATGTATAAATATAATACTATCATCATATCATTGTTAGAAGTATCGTTATTACAATTATTATTATTATATCACCATTATTATTGCTGTTGTTGTTGCTTTTGTTATTATCATTATTATTGCCATCATCATTACTATTACATTTATTAATATCATCATCACTATCAATGAAATCATTTATATTATTATTACCATTATCATTAATATCGTTGTTTTAAATACTTATTATTGCTATATTTACTTCATTTTTATATCATCGTCATCAATATTGTTATATTTATTTTAATTATCATCATAATTACTTCTATTGTTAATATTTTCATGATCATTTATTACTATTCGCATTATCATATTCATTATTGTTATCGTCCTCAGTATCGTTTTCGTCATCAGCATCATCATTATTATCATTAGTATTATCATTATCATGACAAATTTTATTATTATCAATTTCATTATCATTAGTAGTAATAGTTGTAGTAACAGAAGTAGTAGTAGCAGTGGTATCATTGATGTGCAATGATAATATTAATATCAGTATAAGTAATCGTACAATTGTCAATATTACTTTTATCAATATATCACATTCACTATTGTTCTCATTAGAGAAATCATCATAAATCTTGTTGGTATGTATTATCATACGCACATGTATCAATACTCTTCCTTGCGTATAATAATCTTGACAGTAATTAACAACAGGCCTTATTACTCTCCTTGTTCCAATTTAAAAAGATATTTTAATTGATAATTTCATATTTCTATCTCTTCTTTGTTCCCACCATATATCCGACGACGTTGAGAGAAGCAGACAAATACAATTTTAGATATTTCACTCAAGTTAAACCGATAGTAAGTTGAGTGTTGTTGGCAAAACACAATGCAGGAAAAAGGAAAGAGCATGGAGTTGATAAGAGGATGAAGAGAGGGTAGAGAAAAGAAGAATATCGAGAAGGCAAGCGTAGAGAGGAAGAGGGAGAGTAAAGCAAAGGGAAAGAGAAAATGGGAAGAACAGTTTGGAGAAGAGGAAGAAAGGAGGTTGAGGAAATTGGGAGAGGGAGAGAAAGAGACGGTAAGGGAGATACTGGAAAGGAGATAAGGGAGAGCAAAAGCAGTGAAAGGGACAAGGAAGGAAAGAGATAGAAAGGGAGGGAAGTAATGGAAGGAAAAGAACAAAGGACGTGAGGCATGGAGAATATGGAGAAGAAAATCAAGGAGAAAAGCAAAGAAATATATAAATAAATAAAAAAATAGAAATGAATAAAAGACCAAATAGAATAGCGAATGAAGAAAAACAAAGAAAGATAAGATTGGATGTAAAAAGGGATGACAAGGGAGCACAAGGTGTAAACACAGCCAACCCATCGTAGTTTCCAAGGAGAATAGAGTGTCATTGGATATTCCACCATCAAACACAGACACATACATACACGTGTACACATACTGTCAACAAACCTTCAAAAGCTTCAATCGGAGCAAGTGCTTTCTTTAGGTGAAAGATCAAAGTGTTTTTTGTAATGAACGATTTTTTTCTTCAGGTGGCGGCGGAGATGAAAGAGATGCACCTTGTGGTAATCTTTAGATAACTTGAGATTGCTCGGAGGTTTCTTATTTCTATTATTATACACTTTATGTGACTGGTTTTAATCTTTTGTATTCTGAAGCTGTGATAGAATTATACAACTATTCTCAATTATTTTTATTTTCATATATTTTCTTTTCTTTTATTCTGGCTTTGTTGTGTATTCTATATACTGTATTTATACTGTATGTATCAGTATTATTTTCATTATTGTTATTATCTATTACCATCATCATCCGTATCATTATTACATTAGTAATATTGTTATTATTTTTCTTATTACCATGATCATTATTGTTATTGTAAATATTATAATCTTTGTTATTATTATTGTTATTGTCATCATCATGACTATCATCACATATAATTTTAACTCTCATACCAGTAATTATCACTGCTCTTGGCATGGGAAATATGTAATTTTCTGCAATACGCCAAACGATATTAGCAGCGTTGGATTCCTCTCGCCGTCTGCAATGCAAATATGTAGATTTACCGTTAGCGACAAACTTGGCCCTTATAGCAGGGGAGGGCATGGAAGGTTCCAGGGAAAATGTAGGGTTACACGACACCAATAGTAAATAGGACAGTATACAATTACTAATTTGTGAATAAGTCCCTGCAATGTATAATGCAGGGGGCTGCGGCCCTCCGTGGGTGGCTGGGGGGATTTGCAACCCCGAACCCCCGCCCTGGAATATAAAGAATCCACCAGGTATGTACGGCAGGATAGAGAGTTACGCAATTATAGGAGTATTGGAACATTTCCACAGAAGCAGCAAACTACATTATATACTGAGAAGACTGTAGTATAACCTAGATGAACAGTAGAGCGGCGATGGTCCGCTCTCATCGGCCGGATGTGCCCAGCTCCCGAGGTTACGCAGATGGCCTTGGAATTATATAACATACACTAGTAAGCCTAGTTACTAGATGCTTACTGAACTATGTCGAATGCATGTGAATGTAGATTCGAGGTCGAATGGAAACCACGAGATACGTGTTTACAAGAGGAATAATACGGTCGAATTTCCATTCTTCTGGAAACAAAACGAGATACTGGTTCACAACAGGTATGGTTCAGACCTACCATCAGCCATAGTCGCCGCGATGGTCAACAGCCAGCACGCCTGGACAGGTTCAGATGTGATCGGGCCGTGGCGATCAGTAAGCAGATGAGGCGGAAGTATGGGCGATGTTCACTTTCTTTGAGCAATCCACCTCGATGTTGAAACACTACTAATTTTCGTGATATTTGTCAGGGAATGGTTCACGTACCGGCTCAAGCGGCACGAGTTAGGAGTGAACACGATGAGCTTCACCGACTGGTCAAGTTCCTGATGGGACGTAATGGTTCCCTGGGCTCTTAATCGGCAGGGTATACTCGGGGGCCACGGAAAGATCGTCGAGATAGACGAGAGCAAGTTCGGTTGCCACAAGTACAACTTGGGCCAAATGATTGAGAGCCAGTGGGTCTTTGGCGGTATCTGCAGGGAAACGTGGATCTCTTCCTCGTCCCATTAGAGGATCGGACCAGCGACACTCTTGCAGTTGTTAGGGAACTGACCGCTCCTCAGGTCGCTCATCATCTCCAATTGCTGGAAGGCCTACAACTGCCTCTCCCAGGAGGGGTACCAGCACCTGACCGTCAACCACTCTTACCACATCATAGATCCAGACACGTTAGCTTTTATGAACACGATCGAGCGGCAATGGAGGGAGGCCGGAGGAAGGTACCACTCGCAGGAAGAAGCACTTCGCCTGAACGTGAGGATGTGTGCTAAAACGTTGCTGTATCCTCCAGCCTAGGACCTCCTGCCGGAAGCACACTGCCTCCTCCTTCAGCATTAGCTGGGTACCCTCCCTAGCCTTGGTTCTATATGATGTAACCGCCTATTATAACTCTTACAACATATACTGGTCTGAAATATCATCTTCTCATGCTAGCGAATATTACTCAGGCGTGGAAACCAGATAAGGGGCTAGGCGCACATGTTCTTGAGGGGAGGATAAGTATAGACAGAAAATATCCGTGTATTCCATGACCTTATGTTTATATTGTTGCCTTTGTTTGTTTGTCAGTTTGTTGGTTGTTTGTTGTTTGTTTTAATGTCAGCAGGATTATTCAAAAAGTTGTCAAGAGATTTTGATGAGAATTTTACCAGAGGTGTGTCTTAGCCTAATTCAAACGTCATTACATTTTGGTTGTTGTCTGGAGCATGATTCGGATTCAGTACTTTTTTTTCTCCAAAAAGTTATATATAGATTTTCATGTTTATTTATTTTATTTTATTTTATTTATTTATTTTTTATTCTATTTATTTATTTTTACCAGAGTGTGTCTTAGCCGAATTTGTATTCCATTAAATTTTGGTGGTGATCCGATCATTTAGCAAATACCCCTACTTCGGGGGGAGGGGATTATAGTTCAAGACATTTCGCTGCAGGATGAAACTGACGAAATATGATCCTCTATATGAACGGCATATCATTATTATTTGTATATTTTCTTTTTTTATGCTGACCAGATTTTATATATTCCGAAAAAATAAGGTTATGTAAACAGTATGTAAAACTATGAGCTTTCTGAATATGTATTTTTTTTTCATTATTTCTAACCGATGTTTTGCGGTAAGAAGAAAAATAAAAATATTTCGATGCACATCGAAAGTAGATTCTACCATCTTATAAACAACAGTTGAACAAATTCACGGGAGGTTCGGAGGCCCTGAAACTCTTTGGAAATGCATATAACTGAAAATCGGCAAATTGGGAGACTTTGACCGAAAAAAACTTGGTAGACGATCCCCTGAAGGCACTTCACTGCTGTCAACTGAGATAGACCGTCTAACCACGTCTATATAATAAACAATAACGCCGACAAGTTATAATATACTTCTTTTCATATAAGCAATAATAGTAATGTTGATGATAATGATTGTAATGACGCCTTTATCGTTATCATATTTTTTATTACCCTCAACATTATCTTGATCTAAATTACCGTGCATTTATTTGGTGAACTATAGCATGGCACATGTAACAATTCCAGATCGGTATTTTGTGGACATTAAAACTGTACTACAAGTATATTAAAACAATGAATGAATAAGAAAACGGAGGACGTAGATTACGCGCAACAAAGAAAGATTAAATAGAATTAACAAAGTAACCAACACTGTGTTCTTCAAAAGGTTTTCATCGAAAAATCCCACGGCAGGCTTCCATATACATTACACACACGTGTATGTGTAGAGGCAACAAACTTTAAGTCGTTCAGAAAAGGAAACTTCGTTTTTGATCCCTTTCGTTTGTGAGGGTGTGTGGGGGGCCTTCAAAGATACTTTCGAGATAAACTTTAATTCCCTCGCGAGTGGAGAGATACCGGTGTGATCTTTTCTCGTGTCTTGTATATTTCTTGAAAGGGAAAATTTTACCCCCTTTAGTAGAGTACAAAGTGTGAACGTCGAGGAATTTCGTTTCACGAGCGCGCGCGTACACACACACGCACACACATAAACACGTACACATAAACACAGTGCCTAGTATTTTTATTTCATTTACTTCAAAAGAACGAGCCAGAAATTATATCATTGATATCTTTTCTTATATGACGAATACCGTACAAGCTGTATATTACCATTGTCAAAATTACTTGTCAAATGATTGTCATAATTACTGCAGTAGAAGTGATGGTATTGATAACTATTACCATGACGACCATCATTATCGTAACTATCGCTGAACTAATGATATTAATATTTATCATTTTTTTCTACTACTACTAGCAGTAGTAGTAGTAGTATCATCATCAATGACCGTGATTACCGTTATAATTATTACTTCTAATATGAGTATCATTGTCATCGTCTTCATTATCATTATCAATTATCATAATCTTCCTCCTCCTCATCATCATCATCAATATTAAAGTGTCATTTTCCTTCAAAGAAGGGATAGAGAGCCTGGAAGATAAAACAAAAACAAGGAGGCTTTGAAGGAGCGAAAAAATGGAATAAACAAACGAGAAAATAGATTAAAATACAAAACAAGAATAGGAAAAGCTTGAGTGGTAGTGATTGAAAAAGTAAGGAAATTCATAAATAAAAAGAAAAACGACGGAAGACAGCGAAGAAGATGAATAGAGAAAAATTAATAAAGTGAAGCAGAGAGAATGAATAAAATGAGTTTCAGAAAGAGGAAAAAACAAGATTAATTAAACAAAATAACCGAATAAAAATACCTATAAATTATAA
>NW_020868461.1:295000-296231 GCF_003789085.1 Penaeus vannamei | reverse complement strand
CTCTTTCTCTCTCTCTCTCTCTCTCTCTCTCTCTCTCTCTCTCTCCTCTCTCTCTCTCTCTCTCTCTCTCTCCTTACAGGTGATAAATGACAAAGATATTGACAATACACAATGGACTAATAATTCTAGAAATAAATTGTAAAACGATGACAACGCGAAATCCATAATAATGTCTAAGAATCCCAATCCGCAATCCGCAGCTAAAAGGGAAATAATGATACGAATAATCCAAGGAACGATTGATGGGATAACGTAATCAATCACGATTGCTAATAAATAATGATAATCCCAACCAAAATAATACAGAAAGAAGAAACCCTTACAATAACTTTCTCCCTCATTAACTTCGAAAGATTTTGTGACAGCTCGATCGCCGACCAACTGGACAAGAGCGGGACGACTTCATCCTGACTGGTTGATAAGGCGATATTCAACCGATTAACGACTGCGAAGGGGGCGGATAGAGATGCGAATGGCGTACGCAAAGAGAGAAAATAGAGGGAAAAGATAAGAGAGGGGAAGATAGAGAGATTGCGGGAAGGGTGATAAGAAGGTGAATATTGTTGATGTAGGGTTATCAGAGAAAGATAAGAGGAAACGAGACATAAAAGGAGGAAATACAGTACACACGGGTGTGTGTGTATGTGTGTGTGTGTGTAAGTGTATATGTGTTTGTATGCCTATTCATTTGTCTATCTATTCATTCATCTCTACACACACACATATATATGTGTGTGTGTGTGTGTATGCGTATGTGTGTGTGTGTGTGTCTATAAATATGTGTGTGTGTGTATATATATATATATATATATATATATATATATATATATATTATATATATATATATATATATATTATATATATATATATATATAACACATATAACAACAAAAAACAGCAAAAGTGAAAGTAGAATTTCCGGCTCCCTTCACATTTAGCGAAATAATCCTCCCACTGCTGGCAGCACTTCTCGACATCCCTTTTCCGAAATGATCTGCCTCGTCGTGAGAACCCTGCAGAAGGTCAACTTACCCTTGGGGAGTATCGTCTCGGGGTCTTTCGTCGCCTTCAGGATGTAGTCTGTGAGAAAAGATCGAGGTTGAGAATTACGTCGCACTTACACTTCTATGACAACATCCCCAATGAGGCGTCTTTTAATTACCTCTAAAGTCGAATTTTCGAAAAATAAAAAAATGAAAATAAAAAATAGTCGAGAAATATTTCCAACTTG
>NW_020868461.1:285000-287500 GCF_003789085.1 Penaeus vannamei | reverse complement strand
TTTAGTCTTTCAAAATCTCTCACGATCTTTAGAAATCTTTTACAACCCTTCAAGAGCAGCCCAAGATGGGGATTCTGAAAAGGAAAAAAAAGGGCTACTTGTCCATATGATATATGTAGTGCATTCACTTACGTCTGATAGATGGGAGAACACAGAAAGTTGTCATTGATGGATGGGTGGGCGAAGGTGAGATAAAAGAGGAGAGAGAGAAAGAGAGAGAGAGAGAGAGAGAGAGAGAGAGAGAGAGAGAGAGAGAGAGAGAGAGAGAGAGAGAGAGAGAGAGAGAGAGAGAGAGAGGGAAATGACAGACTGTCGCGGCTTTAGATGACGATAACAACAGCTATAATGTAAGTTGGTGATAATAATTATATTGTTAGTAATGATAATGATGATAATAATGATAATGATAATAATGATAATGATAATGATGATGATAATGATAATGATGGTAATAATGATAATGATGGTAATAATGATAATGACAATGATGATAGTAATGATAATGATAATCATAATGATAGCAATATTGGTGTTTTTAAAACTTTCGTTATTATTTGATATTAATTTTATCATAATTCTTTCATATCATCAACAGTAGTAATAATGGTGAAAAATAATAATCTTAACCAAAATTATGATATTGCTGATAAAAATTATGAGAATCCTAATAATAATAAAGATGATAATGATAATTATAATATTGTAATTAATAAAATTAATAATAAATATGATAATGCTAACATTTATAATGGTAAATTGATTACCGGTATTATAATTGTCACTAATATTTCAGACTATTATCACAAATATTAATTATGATGATGATAATGATTATAACAATGATAACAATAACGATAATAACGATGGTGATGAAGAGTTGTGTTGCCATTACACAAAATTCCAATATGACATAATCTGCTAAAATAGTGACTAATGGAAACCAAACAGACCTGAAATAATTCACTTATGAGCCGGACAGTCACGTAATATTTGTACTAGATGTAAGCAGTAAAAATGTCATGTACGAAATTGCTTTGTGTAAACCGAAGCAAAACTCAAAAGGTTTGCAAAAGTACAAGAAAGGACAGTTACTGATTCTGTACAGAGTAATGTTAACAAATATCTACAGAATGAACTTATACAATGGATAATATTGCATTTTAAGACCGCAGTAACACCATTAACATGTCTGTGATCAATTCGAATATCGCTTATTTCATTATTCTTGCAGTACAATTAGTAGCTCTAATTGCACACTTGATTATTATGCTTTAATTTACACATTTGCTATGTTTACGTTCTTTGGATAGTTCTGTATGAGAGAAGAGGAATGAGTAAGAATGGGTGTAGAGAAAGATACTATGTGAAACAAAGTACGACGGCAAGAAACACGAGGAGTAAAAAAAAAGGCTAAAATATGTATGAACCTTTATAATCAACTTTTATTTTCTTCAAATATCTTCATTTTTTCAGCAACGTAAATTGTTTGTAGGTTATACTTTTAGGTTAAGGAATGAACATACATCAATATCTATTTGTAAAAGTAAGGACTAAATTTACTACGATCTTTAGAATTACAACGATCAATGAGCAGTTTCAAATATTTCTAGGCTCCAGATATTAGAATCAAGTGGATAGACCATAATACAGTAACTGCTTGTAATAAATAATATTATGAAAGAACAAGGGAATTGCCCCTGGCTACAAAAAGGCTATGAAAAAGTAAATAAAGTAACATGTAATAACGTAATAAAATGTCTTCTTCATTTGGTCTGATCCGAAGAATCCACGATACATAATATGCTTTTTATTATGCTGACAGTAGTAACAATAATCCATGGTAAAAGACCAACTACATCGATAGACTTTATTACGTTATATGTTAGAACAGCAGAATTATTTATAATACAATAAAGCTTGGTATAGAAAATGGAGCAGGAAAATAAAACTTACACATGATATAAAACATATCAATTATCACCCAAATCAGAGACAGAGACAGACAGTTACGATTATGATCAGAAGTAAAGGGAATTACTGGTTGCACACACACACGCACACACATACGTACACAGAGACAGAGACAGACAGACAGTTACCATTATGATCAGGAAGAAAGAAAATTTCTGGTTGCACACACACACGTACACAGAGACAGAGACAGTTACGATTAAAGTGAAAATAAAAATAACGGAGAAAAAGAAGCTAAAAAACAAAACGAAAGGAAGAAGAAAGCATACAATAGGTCTGAAAGAGAGAGGAAAAGAAAAGAAAAAAAGAGAAGAAAATGGAAACGAAGAGACACAATAGACACAAAACAAGAAGGAAACTAAACGATTCAAGATGAAGAAACAAAAAAAAATATTCTTACAGAATATGCGTCACATTCAAAAAAATAATAATAACACTAAAAGGGAATCAAAAAGAAGAATAAAAATTAATGTGTATGAGTAAATAGCAGAATAATTACAAACTCAGCAGTGTATCTCTTTCTACAACT
>NW_020868461.1:242500-250000 GCF_003789085.1 Penaeus vannamei | reverse complement strand
TTTTTTTTTTTTTTTTTTTTTTTTTACGTCGAGAAAAACTTCTGAGCAATACTGTAGCCTGTATGAGAGATGCCTGCTTTCTAGTCCTAACGCTTTATGGGAGGACTCTGGTGTAGGTGTAACTGTTCTCTCTACACCATGGGATACCTTCTGGGGGGCTTTGGAGTATTATGAAATTATAACTTAGAATTTAAATGGATTTTGTCTTATAGTACCTGCAGGTAATTATCTCTCACATATCAATTAATCGTAATCTGTTAGCATCATGACTGTACACTATTCATAACTAGCAAAAACTGAATCTGAAAAGATCAAAGTTTAGATCATAAGTACCCAATCAAAGTCACTGCCGAAATCGCATTTTTTACATCGGTAAAACGAGCTGATGATCACTGGCCATTTTCTTGCTTTCTCGTCCTACATGAGGATTTTTTTTTTTCTATCAGATACACATGGTTCAGTCTGAATGGACAGAGAAATACATGCGTAAATAGATAGCAAGAAAAAACTGTTTACAACCTGGGCGTAAACCATTACTACGTGCTCAGCATATTTGTCTTGTGTGTGTGCGTGCGTATGTGAATGTGAATGTGTGTGTTTGTATGGGAGAGAGTGCGTGTCTGCATCGGTGCGCGCGCGCGTGGTCATCTTGCAAACCCTCATGTTCTGTAGGTATACATACTTACGCTAAGTGCAGTGGCTGCGAGTATTCTTCTTGACCTTCCCTTCCCGAATTTCACTGAACTGAACTTCAAAACACAAACACATGCGCACAATCACAAACAAAAGCCAAAGCCCACTCATACACATACAACGGAGAGTGCTTGTACACACACGCAAACAGACACGAAACAAAACAAAGAAAAAAAAAAGAAAGCATGCAAACATTCCCTTTTTCTTCTTTTTTTCATCCTGATAACCACCCAAGTTCCCATCCAGGGGACCATGTGGTACTTTCCGGGGGTGTCATGGAGCATTATGAAAAGGGTGACGTCTAATCAAACCGATTTTTCCAAACCTACAGTACATATAATTTTATCTCACATGTCAGATTGTCGCATAGCTACTGACACCATTGGACAACATAACTAGAAATAACTAAATCTGAAAAGATGACAGATACTGCGCGGGGCCATGGACATTATGACATACTGGTCGGCGGCCACTGACTGAAAAGGGTTGGGAACCACTGCTCTGAACCACTGAACGGCATGAAAGGTCAAGTAAATTTTGGTGCCACTCTGTAGCGTTGCTTCTAGGTTGGAGTTGCTTTGTTTTCAGTGAGGTGCGTTTATAAATACTTCCTTTCGAGACCGACTATTATTATTGTTATTATTTTATTTTTTTATTTTTATTTTTACTATTTTATTATATTATTTTTTTTTTTTTTTTTTTTTTTTTTTTTTTGTCCTTTCATGTTTTCTTATAGAGGGGTTTGGTGTCAAACTGTCAGTATGTTTTATTTAATCAAAAACGTACGCACTGAGTAGTATAGTATATAGTATATTTGTGTTATACTGTGGGTGATAAATAAAGATGAAAATAACAATAAGCGCAATAACTTGTTCTCAATGAGTACGCAATGACATTCGGGTTGCGTGACAAAAAAATAAAATAAAATAAAATAAATAAATAAAATCACACAGCAGCCATATATTTAATCTATTCTGACCTTATTTGAGTCCTTTCTTTTCTCTCTTATTCCTCCCTTCTTTTTCTCTCTCTTCCTACCTTCCACTCATTTTATTCTCTCTCTCTCCCTTACCCAACCCTCTCCTTTGCCCATCCCTCTCCCTTTCTTTCCTGCTCCCATTCCCTCCCCTTTTCTCTGTTTTTCTCTCTCTCTGTCTCCTTCCCCTCTCCCTTTCTTTTTTCACTTTTTCCACTACCGCCCCTTTCTCTGTGTCGTCCCTCTTTGTGCTGAACAAACGTATGACTAAAAGAAAAAAAAATATGATGGAATAATCAGACCGATTCTGAATTATAAAAGCTATATCACAATGATTTTGAAAATAGATTGTTTAATGCCCAAAGAGGAAATGTTTTTTAATGTTCAAAGAGGATTTTTTTTTTTTTTTTTTTTTTTTTTTTTTTTTTTTTTTTTTTTTTTTTAGAATTCGGGTTTAGAATCGCCGTCTCTAATGTGAAATAGCATAGTCTTCGTTTTCTGTGTACGGAATAGACGTCAGGGACACAGAGTGGGTTATTTGCACATGCATTTATATTATGTAGTTTTCTAATACACTAAACCTTAAGGCTAAGAGACAATTTTTTTCACTTTTCTTTTTTTCTTTGTTTCTTTTTTTTTTTTAGACATTATTCCAAAATTATCCATGTTGCAATGTTTAGGGATAGAAGTAATATCATGTCACGTGAAGATGACGGTCTTTTTCAAGGAAAATAGATGGACAGCGAGTTTAAAACCTTCATTCCAGTTGTTCTATAAATAAACATATATTTATATATATATATAATATATATATATATATATATATATATATATATATATATATATATATATATATATATATATATATATATGCATAAAAAACATGTATATTTATATTGATACATATGTATATACTTGTGTGCATATAGAAAGATAGATAGACAAACAGACTGATATAGACATAAATACAGATTTAAAAAAATCGCGCAAATTCTATTTCTCCCAATTCTGTCTTTACTGCCTCCTCCTCTTCCCAGAATCCCGGAAAAGAAAGTCTGCATTTAGAGCCGAGTCGTCGCTGCAGGGAACACGCCCGGAGACCCTTCTACCGGCGACGACCGCTCACATGCAACTGACACGATTCATTTCACTTCTGTGTACAAAGAGCTTTTGTCCCCGTGGCTCGGCCTCGTTTGCAGATGTTTTCATTTTTTTCAATTCCTTTTTTTTCTCTCTCTCTCCCTCTCTCTCTTACTTTTTTTCAGTCCGGTTCAGGCGCGTGCAAGGAGAGTTGTTTTTTATTGCATTTTTTTTAGAAAGGGATTAATCTATATGACTGAGATTGAGAAAAAAAGGAAGTTTTGAAATCAATCGATGGAATTATCAGAATAATGAAGATCATTTGTGTTCATTAGGAATTATATTGCGTTTAAAAGCATATATTTTTGCATGTCTTACTATGAATGTAATTTTATCCTCCCATTTTTAGTATGCATTAAGGATATAAAAGTATTTATATGTAAAGAGTATAAAGTGAAGACATAAGAAATAACTAAAGAAAGGTGTAAAGTGATACTGATTTACTGTACTAATTTTCTATAAGTAGTTTCCATTTCATATTACCAATACTATCAATGACACCTCTTACTCTTCTTTCAACACATATTTGCTTTTTATTCGCTTTCTTCATCTATCTTTTCTTCATAAATTTTCCTTATCATCTCATATAGGCAATTGTACTTACACATTAAGTTCTTATGCACACAAACTAATTATTTATTCTTTTGAATCATTGGAATGGAGTTTACTGGAGGGGAGTGGCCTAAGGTCAGACTAGGTCAGCGAGGAGGGGGGGGGGGAGCGTAGTTAAGCGAGTTTGGATAATACACTTCGAAAATCCGATTGATTTTTATTAACAGAGGAATTTATTTTTTTAATATCGCGTCTCTCTCTCTCTCTCTCTCTCTCTCTCTCTCTCTCTCTCTCTCTCTCTCTCTCTCTCTCTCTCTCTCTCTCTCTCTCTCTCTCTCTCTATCTCATTCTTCCTTTCTCTCCCCCTCTCCCTCCTCATCTTCACTGGCCTAAACCACATCTGATTCCATGAATGATGAATATTAATTGTCACGAGTGATTTGTATAAGCCATAAATTATAATGATTCCACAACGTATGATTCTAACTTGTGTACAGCATTTTTGTATAATTTAATATTCATTTATATCGCAAAGCAAGTTAGATATTATAACAGATTCATTCCTGAGTCAGTCCCAGCTGAAATGAACATCCAAGATTCTGCAAAATAAATGCAATTAATAAGCAACAAGACACTATTTTAAGAAATAACCAAGATATTACTTCAAGATGGTATAGCCTACAAGATATTACTTCAAGATGGTATAGCCTACAAGGTATTACTTCAAGATACGATAAAAGATATTACTTTAAAAAAAGATACGAGAGGAATACTCAGTCAGATTAGATTGGTTCACTTGATTAAATATCAGTGATAGTCCTCTGTCAATTTGCAAGATTAAACAATATCACGATATCACGTGAGTTTAGACATTAATTGTGCATCGTATTTTGAATTAACTGGACCAATTCATTCCACGTGTCGATATAATGAGTTAAGAAATTAAAGCAAGAGTTTATGCTTAACTTAGCGATTAAAGATTTAGCGGTTAATGCTTTTAAGATCAAAGATTCTTCTTTATATTTAGCAGTCAGCTAATTAATGTTTATGGAATGTTATTAATTATTCGGCATTATTTCTAAATCAGAAATTAAAAATGTATTACAAAGTCAACTGCCAAATGAATTTATGAATAAGTGATCACAGTTAAATTATCAAAGTCGTTTTTAAATCATTCATTAAAAGTATAATCACAGGTACGCGAATGAAGTCTCAAAGGTACTCTATATAAGCAGGAAATTATATATTCTAATATATATATAATGTTTTGGGTACATAGATCTTTCCTTTGTACGATGTTCAAGTACTAAACCAACCCACGACATAAAACTTGAAGCCTAGTCTTGGCATTTCCATAATTTATTGTAACACACACACAGAAAAAAAAATGAAACAAAACATTAATAAAAATACATATTGATAAAATACCTATATATAAATAAAATATATATATTATGTATATAAAACTATATATTAATCATATGCCAGTGAAGTATCAATAATCCCTGGCAATAACTGGTGTCATGGAAGCAATATGATTATCGCGTGATTGTTTTCATATATAAATCATTTGTTAATCGCATCTGCTATATATATAGTGTATATATATTTAATATATTATATATATATATATATATATAATATACCTGATAAAATAACTGAAAATAAAAGTCTATTGCCAAAGAAAATGTATATAAAACTATAGTGCAACTACGTCTCTGCAGTGAAGTATCAATAATCCCTGCAATAACTGGTGTCATGGAAGAAAATATCCCTGATTCCAATCGTGATGTTTTCATGACAGGAATATAAAATCATTTTGTTAATGGGTCCATCTGCTACTCTACGAGAACCAATAGGACACCATCGGTACCGCCTCGCCTCTCTCTCCCCTCTTTTTCTCTCTCCTCTTACTTTCTCTTTCTCTCGCTCCTCTCTCATCTCTCTCCTCTTCTCTCTCTCTCTCTCTCCCTACTTCTCTCTCTCTCTCTCTCTCTCTCTTCTCTCCTCTCTCTCTCTCTCTCTCTCTCTCTCTGCTCTCTCTCTCTCTCCTCTCTCTCTCTCTCTCTCTCTCCCTCTTTTTCTATCTCTATCTGTCTATCTATCTTTTTATCTATCCATTTGTCGTTCTATCTATCTATCTAACTTCCAATCTATTTCCCAAACTACGTATCTGTCTATCTATCAAGAAATTGATACGTGCCTAATTGTCCCATCCAGATTTCGAATTTCCCGCGTCCGGATACCACACCCTTCCCCGGCGTCTGGGCGAATGAGTGGCAGCCTCTGTAATTGAGTGTCAGGTCAGGATAGGTCAAGTCCGTTCCCTCTGGACCTCTACGCCACGCCGCTTCTCTTTGGCCCTTGATTTCTCTCACACTTTCTCCTTCTTTTCCCCGCACGTTCGCACACACGGAAACCCACACGCTTGCATACATATACTCACACGTACGTACATGCTCGTATACACAGATATATCCTCGCACACACACATTCGGGAGGCACCTTGGAGTTTGTGTAAAGCCAGGAGACTATCAGCAGGAGAATAACCACTATTAAGATTGACATTATATGACCTTATATTAAGGTTGACATTATATGACATTATATTAAGGTTGACATTAGTCTCCTTATTTAGCAAGAGGATTCCGTTAGTCCTCAAGCCTGGATATCAGCGCGAGGAAAGACAATGCGCGCAGCTGATCAGTCCATCTGAGAGCTCGTGGCACACTGAAAAGGTTCAGTTCCGTTCAGTTAGATTTGCGACGTCTTGCTTCGCCCGGGACTTTTCTCTGGAGTGGCCCGGCCTGTGTTAACTATTTCTCGTTAACTCGTGTGTTTTCTTTGAACTGTATGCTCGTCGCGGTGGATGGATTGCAAGCAAGCGATGCAGTTGCCACGGACTGAAAAAGGGGATGGCGCTAGTGAAGGAATTGGCATAGGTGTCCATCATCGAGTGTTTACCTGGCGCACGTGCGGTGTGCGTGTGCTGTATGTTGTGTGTGTGTGTGTAGTTGCTGTGTTTGTGTGTGTGTGTGGTGTTGTGTGTGTGTGTTGTGTGTGTTGTGTTATCATCTATCTATGTATCATCTATTATTATCTATCTATCTATCTATTCTATCTATCTTTATACTTATATATATCATATATATAATATGCTGCTATGTATTTGTAGTGTGGTTATAATCTATCTATATCTAATACTATCTTCTATATATTATCAATCTATCTATCTATATATATATATATATAATAATATATATATGTATATATTTATATATCTATATTATACTATGTAGTGTAATACGATATATATATACTACATAGCATATATATATAATAATAATTATATATATATATATATATATATATAAGTATATACTTAATATTAATATAATATATTATTATATATATATTATATATATATATATATATATTATATATATTATATATATTATATAATCAATTATATTTATATATGTATATACTATATATATGCTATATATATATATATGTATATATCTAAAATTATATATATATATATATATATATATATATATATATATATATATATAGTATATGTATATAATATGTATATATATATTATATATATTACTATAATGTATATATAGATATTATATAATATATATATATATTATATACTTATATATATATATTATCATATATATATATAATATACTATATAAGCATATTATATATATATATATATAGTATATATATACATATATATATATATATAATATATATATACATATATACATATTATTACAATATACTATATAATATATATAATATATATAATTATATATATACATTTATAACATATCTATAGATATATATGTATATATGTATATACTCATGCATATACAATTCCACACATCTGCGATCAAAATCCAATGCAATAACCTGCTATAACACACTGGCCAAAGGCCGTGTCTCGACCCTAGTCACGTTGACACCGGCTTGCGTTGCAATTGCATTCCATCTGCATTTTTGATTCGTCGCTTTCACTCTCTGCGTCATGCAGCCGGAACCTAACATTGCAGTATGTTGCATGTGCCTAGAAAACTGATATAACTGTATCGGGAAAGGGATTAGAATGTTTATGTGCACGAGTT
>NW_020868461.1:212500-220000 GCF_003789085.1 Penaeus vannamei | reverse complement strand
CACACACACAACACACACACATACACACACACACACACACACACACACACACACACACACACACACACACACTTTTCTTAAGAATACAGCATACCAAAGGCAAATTCATTTAATTATTAAGAGGCACTGACCTCGAAGATGTTTACTGAATTGCGGAGGATAGACAAAACGAGAGAAAGAGGGAGAGAGAGAGAGAGAGAGAGAGAGAGAGGAGAGAGAGAGAGAGAGAGAGAGAGAGAGAGAGAGAGAGAGAGAGAAGAGAGAGAGAGAGAGAGAGAGAGAGAGAGAGAGAAGAGAGAAGAGAGAGAGAGAGAGAGAAGAGAGAGAGAGAATTGAGAGGGGATGAGACTGGGAGACGTCAGAAGGGATAAAGAAAGAAAGCTCATCCCACGACCACATGTACAAATCTGGCCCTTGTCGAGATATGCCGAAGTCGCTTCTATTGTGACTACGTTTGGAAAATCAATCCATTTGCCATTAACGAAGCGTGCCTCCGACTCAACGACGTCCAGCATCAAAAGTACTCATCCACGACTCCATTCACTGGATCTTTCATTGTCGAGGGTCCCCGTATTGCGTTGCTATTGTCCATTTATGTAGCGCGTTATTGTGGATAAACCATCTTTTATGTTTACAGTAAGATCACTCTAGGGACTAATACAGGGAGAGTGTGGGAGGTAAGGAGAAACAAATCGATACTCAGATTGAGGGAGAGAGAGAGAGAGAGAGAGAGAGAGAGAGAGAGAGAGAGAGAGAGAGAGAGAGAGAGAGAGAGAGAGAGAGAGAGAGAGAGAGAGAGAGAAGAGAGAGAGAGAGAGAGAGAGAGAGAGGGGGGGAGGAGAGAGAGAAAGAGAGAAAGAACGAGAGAGAGAGAGAGAGAGAAAGAGAGAGAGAGAGAGAGAGAGAGAGAGAGAGAGAGGAGAGAGAAAAAGTGAGAGAGAGAAGAGAGAGAGACAGACAGACAGACAGACAGACAGGACAGAGAGAGACAGAGACAGAACAGAGAGAGAAAGAAAGAGAGAGAGAGAGGGAGGGAGGGAAATCTCCATATACTCTACATACCCCCCAAAAAGAAAAATAGACTAATTTAGCCGTGGTACAGGCGTAGGCAAGGTAGGGGAAGTTAGACATCAAAAGAAGGAGTTGTTGCATGGAATACACACACACGAACATGAAGCCTGTTTATACTACGTTGTTTATGGTGAGCTGGATATTTCCTTTTCTTTTTTTCCCTTCGTGCCGGAGGGGAGAAGAAGAGAGATGGATGATTAAATGAATAAAAAAGGGAGGAACTGTGATAGGGGGGATAGACTAAACACAAAATTTGGACATGTCGGTTTTCAGCTTTGTATGTATATGGAATTCTTTCATGAAAATTCAGAGGATACACAGACGCTAAAATAATGTCTAACGGACTGGAAATGCTTCATATTTACAGTGTGCATTGTTTCAGTATTTCAGCATAGTCTAAAAGCGCTCAAATGAATATGTGACAGGATACGAAGAGGAAGAGCGGATGCAAATTCAAATTCAAAACGCCACGGAAAGATGAGATGAGACACGGATAGAAGAAAAGAGAAAGTGGAAGAAAAAGGGGAAAAAATATGATGGAAAATGTGAAATAGGTCTTTTCAAAAATATAACTTTATTATTTTACGTCATCCAAAAAATCTACACATGTAACGGCAGATTTGAAAATTTGAGAGAAAAGTATTTCTTTTTATTCTTACTTAGTAGTATGAAACTCTTTTTCTCTTAGTACATTGTACCACCCGTAAATTATCTACGTTTCCGTGCATTTTACCGTTCTAAAGACCACGTTTCCTTATTCCTCTGACTCATACAGAAACATTGTTGCCAAAATACCAGCATAAGTAACTGATCTTAAAAACAAACGGCCTAGCTATTCACACTATCGTCAGTCATCTAGGAATATTACCATTATCTGTCGCCAAAAGTATCAAAATTGTCAAACTAAATGTGATTTTGCCTAGAATTAACGGAAAATGACCAGTATCTCGCCGAGATCTTCAAAACGACGCAGTAGCTTCGATAAGAGCGTTCCGGAAATCATTTAAGTTAGGTTAGGCTAGGTCATCGTCTCAGGGAACGCTTTATGTCGGTATTTTTAGTATCGCTTCTAACGACTTCTCAGAAACAACATATCCTGAATTTTCTTTCCGCTTTTTATTTTTAATTATGTTGATGTATTTCCGTGTGTCTTTAATCTAATTGTAGTCAGTTTTGCTGGAGAAAAATATGTGATATATGGTAGTTATGCATATACACGGCATTTAATCATGAACTAGAAGCATTTAGAAAGCGCATACTTCTGTCAAGGTAATAGGATCAGTGATGCCAAAAAAAAAAAAAAAAAAAAAAATCACATTTGAAGAATTACATTAAGGATAATAATAATGTTGATGATAATAAAAATTGTGTTAATAACAATAGTAATAATGATGATAATAATAATAACTTATTATCTTGCAATGCAAATGAATACGTAAAAAAATCTTGATCTAGATCAAGATGAATTGGCCTATGTATACCAACACATTGATAGTTTGTATTAAATGACACTTGCATCTTATCAAAAATTACTGCAAAACATCCAACGCCTACCACCAAGAGCTAACAAAAAATATTACAACATAATGCCGTGAATCAGGATTCTTCAAACTTTTTTTCATCACAACCAAGTCTGACTTTGTACATTACCTTCTCGACCTATTATGTCCATTCTATCGTACCTCTCCCTCAACCAATGTCAATTCATAGATAGATAAATGTGTCAATAGATAATGTCCATTCTATCGTACCTCTCTCTCAACCCGTTCTCAATACATATATATATATATATATATATATATATATATATATATATATATATATATATATATATATGTATATATATACATATATATATATATATATATATATATAGAGAGAGAGAGAGAGAGAGAGAGAGAGAGAGAGAGAGAGAGAGAGAGAGAGAGAGAGAGAGAGAGAGAGAGAGAGAGAGATGATATGTAGCGACCCACTGAACCTTTTACAACCCTGTCGTAAATTACAATGCTAAAATCTAGAGTATTCGAAAGGCTGCTTGTGTTATGGAACACCTTGTTAGCACATATGAAAGGTTGGAATATTTGTCTCATTTCCAGTAATTATAACACCTGTTAAATTATATTGATGATTATTTATCTAGCCATTTCCGGTATCTTAAGTCACATGTTCCTTTTTCTAAATGTAGTGACGTCATTTAGCTGTTACCCCTTTGTCACACTTATTGATCTGTGATATACTGTGTTATGTTTCCTCGTATCTTTTGTAATTGTTTTAAACGCACATTGGTAGGAAATATATTTTTTAATCCTAAGAAATAAAGAAACTATTGATATTTATTGGAAATGATACCAAGTAGGCGGGGCTTAGTTCCTTAACAAGACTTTTATCATTATTAATATCAGAGGTGTGACGTGTTCATTTATCATTATTGTATATACCTTTTTATGTAGCTGTCTGGGAAACTGTTTTTGTCCCTGCCCGTTTTTCTATCATAGTGCTGATATTACTCAATATCTCAATTATTTTTTCATATAATCTCCTCTCTCTCTCTCTCTCTCTCTCTCTCTCTCTCTCTCTCTCTCTCTCTCTCTCTCTCTCTCTCTCTCTCTCTCTCTCTCTCTCTCTCTCTCCTCTCCTCTCTTCCTTTCCCTCTCTCTTTCCCTCTCCCTCTCCCTCTCCCTCTCCTCTCTCGCCTCTCTCCCTCCCTCCCTCCCTCCCTCCCCCTCCCTCCTCCCCCTCCCTCCCCCCTCCCTCCTTCCTCTTCCCTCCCTTTCCCTCTCCCTTTCCCTCTCCGCTTCCTCTCTCCTCCTCCCCTTCTTCTCCCCCTCCCCTCTCCTCCTCCCTCCTCTCCCTCCTTCCCCTCTTCCCCCTCCTCTCTCCCTCCTTCCCTCCTCCCTCTTCCCCTCCCCCCTCCTCCCCCTTTCTCTCTCTCTCTCACTTGCCCTCTTTGAACCTTAGTAGAAGATTCGATTCTTGCCTATCTGGATTACACCCCCTTTAATACGTCTTCAAAATTAGACGTAATTAGTAACCATGATTCCTCACAAGCGGTATTATTTCCTCACTCTCTCCTCTTCCCCCTCTCTCTCTCCTTCTCTTCTCTCTCTCTCTCTCTCTCCTCTCTCCTCCTCTCCCCTCTTCTCTCTCTCTCTCTTCTCTTCGTCTCTTGAGCCTCCCTATTCCCCTTCCCCAATCACTTGCCCTCTTGAACCTTAGTAGAAGGATTCTTCTTGCCTATCTGAATCACCCCCCTTTAATACGTCTTCAAAATTAGTCGGCGTAATTAGCAACCATGATTCCTCACAAGCGGTGTTATTTCCTCACCAATGAGATTATCCCGCCCGTCGTTACGCAACCGTTTCTGTTTTCCTTAATGAGGATTGGTTAGCCTGAAACCCAAATTAGTTTCTTCGACTGTGTAATTCATGATTTAATTAAATATATATGTATATATATATATATATATATATATATATAATATATATATATATATTATATATATAATATATATATATATAATGTAATAGTCCTTTTCGTACTGCGTTGGCACCGCTGTTGTTTTTTCATTAGTGGGTTGTTGGTACTACTCGCTTTGAATTAAAAATTAGGACTCTAACCCCACCCCCTCCCCCGCCCCCTGACCCACCCTCCCACTCCACGTGTCTTTTCACTGAGGGATTTTTATTCATATTCTTGGTTTTCCAGAGTCTTTGTGCCTTGTTCGGACTGGCTTCCTTCAAAGCGGGTTTTATTTCGCGCCCAGAAAGCGATGGAATAATGTAATATTTTTTCCATCTAATTCCTATAAAGAAAAATATTCTCGTAACATTGTCAGACCATGTCAATGAGACGATTCAAATTGAAATAACAGTAGAATAGTAGGTAGAGAGTCATGATACTAATAATAATATCAACGATATATATAGTTTCAGTGCTAATTATAACTACTGCGGCATTCAAAGTAATATTAATGAGTATTATATTAGCAATAATAATAACGGTACTACTGTAACGATACTGACAATCATAACGAAAATAAATGCAACAAAGATAATGATGGCTATATTTACAAATTATTTGAAACATTAACTGTAACAACAACACTCATACACTGGCAGTAATGTTGATGATAACAATACTATTATGAACACAAGAAATATTACAACGGTAATAATGCAAAATAATTATAATCTTTATAATAATTAATGATATTATTGTTGTTATACTATAGTAATGATGAATTCGGTAAGAACAGTGAAAGTTATAGCAACAACAATGGGAATGATGGTGCTAATAAGTGGAAAGTCGAAGTTGATGGTGACAGAGTGAACATTTTAATTATATTAATAACACTGGTAACGATAGGGTTTATGAAAATAATTGTGGTAATAACAGTAACGGCAAAGTAGCAATGTTAGTGATAATAATGACAACGATAATATTTAGTTTAAATTCCATTTGTTACAATGGATATTCTTTGCTGTGACATGCTGTTTGTTTTATTTTGCCCAAATCTCCTCCTGTGTGCAAGGAATGGACGGGGGTTACCATTCACTGGCCGGGCGTGGGATTGAACGCAGGTCCGCAAAATTGCTAGACCAGCTCCATACCACTGCTCCAGCACAGCACACAATAGTGAGGATCAATCTCTGTTTAGGCACTATATTCATTGGGGTCAAGTCCTTAGTTATCACACCTCGTGTTATTGTGCTTGCCGTCACATTGGTCACTGCCTTAACAAACCTTGCTTACGCATCGTGCTTTTGTTCGCAGATATTGCATTGTAAATGGCATGCCTTCACCACTGTACAGAGTGTCAGCTTAAGTCACCCATTGTATTGTAGTCTGTTCGCAGGGACGTCTATAACAGCAGTTGCCAAGCGGTTTTCCTACATGTAACGACCTTGGCAGAGCATATCAAGTCATAACTGTGTTTGTAAGTACGTTTTTAACTACAAGGATAACAATATTAATAATAGAAATAGTTGATGTGGCAGTAGTAGTAATATACATCACAACATTTTGACCATGATTATGACGCCAATAATGATAATAACAATAATAATAATAATAGTATAACAACAATAATGAAATAATAATAATATTTCAGATTTTTCTTTTCTTTTGCTACAATGGTTACTCTTGGTGTGATACAATTTTTATGTTTGTTTCTAAATCACCCACTGTCTGCAGGGCATTGTCGGGGTTGGAACTCGGGTCGCCTAAGTTACAGGGCGAGAACGCTACCAACTGCACGACAAAGCACATGGTGACGGTAATGGTAGTGAAGACAACAATGATGATAAGTACTATATAATATTGCCAATTTAGCATACAAACGACAAAGAAAAGCGGATCATAGTTGACCAGACTTAAAACATTTCATTGGAGAAATGAAAAAGCTGTAAGATGATCCTGGTTTACGTTATGAACCTTTTTTTTTTTTCAAGTTTAGAATTGGCAGGTGGATGCCATTGCCTGAAGTGGCTGCCCTGGGTAGAGTTCGAACAGATTGTCTCTCTTTTGATCCCAATCCACGCTCATTACCGCTGGAACGAGGTCGCCAAAGGAAAAGTTTAATGTTATAATTTGAAAGAATAAAAGAAATGAAAAAAATATAAGACGCTGATAACAGCCATTGTCATTTGTGCTTCGGGATCTATAATAATTGGGCTTCGGAAAGGACTGGGAGGAATTATCTTTGATTACTGGCTCAGCAAGGATTATCTGAAAAATGTTTTTGTTTGCCAGCGTAGGAAAAAAAATGATAATGACTGTGGTGATAATGATAAAAAAGTGACAAAATGAACAACGAACAATGTGAAGAAGCAAAAGAGGAAAGGAGACGGAGGAGGAGCACAACAGCAAAAGCAAGACATTCATGAGTGACAAGACGTAACACAAAGAAAATGTTTTGTTTACATGTTTTGTGCATTTGTTTTACTAGTAGGTAAGTCTCCCAGTTGTGTTTCACTCTATTTTGTGATGAACTATGATAATGAGGTGTAAAGATCGCAGCGAGATTGCTTGTATAAACGTTTAAAAAGTTTTAAAATGTCATGTTCCTTTTCAATATCGTTGTTATGATTCTACTGTTGTGTAAGATACTGATAACCACTTGGCATTAAGGTTGACAATACAGTGAAAGAGTTTTTCGCGTGCTAAAAATGATAAATTGAGCACGTGCTAAAAATGATAAATTGAGCATGCTATTATTGAGCACGTGCTTAAAATGTTTAAATTGAGCACGTGCTAAAATGATAAATTGAGCACGTGCTTAAAATGATTAAATTGAGCACGTGCTAAAATGATAAATTGAGCACGTGCTTAAAATGATAAATTGAGCAACTAAAATGATAAATTGAGCACGTGCTAAAAATGATAATTGAGCACGTGCTTAAAATTGATAAATTGAGCAGCATTGAGCAC
>NW_020868461.1:200000-202500 GCF_003789085.1 Penaeus vannamei | reverse complement strand
AGTGAAGTGGAATAGAGCAGAGAGAGAGAAGTGGATAGAGTGAAGTGAAATAGAGCAGAGAGAGTGAAGTGCATAGAGCAGAGAGAGAGAGTGAAGTGGATAGAGCAGAGAGAGTGAAGTGGATAGAGCAGAGAGAGTGAAGTGGATAGAGCAGAGAGAGTGAATAGAGTAGAGAGAGTGAAGTGGGAGAGCAGAGAGAGTGAAGTGATAGAGCAGAGAGAGTGAAAGTGATAGAGCAGAGAGAGTGAAGTGGGTAGAGCAGAGAGAGTGAAGAGTAGAGCAGAGTTGAAGGATAGAGAGAGAGAGTGAAGGACAGAGCAAGTGTGATAGAGCAGAGAGAGTGAAGTGGATAGAGCAGAGAGAGTGAAGTGGGTAGAGCAGAGAGATTGAAGTGGGTAGAGCAGAGAGAGTGAAGAGGACAGAGCAGAGAGAGTGAAGTGAATAGAGCAGAGAGAGTGAAGTGGATAGAGCAGAGAGGAGTGAATAGAGCAGAGAGAGTGAAGTGGGTAGAGCAGAGAGAGTGAAGTGGATAGAGCAGAGAGAGTGAAGTGGGTAGAGCAGAGAGAGAGTGAAGTGGATAGAGCAGAGAGAGTGAAGTGGATAGAGCAGAGAGAGTGAAGTGGATGAGAGAAGTGGATAGAGTAGAGAGAGTGAAGTGGACAGAGCAGAGAGAGTGAAGTGGATAGAGCAGAGAGAGTGAAATGGATAGAGCAGAAAGACTGAAATAGACAGAGCAGATAGGGTGGAGTGTGAGTCTATAAAACCCTCTGAGAGAGTAGTATACGGGTACCACGGAGTAGATAAAACAAAGGGGCTGGAGTAAAAATATCGTAGAGTAGAATGGAGGGGATAGTATGTGGGCGAGAAGGGGCGCAAGAAAGGAACGGAAGAATAGCCTCGACCTACCCACGCCCTGCGAAGAGCACCCCGGGAATATTATGCTAAATACACACGACGTACAGTTGTCTGGAGAACTCGCTCGGTCGTCTTGATTACGTTTTGTCTCAGCTGAGCGGGTTGCCGAATCCCCTGAGGCGGAGCTGAGACGAGGATTCCAATCCCTTCATCTTCTAGCATTCGAATCCGTTTGCTTTTCTTGATCGGGACACATTGGGAGTACCAAGAGCCAAGGGCGATGCTGGTAGTCAAATATTTCGTTAGGATAATGAGGGTGGATTGGCGAAGGGGTTTCCGTGGGAGAAATTCCCTCGTCTTGGTTGTCTTGGCTGTCTCTTCGATATTCTGTCTTTTTGTTTTGTCTGTCTCTCTGAAAAAGGAAGGAGTAGGAGGGGGAGAAGTAAAAGAATAAGGGGAAAAAAGTAAGGATGTGGAATACTGACACTATTTTTGGATATAGGCAGTGTACCCAGCCATATACATATTTCCATTTCCTTTCTCGTTTTTTCTTTTCTCTTTCCCTCTCCGTTTTTCCCTTTTACTTCTCAATTTCCTTTCTTCGGCATGTAATTCGTTTAACCATGAAAAAGGAGGCACAAAAAATTACGAAGTTTGGGAGAAACCTAAAGACACAATAAAATAACATAAAACGTTCTCGATTCTGATTTTCATTGAAAGATCTCTCTCCAGGAAGATCTCTAATCTTTCTAAATCATTGGTTTTATTTTTCTGGTGCTTATCATAGGGTAGTTTTATCATACTCGGGTGAAACAGTTTCCTTTCCGGAAGGGTTGCCGAAGAGGTAAATGAATCAATTAAAGATATGATTAATGCGACTGATTTTTTTTTTCTTTCTTTTCTTTTTTTCGTGGTAACCAGAAGGCTGATTTATCACCGAACCGGCAGTTAGCGGAGACGGAACAATACGTCATGGTAGGAAATGTCTATAGGTATATATATAAACGTGTCTTTGTGTGTGTGTGTGTGTGTGTGTGTGTGTGTGTGTGTGTGTGTGTGTGTGTGTGTGTGTGTGTGTGTGTGTTCCTAGCCATTAGCAGCCATCAAAAGATTCTTAGGAAAAGGTCAATTTCATTTTTGGGCTCAGTAGGCTAAATCGAGTTGGAGTTACCTGGTTATATGTAACATGGTATTATCACTATAATTTTTGTTATTAATATCCTCATCTGTATTGTTATACTAATCATTTTCATTTTAACATGTGGATTTGCAAACGATACCTAAATTATCAGTTACCCCTATTCCTCCTGTTCCTGCTCCTCCTTTCCTTTCTGCTCTTCCCCTCCTTCTTTTCTCCTTCCCCCCTCTCCCTCCTCCTCCACTTCCTCTCCAACCCTTCTCCCACTCCTCCTCCTCCTTCTCTCCCTCTTCCATTCCTTCCCCCTCCTCCCACTTCTCCTCTCCCTCCTCCTCTTACTCTTCATGCTACCACTCTTCCTCTCCCTCTTCAACCTCCTCTCCTTCTTCTTCTACTCTTCTTCTCTCTCCCCTACACCCTTCCCTCCCCACCCACTCCTCCTCCCACTTTCCCCTTTCTTCTCCTCCTCCTTTTCCTCCTCCTTCACCTCCTCCTCCTCTCATTCTT
>NW_020868461.1:185000-190000 GCF_003789085.1 Penaeus vannamei | reverse complement strand
AATAACGAGTATTCTAGATATTTAATGTAATACCGAGTATTCATACCTTATTCTAGATATTTGATGTAATAATGAGTATTCTAGATATTTCATGTAATAACGAATATTCTATATATTTGATGTAATAATGAGTATTCTAGATATTTAATATAATAACGAGTATTCTAGGTAATTATTCTAGATATTTAATGTAATAACGAGATTCTAGTAATGTAATAACGAGTATTCTAGATATAATGTAATAACGAGAGATATTTAATGGAGTAGATATTTAATGATAACCGTTTCTAGATATTTAATGTAGTATTCATGTAATAACGAGTATTCCGAGTATTCCGAGGATATTAATAACGAGTATTCTAGATAATGCCCCGGATATCTATATTCATGTAATAACGAGTATGGATATTCTAATGTAATAAGATGTTTCTACGCCGAGTATTCTAGTATTCTAGATACCGAGTATTCTAGTAATAATAACAAGTATTCTAGATATTTAAATAACTTAATGTAATATTCTAGGGTAATAACGAGTATTCACCATCGTTGCTGGTATCGTTGGAAAAGGGGAATCATTTTTTATTTTCTCGGTTTATTTGTAACTAATGAGTTTAGCTTCAAAGTACACGCCAAAAAAAAATATATATATATAAAAAAAAATAAAAAAAATAGAGGTTTCCGAAGTATTTCCAGAACTGCATGTCTAAAATTTCTCAGGTCAAACTCAATGCTTAATACGCGTTTACCACTTATACATTCGAGTATTTCTTGTCGAATCTAAATGATGGTACATGTATTTTTGTTTGCATTTAATACTACACTGCAGTTTGGATATCACTGTAACAGCTAATAGTATCACGATATTATAAACACAATATATGATGAAAGGGTAAATAACAGACTAAAATATTGTTAATGTCATTTCAAAATTTGCTCCTGTGTATAACAGACTTCCCTCTATTTAGATATGAATTAAATCGCTCGTGACACTTTGCAATATCATCTTGGAAAAAAATCAGAAACAAACTCACAAAACAAACAACAAAACAAACAAAACATTATTTATGCAAAACGTGACGTCATCATAACAATGGTTTCGCTCAAAGCGGCGCAGGGGCATATTGTCTGCCTGTGATGTTTGTGCAGAGTAAACAAACATTAATACGTTGAAGTTTGGACAGCATTTGAATTCCCGCCATCACACACCACACATCACACGTCACACATCACACATCACAAATCACACATCACACGTCACACAATCGGACAAAACAGCGTTGCGGGATATTTCGAACCTTGGATACAAAACCGTGATGAGTCATCGGCTTAAATAAGGTATATATATATATATATATATATATATATATATATATATATATATATATATATATATATATATATATATATAATATATATATATATATACATATATATTTGTGAATATATATATATATATATATATATATATATATATATATATATATATATATATATATATATATATATATATATATATATATATATATATATATATATATATATATATATATATATATAATGTGTGTGTGTGTGTGTGTGTGTGTGTGTGTGTGTGTGTGTGTGTGTGTGTGTGTGTGTGTGTGTGTGTGTGTGTGTGTGTGTGTGTGTGTATGTGTGTGTGTGTGTGTGTGTGTGTATCTATCTATATACAAGTGTATGTTCATATATTTTACACACATATACTTTGTATGTCTATCTAGATAAATTGTGTGTTTGTCCTACGTGTGTGCGAGTGCGCGCACGCGTGTGTGTTTGTGTCTGTCTCCCTGTGTTTGTAGGGGAGGGGGTGAATCGTGAATGTAAACAGCGCATCAAAGGGAAGCGCGAGAAACATGAAAACGCCGTAGGCTTTTTCGCAAAGGAAACAAAAAAGGCGAAAAAGCCCTCGGCACATTCGAGCGTGTCCCTGTTCTCCCCTTCGTAGTGTTGTTTACTAGAGTAGATGCGTTTGCGATTTTATCTGCGTGTCACTATATAAACTTACTTCATTTCTATATCTTCTTAAATGAATGTGAGGCGTAGATCCTTCATAAAAATAAAGAACACGCCTCTTCCTTTTTTGTAGAAAATCTGTGCCAGCTACTTCGGTTCGTTATATCATCTTTAAAGTCAATATTAGTCAATCAGTCTCTGTGGGATTGACAAACATCCGTCACCATTTTGTCTCCCGGTAGTTGGGCCAACTTTTTTTGTATATAGAAATAGCTAATGATAAACAAAGAGCTTTTGCTATGGATGAATAACCATACGATAAATTTACGTCAATATATTCTGGAATAAGGATCAAGACCGGTACGTTTTATAATCACATTAAATAAGAGATCTACACACACACACACAAATAAATAAATAACCCAGGGATCCGAGCACTCGAAAAAGCTATTCCCTTAAGCTGAACAGATGAACAAATAGGAGCTGAGAGTCCCAAAGTTCTCTATTCCATGTTCTTCCAACAGATGAACTTCTTGACTCCAACTGTCTCGGAAGCTCTCGAGGCGAAGGTATTCCTAGGTCGAATGTCTTTTCCTCCTCGCTGAAATTAGCCAACGGGAGGCGGAGGGTTTATAAGGACGACAATAACAGGCACTCGTCGAAGCCTAACAGTCACGGTAATGGATGAATATCGAGTAGGTTTCGTACCCTGGCAGGTTTTAGGACGTCTTGTGCGCCACGACAAAGCTGGGAGCAAAGGAAGTGGGTTTGCTTGGTAAGAGGTCGTTTAAAGATTGTTATCGGGTCTGGATTTGTTTTCTTTTATTTTCTTGTTTACCCATAAATTATTTTTGTTTGTTATTATATGATTAGAATGACTTACATAATTCTGTATCTGTGACTGACATCTTACAAATATAAAAATATGTTGACACTAATTGGTGCTCTGGTCCTCACGATGGGGCCTCATGATATCATTCTAGGCATAACACATCTAGTCACACATGATGCTGAATGTATTTTATCTGTTGCTTCTTGGATTCGCCGCTTCAATTTTTAGGATTATGGAAAAGACGTCGGACCTTAAACCACCAAAAGTTTTGTTTTCGCTAACCTGTAAATATTGACACTATCAGAGGCCCATGCTGCCGAAAACCAATCAGAGAGCTTCTCTATAGTCACATGCTAGAGGGCAACCAATCAGAGACCTTCTCTATAATCACATGCTAGAGGGCAACCATTCAGAGAGCGTCGAAACTAAACTCTAAAACTAAACTAAACACATAAAACTTGCCATGAAAAACGGAAAATTTTGAATAATCTTATTCTTCATTTTCTGTAAGCCCTATATTTTCACCCCAGAATTTTTCCACATTTTATTTTCATCTTTTTTTCCTGTCCTTCCATTTTTTTCTGAAAAAATACGAGAAGCAACAAATAAAACTGGTGTGGCCTAAAGGGGAAATTTTATCAGCAACAAACTGCTTAACGATAATTTATAACATACTGAGATTATATGTTCATTTCTCAGCATTCATGTGGAATCCTTCTTTACAAATTCTTAAAATATTGGTAAATCTTTAATGGAAACGAAACAAAACAAATAATAATAATGATAATGATAAAGCTAATGATCATGATGAATATGATCATAATGATGATTATGATAATAGTGATATTATGATATCAGTAATAATAATTATTATCAGTATTAG
Source organism: Penaeus vannamei (assembly GCF_003789085.1). Classification (NCBI taxonomy): domain Eukaryota; kingdom Metazoa; phylum Arthropoda; class Malacostraca; order Decapoda; family Penaeidae; genus Penaeus; species Penaeus vannamei. The sequence continues at coordinate 186,314 of NW_020868461.1, read as the reverse complement.
TATATTTGTAATGATAAGAAAGATGATATTAATTATGATAATAATAACAACAGTAATATTAGTAATAATAATAATGATAACGATGATAATGATATGGATAATGAAAATGATAATTATGACTATTACAATGATAGCAATAAAAACAAGAACAATAATAATGAAATGATAATGATAATAATACTAATAATGACAATAATGATAACAATGATAATAATAACAGTAATATTAGTAATGATAATAATGATAACGATGATAATGATATGGATAATGATAATGATGATTATGCCTATGACAATGGTAGCAATAAAAACAAGAACAATAATAACAATAATGATAATAATAATAAGGATAATAATAATAATGGAATAACCCATCAATCAATTAGTCAATATCTGCAACAACAGGAAGAAAGAGAAGAAAAAGAAACAGAAAGAGGAATGACAAAGGACAATCCAAGATAAAGCTGGATGTGTGTTGTCGAAAAGATAAGAGATAGTGAAAAATATTACAGTGATGCATAACTAAAGCTGGTTAAAATGAGAGGTCAACATATATACAACAGCATATATTTTCTGCCGTGCAAATATGATTTTTTAATATATAAGATAAATAAAATAAAAAGGAGAAAACTAAATTATAACAACCTCCACAATATCAGCTTGACATACGAATGAAACCTATCTACTTATATGTGTATATATATATATATATATATATATATATATATATATATATATATATTATATATATATATATATAATATCTATATCTATCTATCTATCTATCTATCTATCTATCTATCTATCTATCTATCTATCTACACATATATGTGTGTGTTTGTGCGTGTGCGTGTGTGCGTGTGTGTCTGTATGTGAGTGTGTGTGTATGTGCACCCTCACACTCCGAAATATAAGCTACAATTTCTAAATATGAAAAGCAAGAGCACAAGGACCCCCCCCCCCTCTCTCTCCGTCTACTCCTTTGTACTCGTTTTCCTAAAGAAGAAGTATTTCGCCTAAAAATAGTGAGTCTAATCGGATGAGCGACGACACCAACATATATTTTTGCTGCCTTCATCTGCCAGGGGAAAAGGAGACCAGAATTTTCTCAAGAAATGACTAAGGGAAGTACAGAGGATGAAAATTACTTTGAAAAAAAAAATGTGTAAAAGTGTACGCTTTTATTTATCGATGAACAGTTGACAGAAAAAAGACGTCAAAGATATAAAACAGAGAGAGCGAAAAAGAAAGTAATGGAAAATCTAAAATAAAAAAAAATGATTAATTAATTAATTTAATTAAGTAAATCCAGTCG
>NW_020868461.1:177500-180000 GCF_003789085.1 Penaeus vannamei | reverse complement strand
CGTATGAACGTGTGCGTGTATGGACATTCTATATTGATGGATGTAAGCTAGTTGATGTATCTGAGTATCTTATTATGTTATATTTATGTATGTATGTAAGTATCTGCTCAATAATGTGTGGTGTGTTGTGTGTTTGTGTAAATGTGTGTGTGTGTGTGGTGTGTGGTTGTGTGTTTTGTGTGTGTGGTGTGTGTTGATTATATATATAATATATATATATATATATATATATATATATTATTATAAAATATATATAATATATATATATATATTATATATATATATATAAGTTGTGTGTGTGTGTGTGTGTGTGTGCATGTGTATATATTATGAGTATAATATATACTATATATATATATATAGTATATACATATACTATACCTATACTATATATATATTATATATATATATATATATATATATATATATATATATATAAGTGGTATACACACAGCACATACACACACACACACACACACACACACACACCACACACACACACACACACACACACCAAGCACACACATCTGCTGCCTTGTAGAGTGCGAATGAAATCTCCAGCCTCGGTAGTTGCAAATGCTTTAACTCCGCCTACTGGCTCGGTGCCCGATCTCACGCCGAATAGCGACATGTCCCTTAGAGGTCCACGCAGGTGTCGGAGGAAGCGCCGCCGACTATATATATAATAATAGTATATATAGTGATATATAATATATATATATATATATATATATATATATATATATATATATATATATATATATATATATATATATATATATATATATATATAATGTGTGTGTAATGTGTTATAAATATATTATATATATATATATATATATATATATATTATATATATATATATATATATATACTATATATATATATAATTATATATATATATATATAATATACATATATATAACAGAAACCAAGAAATATGAAAGAAAGTCGGAGTTGATTAAATGAGTTGTAATTTGAGAGAAAAGAGGCCAAGATGGCTAGGACACATAGTGAGGACAGACAAGGAACATGTAAGAAAAAGAGATAAGTGGATGAAAGTCGGAAAGAAAAAGAGGAGGACACGAGAGAGAAGAGAGAGAAGAGATAAACCTTCTATGCACAATTTCCAAATTTGTGTAATAAAGTAACTATGAATAAAGCCCTGTTATATCAAAACATAAATATCCAATTGAAGTATAGATTATTCAGTTTTTCAAATACGCTGCGATTTATAGGAACAACAACAGTATCAAACGGACATGTTTATCCTTTGATCTCAATGATAAAAATAAAAGATTACCAAACAGCCTACGTGTCAAGGTTAAAACCAATGTCATTATTTCGCTAAAAATAAATACATTTTGTAAGGAGTATATTTAGCGGTTTTAACAAAGATATCACAAGGGAATGTTGTTGATTGGTATTGCTAATTTTATTACTTAAACTCGTATCATCGTATTTCTTTCTATATCAAAAGGATAAGGTTAATAGTAAGAATTGAAGTAATGATGATAGGGATAATGATATTAATAATAGTAATGATAACAGTGATAACGATCATAACAATAACAAAAATATATTTTTTATTATTAAAATAATGTTTATTATTATCAGTATTGTGATTAAATTTATTATTATTATTACTATGATTATTATTGTTGTTGTTGTTGTTATTATTATCATCATTATCATTATTATAATCATTATTATTATTACATCAATGTTATCATTATTATTATCATTTGATCATTATCATCTTTATTATTTTTATTAGTATTCTATTTATCTTTATTACTATTATCTCTATCATTATTATTATTACTACAATTATCATTGTTATTTTCTTCATTATCATTATTATCATCCTTATCACTCTTATTGTTATCAATATCATTATTGGTATTATTATTATAATTGTTATGATAATCGTAATGATAATAATAAAGACAATAATGATAATATCAATAATAATAATAATGAGGATTATTACTATTCTTATGATTATTATCATAACAGTAGTAGTAACAAAAATTGTAGTAGTATTAATAGAAGTAGTATAGGTATCAATATCATTATCGATATTTCTATATTTTCTGCATTTTAATATTTTTCTCATTATCAGTACTATTTCTCCCATTCCTCATTCCTCTTTCATCCCTTTTCTCTTCACCTGTCATTTACTGTGTATTCTGTTGGTCGTCAATTTCGCCTGAGTTGATAAACACAAAATCTGGTGGATTAGATTTCAAAAGATAGATATAGGAAGTAAGACTGACAGATAGATGTAGTTGGATTGAGAGAAATACGTCGATAGGTACATTGATACGTATTATGATCATTGTTATTGTTTGATGGAGAGAGAGAGAGAGAGAGAGAGAGAGAGAGAGAGAGAAGAGAGAGAGAGAGAGAGAGAGAGAGAGAGAGAGAGAGAGAGAGAGAGAGAAAGAGAGAGAGAGAGAGACAGACAGACAGACAGACAGACAGACAGGCAGACAGA
>NW_020868461.1:172500-175000 GCF_003789085.1 Penaeus vannamei | reverse complement strand
TAAACACTTCATAGGAAATGCTGAAAAATAATTTTCAAATCATTTTGATTATCAGGATTATTAATATAATTTCTTTTTCATCATCTTCATTATTATCGCTTTGATGATAATCATTGCTACTGTTATCCTCAAGATCATAATTGTTTTTTATTACCATTATCATCATCATCATTATTAGTATCATTGTTATCATTATAAATTTCATCCCTTCCATTATCAACATTTTTGCCATAACGATTATCATAAATATCATTATAATTACTGATTATGATTATGACTATTACTCTCATTATTTGCATTATATTATTGGCATTATTGCAATCGTCATCATTATTTATTATGATTATTAACATATTATGATCATTGTTATCCTTATCATCGTTAATGATTTTGTCAACGCCAGTATCAGATGTTATTATTACTAGTTTTATTAACACTGTTATTTTAGTTATTGTTGTTATTATTATTATTATTATCATTGTTGTTATCATTATCATCATTATTATTATTATCATTACAGCAGATTTTGTTGTTATTATTATCATTATTAATATCATTATAATTATTATCGTTATTACTACTACTCCTACGGTTGTAGTTGTTAATTTGTTGATTATTATTACCGCCATCATTATCATTACTGTATCCCAAATACATTATTGCTATCATAATTAAATCAATAACATTTTCATTACAACTTTCATGTTTGTTGTTTTGTTTTTTTATTTTGTTTGTTTCGCCACCATTTTGTAAATTAAACAAATATGTATTCATTACATAATAACAGGGACACAAAAATGACTGAAGGTTAGAGTATATCTTATCAAAAGCTCTACATTATTAATATGCAGATATGAAAATAAGTCAGAAAAGTGTCAATGTTTATTTTAAGCATTTAAAAAAAAAGTGATATCGACCTTAAAAGATAATTGCGAAATATTTTCATTACACTGCTTTGATCATCCCCCCCCCCTTGCCGTGTTTATTAATAGTTTATTAGACTAACATGATGCATCGTCTGTTCCTGGTAAGAGAGAGAGAGAGAGAGAGAGAGAGAGAGAGAGAGAGAGGGGGGGAGGGGGGAGAAACAGAAACAGATAGAGAGGAAAGGAAAACGAAGAGGCAAACACGCACACACAAACAGAGAAAAGTATATATATATATATATATATATATATATATATATATATATATATATATATATATATATATATATATATATATACATATCCATACATATACAAGTGGAATAATTGCATCAACTGCAGCGAGCTCAACCGAGCGCGGCGCCGGCTGAGAGCCTTTCATATCAAGCGAAGAAAACGGAGTCGCGACGGCCAGCGGAGCGGAAACTCCTCCATTTGTTTTATGTTCCCTACAAGAGCGCTGCGTCGCCAAGGGGATAGCAGAGTACGGGGGGAGCAGTTGGCCTGCAGTTATCTGAACGAGGGAAAGAGAGGGAGAGGAAGGGGTGGGAGGGGAAAAGAAATGAAGTAGGGGAAAAGAGGGAGAAGTAATGAAGTGAGGGAAAAGAGGGGACAGAGGGAAGGAGGAAGGGAAAGATAGAGAAAAGAGAATAGGGGAAGCGGAGGAATGTAGGAGAGCCTAGGAGGGTGGGAAGGAGGGAAAGGGAGAGTAAATGGGAAGGAAACAGAATTTAGAGGGAAGAAAGGGGAAGTGGGAGGGAAGAAAATGAGGGAGTGAGCTCACACCAGATAGCTATTGTTTAACAGGGTAATGACCTAAATATAGTCCGAGGTCAGGAGTGAAGTCCCACAAGCGACAAGGTCAGCAAGCCCATGGTGATAACAGTTAATATAGTAAGCGCTTATTTATGGTGATTTGTTTGACAAAACAGTAAATATGGTTATGTGTACAGGAACGTGACATTAGATAAAGGTCAGACACACACATCAGACTTACATACACACAAACGCAAAAATACACAGGTAGACAGCTAATTAGATAGATAGATACAGATAGACTGACGGATATATCATAAAGAAATTATTGGATAATTATACGGACAGACGAACGTAGGAGATTTCAATAAACAGGATGATAGATAAAGACATAGAGATAAATATAGACGAATGACTCCATTTATAAATTCGAACAAAAAACAAATCGAGGAAATAAAGATAAAACAGAAACGGACATGATATAAATAATTCTTTTTAAACAAAGAGATGAAGACAAGCTAGTAATAGGAATGGATTGGCGTTTCTTATAGCTATTTTTGGACCATTAATCACATTTTTTTTGTGAAGAAAGTCAGTCAATCATGATCTTTCGTCCAATAGATAAGAAGTTTATCTTAACCTAAGGCTTTTGAGAAGTCAGGGCTTTGATGAATGTGTCATTAGTTATTTTTCCGTTTTTTTTTCGTTTTTTTTCCTTTTATTATATATAGTTTGAAGGTGCGAGGGATCCGTGCTTATGCGTGTGCGTGTATTTGTGTTTTATGTATGTGTATGAGAGAGAGAGAGAGAGGAAGAGA
>NW_020868461.1:155000-157500 GCF_003789085.1 Penaeus vannamei | reverse complement strand
TAAAATCACCTCTTTCTCAACTACACTGGTGACGTCCGTAAAGGCAGTAGGGGTAACTAAGCAATCTTTGAAAAAAAAATCCTGAATCCGGATCATGATGCTACCAAAATTGGATGGCATCTCAGTCGATTATACAAAAGGTGTCAAATGTAGCCCCCGGGATAGCCGTAAATGACCCGAGGGATTATTGCCCTGAGTCATTATTATGGCCATTAGAGAGAGAAACATGTGAATAAGAAAATTCCTGAATAACTTTTATTTCAAAATGATAATAGATAAATTCATATGTTATTGATGGAACAGCGCCATTATAAAGGGAGTGTGAACGTAACTTTCACAAATAAAAGTTATTAAACAGTTCTAAACCGAAGCTGTAGCCCTATATGTATATATATATATGTATATATAGGTATATATAATATATATATATATATATATATATATATATTATATATATATATATATATATTATATATATACATATATATATATATATATATATATATATATATATATATATATATATATATATATATATATATATATATATATAATATATATATATTGGTTACTAATGGTAAAAAGTTTTTGTAATTAAATTGGATTTTGGTTCTTGAAGGATTTTAAAGGCGACAGTCCTGATTCATTCAAAGGCTCTTTTTCGGAGAGGCAATCAACTTAGTTCTAAGCCGGAAACAGCTCACATTACATGGAGAGAGAGCGCCGTACAAAGCATTTCCAACGCCTAGGAAATTAAACGAGGAAAGCACAGGATAAGCTGCATGTTGATGATAACAACCATGTGATTAACTCTCTCGGATTATCGTAGGACTGGAAAAGCCAGAGTTAGAAGAAAATCAAAATCTTAAAGGTGAACCGAAGATATTGTTCCATGTAGGATAGAGCTGCCCGTGCCCATGACGTTAAGAACAAGAGTACGTAGAACATTGACATGCCTCGCAGAACTAGGATTAAAGAACAAACAGTCTTCCCATTCCCATTCCTAGATAGATAGATAGATAGATAGATAGATAGATAGATAGATAGATAGATAGATAGATAGGTAGATAGATTTATTTATTTATTCATTATTAAAAAACATTTATGTATGGATTAAAGAACAAACAGTCTTCCCGAGGCAAGAACAAAGAACTAACACCGCTGAAACTGCTAAACAGCCTCACCTACAAAAATAATGAAACCATTTAACCCCCCCCCCCCCATGGTTCCGGAAACGAAAAGTACCAGGACTACTAGGCTCTGAGCTGCAGTAAGGTGTGCCCGAGGTGTGGTTTGCACGGGCGGTTTTTTGTCGTGTGGTTCAGTAATACAGGGAACGCGTGACAATTTTGTAATCACAGAATTTTAGTCCAACTTCACTGTGTGTGTCTGTTTGTATGTATGTGTCTTTTTTTCTTTTTTTGTTTATTTGTTTGCTTGTCTGGATGTGTATATATGTCTATATATATATATATATATATATATACATATATATATATATATATATATTATATATATATATATATATATATATATATATATATATATATATATATATATATATATATATATATATATATATATTATATATATATATATATATATATATAATATATATATATATATATATATATATATATATATATATATATATATATATATATATATATATAATATATATATATATATATATATATATATATATTATATATATATATATATATATATATATATATATATATATTATATATATATATATATATATATATATATATATATATATATATGAATGATATCGGCTGCGACAAATACATTATGAACATTTAAAAGATAAAGACATAAATCATGAGCAAAGAAAGTCTCGGATTTAGAGGATGGAAGAGTTGCCAGTTTGGATAAAGTTTCGAGGATGAAAGGAGAGAGTATCGTGACTGTGGTTTTGACATTTTAGGACTTTAAAGCCACTGGAAAAATGTCTGAAGGTCTATAAGATCTGATGTTGTGTGTGTGTGTGGGGGGTGAGTGTGTGTGTGTGTGTGTGTGTGTGTGTGTGTGTGTGTGTGTGTGTGTGTATGTGTGTGAGTGTGTGTGTGGGGGGGGATGTGTGTATGTGTGCGTGTGTGTGTGTGTGTGGGAATGTGTGTGTGAGTGTATGTGTGAATGTGTGTATGTGTGTGTATGTGTGTCTATGCGTGTACGGGATATACATATCAAAAGAAAACGCAAACCAAAAAAAATCATCCAAGCTAATTAGCGGTGTAATTATTTCCTGATATTTCCACCTGCTACTCGCATTTTACAGACGAATAAAGGAAAAACTCCTTTTTTCTTCTTTTTCTTCTTTCTCTCTCCCGGAAACGAGCTCACATTCCTATTATATCACATAAAAAAATACCCACACATTCTCTATTTTCGAATTCATCCGGATGCGGCGTAAAGCTGAAATGTAAAATGGGCTTTCGGTTCTATTTTCGGCCGCTTTCATGAATCCCATTGCCTG
>NW_020868461.1:145000-147500 GCF_003789085.1 Penaeus vannamei | reverse complement strand
TGTCCCAGATGGAGCTTCATGTCTCTTTGCAGATATAGGTTTGGGCATCTATCTTCAAAGCAAGTTACCAGCGTGTTTCTTGTTTGTTTGAACATAACTTAATACAAAAATTAAATGTAATAAAACTTGATAATACATATATAAGAAATCAAAATTACGATTATTGAAAAAAAAAAATACTTTTACCTTTATAAATTTTGGATCAAATGTGGCCGAATTTCTGGGAACTAATCCGTGATTTCCGTGACCCAATTATTTCATTAATTTTTCATCGTAGAAAAATAAGAAAATAAACTTTTGTAATATCTGGTACAATTTGCGCATTCTAAAGGCAATATAAGAGTATAAGTACACAAGTATCATGACTTTTTACAGCACACATTCCACATGTAAGTTAACAATGAATGGGCGTTATAAGATGAGAAAATTGCGGTGCCACTTTGATAAGCTTCGGTGAGCAGGTGCCAACTGACTCCCTTCTTGGTATTAGCGAAATGAAAATAATCATAAATACTATATACCGATATTAAAACTCAAAAATGGTTTTTGCGCTATTGTAGGTATGTTATCTGTAACGAAATAGGCCTCTGGTTGATGTCAAATGAAATATCGGTAATCTACGGCAAAGAAAGGTTTAAAACAGATTTTGGTTAATTGAAAAAGACACGGAATTCACCAGACTTATTCTAAGAAGAGGAGAGAATGAGGATGATGAAGGAGAACAAGGCATGCTGACTGAACTTAAGCGTCCCCTGTTACTTTTTCTTTCTTCTTTCTAAATAGTTTTCTACGACCATTAACTAAGTTTAGGGGGGAGACGGAAGCAAAAATCTATTTGTAGAAGCCTCGAATAATCTCGCCTTCATTAACAGACTAAAAAAAAAAAAAAAAAAGGAAAAAAAAAAAAAAAAAAAAAAACGAAAAAGAAAATCAGTAAAAGAAGAAGTTCTTTGCGAATAGGACAACGAATCTTCTGACAATGGAAATTTCGAAGGTTTCAACAAGGACGTAAAGCCAAGTGACATCGCAAAAAAAACAAGTAAAACAAACAAATCATATAACACGAACACTGAAGCAGCAAAACGTTTCCAGAAAAACGTTTCTCGCAAGACCTTGGACGACGAGGAAAGCAATTTCTGTCAGCGTCTGGTGTATTCTACCGCTGGAAATACCTTAGCGGAATACTTCGATGGTTGTGAAATATTCCGGTAATGTAAAGGAAGCGAGAAGAAGATGGAATATTTGTGTGTCTGTCTGTGTGAGAGTATATATATTCATATACGCGTGTGTATGAGTGTGTATATTCGTATATATAGGCGGGTGGGTGGGTTTATATCATACACATATATACAGAGAGAGAGAGAGAGAGAGAGAGAGAGAGAGAGAGAGAGAGAGAGAGAGAGAGAGAGAGAGAGAGAGAGGAGAGAGGAGAGAGAGAGAGGATGGGGAAGGGGGAGAATCAGCAAGGTAGACTGATAGATAGACAGAGAGAAAAAAGTCACATATGAATAGAAAGATAGATAGACAGATTTAGTAACATATTCACTAAATTATCTATCTATCTATCTATACGTACATATATACATACAAAGGCTGGTGGTATTATGGTTACTCTTAGTCACCAAGCATAAAGAACAATCATCAATATGCAAAGTTTCAAGACGTTCATAAGGATATGATAAGATAGGTGACAAATTAGGTGTTCATTTCTCACTCGCTGTTGCGTCCGGATCACGGCGTCCTCCTTGTGAAAATAATACCCATCAAAACACAAAAACTTCAAAACAATAAGGATTTGAAATTAATCAATAGCTGATTGGAGTATAATGTCTATATATTCAATAGCAGAAATAACTAAGGAAAATGGATTGTAAGAATAACAATGATAATAAAGAAAGAAACATAGAAAGGTTTCTGCACGTGACGACAACAAACATTCGCTCCAAATACTCAACAAGCTAAGAAAGAATCGCAAATATTGAATCTCACGTAAACCAAAGTACAAACATCCGTGCAAATATAGCGTTTCTATGCAAAATATATACACCGACATTTGCATACACTGTCTATAGGAAGAGAGTAGCAGCAGCGGGTTACCGGGTAATATACCGTGAGAGACTACGGGAGGCTGCCGGTGAGATATCGCCATACGAAGGGAAGTAAAAGCAGGAGTTACATACGCTTGAGTGCTCCCATCTTTCCATTTACATATTTGACAAAGGCGGGATAGTGGCTTACGTCAAGCGTGAACGGTTGTGAAATTTTGTATGAAAGGTAGGGAGTATATGTGTGTATACATACATACATACATACATACATACATCTATATATGTGTGTGTGTGTGTGTGTGTGTGTGTGTGTGTGTAGATAAATGAATATATAGATCTATGTAAATACACACACACACACACACACACACACACACACACACACACACACACACACACACACACACACACACAAATCATGCTTACCATATGCTCAGGTAAAGGGAACTATA
>NW_020868461.1:117500-120000 GCF_003789085.1 Penaeus vannamei | reverse complement strand
AGACATCCACTCAAGTTGTCTTCTCCCGTCCTTTCTTCCCTTAATTTCCCTTCCCCTTCTTCCTTCTACTTCACTTGGTAAATTTGAGGGCAGATAGGGAGAGGAGGGGAAAAGATAGGGATTTAATTTCCATCTCCCCTCACTCCTCTTTCCCATCTCCCTCTCCTTTCTCCTCTCTCCCTTCTCCCCTCCCCTTCTCCTATCTCCTCTCCTTCTCTCCTTTCTCCTCTCCCCCCCTTCTTTTCTTCCCTCCCCCTCTCCTCCCCCCCTCTACCCCCTCTCCTAGCTATCTCCTCTCCCCCTCTCCTTTCTCCCCTCCCCCTCTCCTATCTCCTCTCCCCCTCTCCTGTCTCCCCTCTATCCCCCTTTCCCCTCACTCCCTAGTCCCCTCATCCTCCTCCCCTCGGTCTTCTCACCTTACATCTTCCCCTCATTTTTCTCATTTCATAAGAGGCTAGTTAGTATGATAATCACTTCGTTTAACTCCCCGTACTTTTGCCTAAAAAAAAAAAAAAAAAAGAAAAAAAAAGGCGTTATATTTTGGTCGTCATTTTTTTCTTTTCTTTCTTTCTTTCTTTCTTTTATTGAGTTATTTTCATTCAATATTTTGTCGTTTATTTTAAGAGAAAATATATTACCTCGAAGCGACATTTCCTTGGCAACACTTGCTTTGATCACATCAAGTAAACACACGACGAGTAGTTTGTTATCAACAGTGTTACCAACTTCCATGTGCATGTTGGTAACACTGGCATTCATCCACGGTGAAAAGGCAAAACATATTATTCACAAAAAAAAAGAAAAAAAAATCTTCCTTTTAAACAAAGTTGGTGATGAAAATGATAACTTTCACAATGAATAGCATTAACTGATTCTTTTCACATTCGGCCTGTTGCAAAACTAGCATATGAATTTATATTCCCACTTTGTAAAACTAGCACATGCATTTATATTTTCGCTTTAAAAAATTGGAATATAAATGAGCTATGTAGTACAGTGTATTCCATTTTTTAATGCATGTCAAAACCAACGCACATTTATTTTATACACAAATGGACGTGTATGTGTGCGTGGTTATACACAGACACACGGTGTATATAAGTAACCTCCAAAGCCTGAGTTAAAAAAAACAAAAAAACAAAAAAATGAGGTAGACTTTTAAAAAATGATTGAAAATATTATTCTCATTCTTATTCTTCTAATCCTTTTTTTCTCTTCTCCTCCTCCTACCCCCTCATACTCCTCCTCCTGCATCCTCCTCCTCCTCCTCCTCCTCTTTCCTCCTCCTCCTCTCCTCCTCCTCCTCTTTCTCCTCTCCTCCTTCTTTTTTTTCTCTCCCTCCTCCTCCCTCCTCTTCCTCTTCCCCTCCCCCTCCTCCTTCTCCTCTCCCCTCCCCCTCCCTCTCCTCCTTCTCCTCCTCCTCTCCCCTCTCCCTCTCCTCCTCCCCCTCCTCCTCTCTCCTTCTCTCCCTCCTCTCCTCCTCCTCTTCCCCCCTCCCCCCCTTCCTCCTCCTCCTCTCCTCCTTCCCCTCTCCGCCCCTTCCTCCTCCTCGTCGTCCTCTATCTCTTTCCCCCTCTCCTCCTCTACCCTCCTCTCCTCCTCCTCCTCCCTCCTCCCTCCTCTATCTCTTTCCCTTCTCCTCCTCTACCTCTTCCCTCTCTCCTCCTCCTCCTCTTTCCTCCCCCTACTCCCCCTCTTCCTCCTCTCCCCTCCCCCTACTCCTCTCTTCCCCCTCCCCTACTCCTTCCTCTTCCCCCTCCTACTCCTCCTCTACCTATTTCTCCTCCTCTACCTCTTCCTCCTCTCTCCTCGTCCTCTACATCTTCTCCCTCCTCCTCCTTCTTCTCCTCTCATTTTTTTCCCGTCAGACTTTCCACAACAGCAAACAATGCGACAGAACACACAATGCTTCCCGAAGACCAAGAATCCTAAATAATACGCATCTAAGAGTCCGAGTATCAATTTTTGGACGGAAAATGTCACGTTTGGATTATTTGGATAAAATATCACATTTGGGTAATTTGATTAAAATGTCACTGACATAATTTTGAATTTGATGAATATCACATATGGATAATTTGGATGAAGTATAACATGGAATTTGGATAGGAAAATCACATTTGAATTTGGATAAAATGTTTGGATAATTGGATCACATTTGGATAAATTGGATAAAATAATTTGGATAATGAAATATTCACATATGGATAATTTGGATAAATAAAATATTTGGGATAATTTGGATAGAATGTCACATTAGGATGATTTGGATAATATTTGAGTAATCTGGATAAGATATGAATATTATTTGGATAATTTGGATAAAATATCTCATTTGGATAATTTGGATAAAATATCACACTTGGATGAAGTATCACATATGGATAATTTTGGATAGGATAAAATATCACAAATTGGATAATTTGGATAAATATCACATTTGGATGATTTGGATGAAATATCACATTTTGAATAATTTGGATCAATATCACATTTGGAT
>NW_020868461.1:102500-105000 GCF_003789085.1 Penaeus vannamei | reverse complement strand
TTCTCTCTTGATACATTTAATACAATGATACAACACATATGTTCCGTTTAAGAGAACATACAGCAACATACGTGTTATTAATGATCTAAATTGATTAAGTTGCAAAACAAAATCCTAACATAATATCTCACGTTCTTCCTTTAAAATATCAAATACGAAAAGAAGAAAAAAATATATAATGCAGGAGAATTGCAACATGATGCAAGCAATCCATGAATGGAAAACTGCAACTGCAAGACATCGTTCTCCCGATTTCTTCCTCCGCCATTCTTCCAAAACGACGGAGACGATTCGCGAGATTTTTTTTTTTTTTTTTTTTTTTTTGAGCAAGAAATTTATGTTTGTTTCTTGGTTAATCTGCTTATTATGTTTATTTATTCATCTTTTTTAATGTGTTATTTATTTATCTATTCGATATTTTCTTGTGTTTTGACACGATTTATGTTTTGCTTTCCTGGTTCATATGCCTTTTATGTTTATTTATTAATTATGTTTAATGTGTTATTGATCTATTTATTCGATATTTTCTTGTGTTGTGACAAGCAGATTTGTTTTGATTTCCTGGTTGACATGCTTTTTATGTTTATTAATTAAATATTTTCAATGTCTTTTTTATCAATTTATTCGATATTTTTGTGTTATGAGCAACAACTTTATGTTTTGCTTTACTGGTTGACACTATTTTTTATGTTTATTTATTGTTTATTTTCAATGAGTTATTTTCTTATTTATTCGATAATTATGTTTTGCTTTCCAGGCTGACTGACTATCTTTTGTTTATTCATTAATTATCTTGATGTGTTATCGAGCAAGAGATTCATGTTTTCTTATGTTTATTCATTAATTTGTAATGTGTTATTCATCTATTTATTCGATTCCTGTTTTGCTTACTTGGCTGGCGCTGTTTCTTTGTTTATTTTTTAGTTATTTGTTATATATTATTCATTTATTATTCATTTGATTCGACGAATTAATGTTTGTATGTATTCATCTATTTACATATTTATTATTTTATTTAGTAAATCATTTATCTAATTGTTCATTACCTTATCAATTTATCTATGAATTAAATAACATTGTTATCATTGTAAGGTATATAAAGAGCCAACCTGAAAAAAATGAGATTCATACCACCAAAGATGTCAGTGCAGGTCAAGATATAGCTAAGAAAGAATGAAAGAATAGAAAGCTATTTACGTAAGAAAACCATGTTAGCTGATCTTCTGAACTTATCAGGTGGCGGAGAAGCTACAATCTCTGAAGGTAATCTATTCCAAAGCCTATAAATAGCAATAAAAAGGCATAAAGAAAACTGATTTGTAGACGATCGCCTTTCATCAAATGTTATTGAATGGAGGGTCAAAGAACTCCTGGTAACTCTTGCAGGTTAATAAAAATCAAGCAAAAACTTATAGAAGGAAATTAATTATCGGTTACAATCTTGTATAGGACTGAAAAAGCCCCAATGACCCTATAATGTATAATGTCCAAATTTAAGTGTCTGTCATCTTCATAGATCCTCTTCCACTTGCGAATTACTTGCCACGGGAATTACCTGGAACAGCTGTTTCCTGGTGACGCGCTACCGGGCTGGCAATGGGACTCCTGGTGCTCATAAGGGCTTAGATCTGTGTACATTGTGTTTGTATGTGTGCGCTGTCAAACTCAAGTTTAAATATTTCGCGTTTTTTGTTCTTTGCATGTGAGTTATTAATAAGTGTGAGAGAGGAGGGGAGAAAAAGAGAGAAGTGGAAGGGGAGAGAGAAAGAGAGAGAGAGAGGGGGGGGGAAGTCAAAGATTTTAACAGCAACACGAATCGGAATGTTAGTGTGTCATTAACAGTATCTTTTTTGCAAACTAGTATGTTTTATGGTTGCAGAACTATACAACATGCACTTGTATATACAAATCCACGTATGCATATTGTGTGTGTGTGTGCGTATACATAAATATACATAAAGTAAGATAAATGATAGATTAACTAAATGATAAATGATCTGTTGAATAATAGCAACTAGATTAAACGACCGCCATTAAATCATACACGAAATAAGAGAAAGAATTATGACAAAAAGATACATCAGTTGTCTCTCTTATCTTAAAATCCTTTCTCAAAATGACCCGGATGCACGTGATATCCTACATCCTAGAGGAGCCAATCCCAGAGTCCTAGAACAAAAGGATCCCTCGCCTTCAGGAGGAATCGCTGTATGGAAAGTCTGTTTTGGAACAAGGGGGCGAAGGCAGCAGCTTTGGCCACATTTTTTCGCTCCAAGAATTCACGGCCCTTCCTGTGTGCCCCTTTCTTCTCTCTCTCTCGCTCTCTATCCTCTCCATCCTCTCCTCTCTCTCGCTTTCTTTCTTTCATCTCTTCTCTCTCTCTCTCTCCTCTCTCTCTCTCCTCTCTCTCTCTCTCTCTCTCTCTCTCTCTCTCTCTCTCTCTCTCTCTCTCTCTCTCTCTCTCTCTCTCTCTCTCTCTCTCTCTCTCTCTCTCTCTCTC
>NW_020868461.1:80000-87500 GCF_003789085.1 Penaeus vannamei | reverse complement strand
AGTCATGTGAGCAGTTTTATTACTGAGGAAAACCTATATTTTAAACAAAACAGGAGTTGGCAACATTCAACTTTACATTCTTAGTGCGTGCTTTAAAGTGTGTGAATGCACAGATGCATGCAGATACCTTTAATAGAAAAAAAAAAAAAAAAAAAAAAAAAAAAAAAAAAAAAAAAAAAATATATATATATATATATATATATATATATATATATATATATATATATATATATATATATATATAATATATATATATATATATATTATATATATATATATATATATATATATATATATATATATATATACTCTCTTAGCACACAAATTGAGTGCAAAGAAATGCACATCACATCATTATCATGCTGTTGTTCTTCTCTTAATTATTGTTATTGTTACTTTTATATTAATAATAATTTTATTAAGATCAATACTGTTTTAGTTTTATTATTATAAACATGTTATTATCATTATTACTATTACTATTATTATTATCATTATTGTTATTATTATTACTATTGTTGTTGTTGTTATTGCTATTATCTTTATCGTTGTTCTTATTCTTATTCGAATTATCATCATTATTATTATTTTTTTATTATTGTTATTATTATTATTGTTATTATTATTATTATAATTATTATTATCATCATTATTGTTATTATCATTGCCATTATAATTATTACTACTATTATTGTTATTACATTATTACTATTATCATTATCATTATTATCGTTATTATTATTGCTATCAGTAATATAATGATTCTCATTATCATTAATTATATTGCTGTTAGTAGTAGTAGGAGTAGGACTATAATTTTAAGTTTTTAATTACAATCATTATCAATATCTTTATCACTGTCATTATCATCATCATCGGCATAAGTAGTTGTAGTAGTAGTAGTAGTACTAGTAGTACCATCGTGATCAGTGTTGTTGCTATTGCTATTAAAACATTATTATCAATATTACCATGATCATTTTGGTTATTATTATTATTACTGTTATCACTCTTGATATCCATTATTTTCATCTTCTGTTAGCATTGTTGTTATCAGTCCTTATTCATTTTCTTTCTTTTTCTTTCTCTTTATTTCTTGCTTGGGATAACTCAATTAAGATAAGCAAATTAAAGATTTTATATAAGAATAATTCGTTTTTGTGGTTTTTTCTTTTTTCCATCAGCTCTTTCTTGTGGTCTTGTATAACAGAATCTCTAATATACGAGACAAAAAAACATTATGAATATGCATTAGAAGTTAAAGAAAATTATATATCGAAAAGTTAATAATAAAATCTCACTTTACCTCCTACACTCTTGTGCAAACATTTTTTCTTTTTTTTTTCCTTTTTTTTTCTTTTTTTAGGCTCAGGCGGGGATCTAAAGAAAGTTGATTTTCTCATCTTTTCTTAATTAATTCACCTCCTTAGAAACTAAGAACCGGGACTAAGAAGATGAAAAAGAAGAAAAGGAGAGAGAGAGAGAGAGAGAGAGAGAGAGAGAGAGGAGAGAGAGAGAGAGAGAGAGAGAGAGAGAGAGAGAGAGAGAGAGAGAGAGGAGAGAGAGAGAAGAGAGAGGAGAGAAAGGGGGGGGGGGGGAGACAGACACACAGACAGACAGAGAGACATGACCTGCACATCATAAGCATCAACGCCAGTGTATGTGTTGTGTGTATGTGTGTGTGTGTGTGTGTGTGTGTGTGTGTTGGCGTGTGTGTGTGTGTGTGTACGCGTGTGTGTGTGCGTGTGTGTGTGTGTGTGTGTGTGTGTGTGTGGTGTGTGTGTGTGTGTGTGTGTGTGTACATACCCCCTTATCTCCAACACATACCCTTTCCTCCACCAATACCATCATCCCAGCCTTCCACCTACAACACACAACGAACTCTTTATAAACCAATTAATACACCTGAGGAGTATTAATTTCTTCCTTGACTGAACTTTGTCAAAGCAAAGTCCACGAACGTTTGAACTTTCATGAACTTCTCAGAGAGCTCTGCTGCGCCTAGTTCGAAGCGGACGGCAGAGTGTCGGTGCCATGTCGAGTCCAAATTAAGGGAACTCACTAGGGGTAACTTTTCACTTTTTAAAGACTTTTGGATAGGGGATATTTTTAAGCCTATTCATAAGCTTTGTTGCGGTTTAGTTTGTGCGGAAATTTTGGTTTCTGTTTTTATCATTTCAGTCGGGTGGTCTTTAAGTCGGGCTATTTTCTGTGCAGTTCATCTCATAGATTGTATCCTCTGTTTTTTTATTATTTTACGGATTGAGTGAGTGGATGCCTGTATTTCATCGATAAATTATTTCTCCTATCTTCTAATGATGATAATGGAGTGTTTTTGTTTGTAATAAGTAAGTAGAATTGATTGAGGGATTGGAGGATCGGGGAAATATATTTAGCAACACTCGGAATTAGCACTTACACGACACTATTAAATAAATTTAAGTATAAAATAAAGTTCAAATTTTAAACAAATATAATAATAATAATAACAATTAATAATAATGTATTGGAGCTGGTGAATGCGTAGACTGAGGCTAAGTGACAGATACTTTCAAGAATAAGAGGTCCACTCACCGACAATAAATCATTCCAGTATATGGACATATGTAATATTTATTTTAAGAGCATGTAGTGACATCATCATACTCACATCCATATATATATTCTCTAGATAGATACAGTTACACTAAGAATGATATATATATTCAATATATCAACATACATAATACTTACAGCCTTCATCACTCCAAACCAGAATCATTTATACGAGTCAGAGCAGTACCTCCACCTTTTAGAGTTAGGACGTCCTGAGCCCTGATATTATCTCACCTCCACTCACACCGGAGTCGAGAGGCATATATAGTATCATGAGCACTGAAATTAATATAATAGCATTAATGATGATACTACGTGGTAAGGATTTATTATATATATAGAGGTGTTCATATGATATGGACACACACTCAGTATCCTATTAGATACATTATTATTACTATCGGTGATGATGTGTTCGTATTAGGTGTTAAGTTCATATATGCAATCTCTTGACTCAGCGGCTGTGGTCCACGGTACTTGATATATGCCGATTATATTATTTATTTATGATTCAGACGATAATGATGTAAGACTAATATTGTTTGAGTTGGATGATGGCGCTCACGACAAATCTCGAGCTGTCTGACCACACACCTCAGGTGTATGGATAAGATACTCACTCACCGACCTGTATAGGAGTCAGATGTTAGACACTGCAGGAACCATTTATTTAGCTATTATTAAGGACGTGAAAAAAGAACTAGTAGAGAGACGAGTTCAGGCCACGCGACAGAAGGGTGATGAAGGATGCGAAGCCAACGAAGAGAGAAAGAAGGAAGAGAGAGCCACTGATCGGCACTGAATAGATGGTAACACGGCTCGGATATTGTTCTGTTACTGAGAAAGGACGGATGGATCAGTGGAGTAGTTGTGACAGTCCGCGATCTTGAGACGCATTCTGCGCGTAGGTTGAGCCGAGAGCAGAGACGGGAAGGAGGAGACAGTTGTAAAACCATAGGTCGGAGCCACACGCGCGAGAAAAGGCAGATACAAAGAGGAAGTTGCCTGAAAATCGTTCGGATGAAGAGTCGAGAATCGATTGGATGGTGAAGGGCAGTCCGGCTACATGGCTAGCGTTCGAACCAATGCAGGCCAGGTATAGCAGACGATACTATATATACTAGGTTAAGCTCGCCACGCCATGACTATATCACTCTAGCAAAGATCATTGTCATGATTGATAATATGGATATTTCTTCATGTAATATTTATTATTTATAGGCTTTTGCATGACCTGGTATTATGATATATATACATAGGAGAGAGGCTCTCGATCAAATTTATTCTGATAAATATCACTAGATATAAAGGAGATCTCGATGACGCACGAAATGAAGTCGTTATAAACTTTCTGGAGATCATTTTGTATTAAGCACATACTTTATCACTCACGTCATAGTAAGTATATTTCGATCCCGGGAGCGGTGATTACCTCACTACTCAACGATTTTATATGATCGTATATTACCTTATATATAGCCTATATATAGATATGATAGGATATATATATACTCACTCACAGTCTCACTCATACCCACTCTTTAATATCATATCCTACTCGTCTGGTTCTCAGAACCTTGCTCCGAAATTTTATGCACCAAAATTTGACAGAAGATGAGATTTCGCACACGCAGACTATATACGCCAGAGCTCCACGTCATTCTCTCTCTTTCCGGGCGGAGGCGGCGAGTTACAAGTTCTTTGACTCCTCTTCGATGTCTCTCTTGAATTTGTCACACGCTTAATATATCTCTTCCTTAGCGCCTCGAGAGTGTGCTAGGTGTGAACGTTATATGTCGAGAGAGAACTCGGTGCAGTGACGCGGACCCTGAACTATGATCACATATCACGTGCGATTATGCACACAACACGAACACACACACAACCACACACACACGACACCACACACACACATTTAAGACACACGAACACACACGGAAATATCATAGTATATTTATATTGTGAGCGCGTCTCACTCCGTGAGAGATGCTTAGAAACCTTATCAGTACTAATAAGTGATGTTAGATATTACTATACATACGTTATCACTGTTATTAAGATTGAGTAGATGGAGTGTCGAACTATTATATCTATGCTTATAAATATGTGTGTGTGTGTTGTGTGTGTGTGTGTGTTGTGGTGTTGTGTGTGTGTTGTGTGTGTGGTGTGTGTGTGGTTCGTACCGTTGTTCAGCGCTCATGCGGCTATCCGCTCGCTCAGAGAGTAAATTTTAGATGATGGGCTGCGTTATAGTAGATCCACGTACTATCAGATAATACTGAAGTCAAGCTTTCATTATCTACAATTTCACGGTCTGTGGTCAGAGTTCGTTATCACGCAAGGTAGGATTCCACAGCTCTATCTCATATAATATGTTGTAGTTTAATTGAAAGATATGGCGCTGCATTTACTTAGCTCTCTCTGGCGGAGGTACTGCATTGTGTGGGTGAACTCTACTTGACACATCCATTCCTTCTAGAGTGTAGCTTTTTTAGTGTACTGTTCTCATGTTTCACTCTTAATTATGTTGATATGGGCGTTGCCAGTACGGCCTCAGGTTGACAACCTCTCTCTCGCTTCACTCTAGTCGTACTCTTCTCCTTTCTCTCCTCTCATCTCTCCGCTCTCTCTTTATCCCCTATCCCCTACGTGAGATTTCCGCAGATCTCCTGGGAGCTGTAATATATACATATGTACTCTCGTTTATATCTACTTACCAGCGACATCTTCTTATCATAGAGCACACACTACACATCTACAATAGACCTGAGCGAGCCATTAGTTATTCTTTATTCACACTAGGCTCTCTCTCTACGGGATCCAACCATCATATGAGGAGTAATGAGTGATAGTAACTGCATGACACGTTAACACATCAGTAGCTATGTAGTGCGATCGCCGAATATTGTCGGTGCACTGTTAACATGTTCGTTACTCTCACTCACCTGTTTTTCACATTGTTATACGGTATAGCGTGAGTGATGCAGATAGTTAGCATCTGACTCACTATATACTATTATGTGTGTGTGTGGTTGGTGTGTGTGCTGGTGTGTGTGTGTGTGTGTGTGTGTGTGCTTGGTGTGTGCTGTCCTCGCCTCGCTGTGACAACCGACGAGGACCAAGACGCCAGAGGAGAGGCGGCGGCGGGCCAGATAACAGACGAGAGCGAGAGACGAGAGACTGCAGACGAAGGGAAAAGCACCGATAGAGATGGAGAGCAGGAGAGAAAGAGAGAGCAGCGCCAGCAGACCACCGACGACGACACCATATCACAGCACCACCATCCCACAACCTCCTATCCCTCAACTCTTCCGCCCGGACAGCTAATCTCACCCTCACACACTCCCTCTAAATAAAACTCCGTTGACCCCGTTCCCACACTATCGCATCGCGGCACCACCTCACACAACACCCTACTCGCATTCCTCCAACCCTCGATGACTTCCCCACACCCCAAAAAAGTAGCCTGGGAATTCCATCATCTTATAACGTCAGTTCTTACCCTATTATGTGAAGCACGTGTTAACCAAACGCTAGAACAATGCTTACTTAATTTGGGTTTGCAGCAATAACACACACACGCAACTCCCTAGTCTCACTCTTTTCACACTCTCTCACGCCACACACAGCTCACCACACAGACACCAACAATACCACACGACTCGCACAAGATAATATATATATATATACATAAAAGCAAATATAGAGATATATATTATATATTAATATATATATTACAAATATAATATATATATATATATATATGAAATATTATATCACATATATTAATCATCCACATATTACGATGGAATATTAATATATCTCACTCACTAAAAAATATAGTAACCTCATACACTCTCTATTATAGAAGTTGATGAATACATATATATATATATATATATATAAATAATATAATAAGTAATAATTATATACATTATATAATGGTCACTTACATGTTTTTGAATAAGAGATACGAAGGGAACAAAAATGTGAATACTGAAAGAGGGTGACTGAATCGAGGATAAAGAGACAGAATTAGGGTAACACATGTATGAAATAAAAGTTACGTAGTGTAGAGAGTGTAGCTCGAAACTTCCATAGGATAGTTAAGTAAGCGGCTAGGCAATCAGTTTATTCTGAAAAGAACATACAAAAGCAAAATGTCAAAGTTAAGTCTTCTTGTAAGGAATTCGTGGCGCCAAGGGGAAAAGGCGGTTAAAAACGATACAAGTTTGTTGAAAGATAATGATAATGATAATTATGATAATGTTAATGATGATAATACCATTCCTATTGCTAATTTTGATAGTCATACAAGTAGTAATACTAATATTAATATTAATACTAATGATACATCTAATGCTAATACCGAAAGTAAATATTATAACAATAGTTATGATAACTGAACAATTCCAAGCACAAAAATATTAGTCCTTTCAATTTTCAACGTGGAAACTTTTGCAAGCGATATATTGCATATCCTCGGCTTGTTTAAAGATTTATTTGCTTTACTTTTCTCGATGAAACCAGAGAATAAGTTGAACAATTATTTACGCTTCGGTTGAGCCAATATTTCGTCTTTGTTGAAGATGGAAATGGAGAAATGTGGGTATTCAAGTGGAGATATCTTTCCCCTCTGGGATTTCTCTGCCATGTCAAAATATTTAGAACAAAATCAAATATTTTCGGTGTCCACATTTATCATTCGGATGGCTATATCGTTCTGACAGTGTAACATACTTGCCCCTTCATGAAAGTAAGTAAACATATGTATAGGTAAATATATATCACACAACAGCTTATTACAAAAGTTCTACCACGTTTAATCAAAATTTACGTAATTGCTCTTTCAAAAATCGAACCTTTGATCTTGAAGATTTTTTCTTGTTTTATTTTTTGTTTCTG
>NW_020868461.1:62500-65000 GCF_003789085.1 Penaeus vannamei | reverse complement strand
GAGGTCGAGCCCGCAGGAAATCCAACCCAAGTGAAGTCGAGCCGCAGGAATCCACCGCAGGGTGAGTCGAGCCCGCAGGGCGTCAGCCCGGGAATCCAGAAGGTCGAGCCCGCAGGAATCCAACCGAAAGGTGAGGTCGAAGGTCGAGCCCGCAGGAATCCGGAGTGAGGTCGAGCCCAGGATCCAACCGCCGAGCCCACAGGAATCCAACCGGAAGGTGAGGTCGAGCCCACAGGAATCCAACCGGAGGGTGAGGTCGAGCCGGCAGGAATCCAACCGCAGGGTGAGGTCGAGCCCGCAGGAATCCAACCGGAGGGTGAGGTCGAGCCCGCAGGAATCCAACCGGAGGGTGAGGTCGAGCCCGCAGGAATTTTAGCAAAGTTCCTAAAGGGCCACTTCCCAGGACTCCACCCGGAGGGTGAGGTCGAGCCCGCAGGAATCCAACCGGAGGGTGAGGTCGAGCCCGCAGGAATCCAACCGCAGGGTGAGGTCGAGTCCTTAGAGAAGGTCGATTCAGAAGCAAGTCATTCGACCAAGAATGAAACTTTGAACATGTTTTTGAAACGACTTCTGTTGCAGGCCATGGCGAACACCCAGGGGGTTCTAAGCACATATATGAAGGACTTCATCAGTGTTCTTTCTTGGCGCTTTGCATGGCTGCATGGCACGGGGCTGACGGCATTTAGCAACCTTATACCTACATATATGAAAGACTTCATCAGTGTTCTTTCTTGGCGCCTGGAATGGCTGCAGGGAATAGGGATGACGGCATTTAGCATACCTGCCCTAAACAGATTGCTCAATAAGCTAAATTTAGTTTATTTAGGAATTTACATCCACTCAGAGGGTGAGGTCGAGTCCGCAGGAATCCACCCGGAGACGGTCGAGTCCCAGAAGCGTGAAAGAATGTCCCATCAGGAGTGCAGAAGAAGGCCCCGTCTGGAGTGCCAAGGGTGCGGAAGAATGCCCCACCTGGAGTGCCAGGAGTGCAGAAAAATGCTCCGTCAGAAGTGCCGAAAAATGCTCCATCAGAAGTGCCAAGGGCGTGGGAGAATGCCCCGCCTGGAGCGCAGGAGAACGCCCTGCCAGGTGTGCCAGGAGTGCAGAAAGATGCTCCGTCAGAAGTGCCAAGGGCGTGGGAGAATGCCCCGCCTGCAGGGCAGAAGAATGACCCACCGTGAGTGTAGTAAAATGCCCCGTCTGGAGCGCCAAGGGTGTGGAAGAATGCCCCACCTGGAGTGCAGAAAAATGCTCCGTCAGGAGTGCAGAAAAATGCTCCGTCATGAGTACAGAAAAATGCTCCGTAAGTGCCAAGGGCGTGGAAGAATGCCCCGCCTGCAGGGCAGAAGAATAACCCACCGGGAGTGTAGTAAAATGCCCCGTCTGGAGTGCCAAGGGTGTGGAAGAATGCCCCACCTGGAGTCCCAGGAGTGCAGAAAAATGCTCCGTCAGGAGTGCCGAAAAATGCTCCGTCAGAAGTGCCAAGGGCGAGGAAGAGTGCCCCGCCTGGAGCGAAGGAGAACGCCCTGCCAGGTGTGCCAGGAGTGCAGAAAGATGCTCCGTCAGAAGTACCTGGAGGGCAGAAGAGTGCCCCGACTCCCGCCTGGAGGGCAGAAGAGTGCCCCGCTTGGAGTGAAGAAGAATGCCCCGACTGGAGGGCAGACCCCGCCTAGTGTGTCAGGAGTGCAGAAAAATGCTCTGTCAGAAGTGCCTGGAGGGCAGAAAAGTGTTTCCCGCCAGGAGTGAAGAAGAATGCCCCGCCTGGAGGGCAGAAGAGTGTCCTGCCAGGAGTGAAGAAAATGCCCCGCCTGGAGGGTAAAATGCTGGAGGGCAGAAGAGTGTCCTGCCAGGAGTGAAGAAGAATGCCCGCCTGAGGGCAGAAGAGTGTCCTGGCAGGAGTGAAGAAAATGCCCCGCCTGGAGGGCAGAAATGCCTGGAGGGCAGAAGAGTGTCCTGCCAGGAGTGAAGAAAATGCCCCGCCTGGAGGGCAGAAATGCCTGGAGGGCAGAAGAGTGTCCTGGCAGGAGTGAAGAAAATGCCCCGCCTGGAGGGCAGAAATGCCTGGAGGGCAGAAGAGTGTCCTGCCAGCAGAATGCCCCGCCTGAGGGCAGAAATGCCTGGAGGCAGAAGTGTCTGCAGGAGTGCCTGAAGGGCAGAAGAACGCCCTGCCGGGAGGGCAGAAGAATGCCCCGCCTGGAGGGCAGAAGAACTCCCCGCCTGGTGTGCCATGAGTGCAGAAAAATGCTCCGTCATGACCCCCCAAGGGTGCGGAAGAATGCCCGCCTGGAGTGCCAGGAGTGCAGAAAAATGCTCCGTCAGAAATGCCAAGGGTATGGAAGAATGCCCCACCTTGAGGGTAGAAGAACGCCCTGCCTGGTGTGCCAGGAGTGCAGAAAAATGCTCCGTCAGAAGTGCCTGGAGGGCAGAAGAGGGTCCTGCCAGGAGTGAAAAAGAATGCCACCAGGGGCACTCCTCTCCTGCATACTAGTTCATCAACCCA
>NW_020868461.1:47500-50000 GCF_003789085.1 Penaeus vannamei | reverse complement strand
ATATATATATATATATATATGTCATGTATGTCCTTTTTTCCCTTTTGTTCCTTCTGTTCCTCATTTTCCACATCATATCTTCATTAGATACGTAGATAAAGAAAGAGAGATGGGGAACAGTGCAAGGAGAGAGAGAACAATAACTGGCATTATTCTGAAAGCAACGCGGAACGGATTAGTTTAAGCTCGAAAAAATGGCGAAGATGACAAAGACACTTTCATAATTTCCCTTAAAGTTCAAAATTGCATATAGCTCCCATCAATACCAACAGGTTTTTCTTCGTTTTTTTCTTTCTTTCTTTCTTTCTTTTTTAGATTTTCATATTGGTATAACGTAAGGCTATTTACATTTTTTTTTCTTGGCTGATTTTGGGTTGCTTAGATAATGCGTAAAAGGTTTTCTCGTTTACTAACCATGTTAAGAAATATCAACCAAAAGTAAAATTAAACAAATTCGATTGATTGTGACGCCGAAGGGCACTAGCTATATATACACTATATTGCATGAATATATGTGCAAATGTTATTCTATGTAAATATCTTTATATTCTACGTAACATACCTATTAATATGATTTATAAAATCTATGTTATTCAGTCTGTCCCATATATTTCCTGACACACAGACATCATCATTTCCTGCCACACAATATATGCCATTGTGATTTTCTTTCCCCTTTCACAAGAGCGATATATTGCTGTGTCACTTCCTGTTTCAATTAATTTGTCAAATACCAAATGCGTGATTTATAACTCTCCTTCGCCACTGTATAATGGGACAGGCAGATTCCATGCGGGCGGAGCAGCTTCTCTCAAACATCAAAATCTTTGGGTAATGGAAGTAAAACATCTTAGCTATCCTCCTTAAACCCTAAGCTCACCCTTCACCATACTCTTGCAACGCCCACCTCGCGGGTCCCTGCTAACAGTGATATCGTATACAATATGTGATGCATTAATGACAACTTACACCTATAAAAACATGTATTATACAAATCTATCAGCACAAGATCTGAATGATATATTTAAATCGTGGCTTTCGTATGTTAATTTCAAAACAGATACTATGTAGTGTATTTTAATCAAAGGCTTCGTATGCAAGTATTTTGTAATTAGCCATGCCTTGCAAATGCCGTAATTAATTGTACATACCACTGTGTGTAATTGTTTGATGTTCCTTATCATTTCCAATCTAGTATGCAAATCAGAAGCTAACTTGATAATTTAGCATCAGTTTGAAATTAACATCTGACGTCTAACTGTCACTGTTATTAATTGGTCCAAAAAAAAGTATAACGTTTTAGGCATTATAAAAGAGAAACACGTTGAATACGTGTTAGACTCTCCGCCTGTTCCTTGTGGTCACAGCTGATCGAAACTTATTTTCCGCCGATTCGCCTTTCCCATAATACGAGGAGGCAGGGTGTGAAAGAGAGGGAGGAGGAAAAAAAGGAATAATGGGGATGGGGGTTGATGTACGTAGTATAAGAAGGTTAAGGAGTCTATAAGATGTATAGGTGGGAAGGAAAAAGATGAAGGGGTGAAGAAGGGTGATGTATAAGGTGTGTAAAAGGATAAGTAGTTTTAAAAATGTATGAAGTATGGTTAATGTTTTGAACAAAGATATGCGCTAGACATCAAAAGTCACATAGCACTAATATATGAAGGAAAAAGTGAAAGGAGTATACGCGATATGTGTCTGTCTGGGGGGGGGGGGTAGGGATGGGGGGGGAGGAGAAGAAATACGTATAAGGTGTGAAGGCGGAAAGAAAGTGTGACTGGAGGATGAAGTTTCAGAGGGAGGAGTTGGGAGAGGATGATGTATGAGGTGGGAAAGGGAAGATGAGATGGTGATGAATGGCCTGTGAAGGAAGAGGAGGAGGGGATGATGCATGAGTGTGAAAAAAGATGGTTTGGAAAATTAATGAATGCATGTGTGTGTGTGTGTGTGTGTGTGTGTGTGTGTGTTGTGTGTGTGTGTGTGTGTGTGTGTGTGTGTGTGTGTGTGTGTATGTATGTGTGTGGTGTATATGTGTGTGTGTGTATGTGTAAGTGTATGTGTATGTGTATGTGTATGTGTGTATATATGTTATATGTATATGTATGTATATATATATGTTATGTGTGTGTGTGTGTGTGTGTGTGTGTGTGTGTGTGTGTGTGTGTGTGTGTGTGTGTGTGTGTGTGTGTGTGTGTGTGTGTGTGTCTGAGTCTAAGTCTGAGTCTCAGTTTCTGTCTCTCTCTCTCTCTCTCTCTCTCTCTCTCTCTCTCTCTCTCTCTCTCTCTCTCTCTCTCTCTCTCTCCTCTCTCTCTCTCTCTCCTCTCTTCCTCTCTCTCTCCCTCCATCTCTCTCTCTCCCTCATCTCTCTCTCTCTCTCATTACTCCTCCCTCTCTCTCCCTTTCTCTCTCCAAATTTCAAAAATCCATCTCACTAGTATACCTACTGCCTAAAACTACACTAATTTTTGACCGATTAATAACAATGGCATTCAGACGGGTT
>NW_020868461.1:30000-32500 GCF_003789085.1 Penaeus vannamei | reverse complement strand
TAGACCCAAGTACACACTTTCACAATCACAAAGATGCACACACACCTTTCGTATTCTTTTGCTTCTTATAGTTGCTAAAATGATCGCAAAAATAAATAAATAAATAAATAAGCAAAATAATGAATCGCTTGCATCTGAAAGAAAATGGTTACTTTTATAAATGTAATATTCTTATTCTTATTCATTCATCTCTTCATTTCTGTATTTATGTCTCCCACATACACTACTGCGGCTCTCACACAGGTTCAGATTAACGTTCGTAACTTTTAGAACATTTCTTATACTTCAAGATATATGTATGTTATGAATGGCGCATAAATTGAAATATATAGAATTATGCGTGCGATACAATATTGAGATTTAGAATATAATGATTTAGAAAGTTTCTGTCGACCGCTAGAAATAAATCATGGAAAAGGTGAGTACAGTTCGCATGGAAATGAAGGTACGGAAGAAAAAAGATTTCTATTGCAAAATCATGGACGTGTTTGGCAGAATTTTTTTTTACTCCAATTTAAAAAAAAATGGTTATTTCTCTGTTTTGATATTTCGAAAAAAAATATAGAAAGAAAAAAATCGAACCATAAAGAACAAAAGGTTGACAAATCGCACGACGTATTTATGGCGATGGAAATGTGGTTGTTTTTTTCCGCGTCTGCCTGGCAACATGCTTGATTTTATGTTCAAATATGATTTCGAAATCGTCCAGATTTTTCGAAATCGTCCAGAATTTTTTTTTTTTTTTTTCGTTTATTTGCCTCTCTCATCTTCCATTTTTTCGCGGCATTTTTAGATTTCTCTCTATTTTATTTTCTCATCTATTTTTTTCGGTGCAATTCTATTTTCTTTCTCTTTCTCTCTCTTCTTTCGCGGACTGACTCCTCCCTTTACCCCCTCCCCTCCCTCCTCAAGCTCCCATTACCCCCTGCCACCCCACATTATTATCTTTATTACAATTATTATTACTCATTATCATGTACATTATCCTTATTATCATTATTATTTTTATTGTTCTTATCATTATAATTATTTATATTATTATCATTATTATTACCATTATTATCATCAATATAGTCATTGTTATTTTCATGATTATTGTCATCATTGTTATTATCATCATTTTTATAATCATTATTTTCAGTCATTATTATCATTAAAATTACTATTCCTATTCTCATCATCGTCACCATAGTCATCATAAACTTCATCAACCTCATTTTTATCAACAATATTTTCAGCAGACGAATTGACACGTGCTTTTAGCTATCGTTTGAAGTCCGCTCTTGTATTGGTAGACATGTATGGCTTAGTTTCACCACGGATATAGCGAATCAAATCTGTCAGGTGCGAATCAGAACAGCTGCAACCCGCCTGCGAACAAGAGCCGAGCATTATTTTGCACGACCGAGGGATCCTTCCACGCCAAAACGTTTCGCAAACGCTCCGCCATTAGGTAAACATCGCTTCCCAGTCTTTACGAGGGGATGGGGAACAAAGGGTGGCAAAAGCTGACCCACTTTTGACCTCGCTGCCTCCGTGACCTTTGATGCTCTCTCACTGGGAGGATTCTGGTTGTTTGTCCCTTGGCTTCGGGCGAGGGATCTGCGCGGGGGGGGGGGGGGGTCTGGGGGTGCAAATGGAAGGAAAATAGAGATATTGCAGATTTTCCTTTTGTTGCAGAGATAGTGCGAGGAAGATGAGAGTGGGATTAAAGAGAATGAAAAGGAGAAACTAGAAGAGAGCGGGTGAATGTGTTGATATTGAAATGGTAGGGATTTCAAAGTGGTAAGCTTATTCTAGGTATGAATAATGGAAATTGGTTAATATAAACGACGACATACATACATATATATACGCGGAAGATATGTGTGTGTCGAATGTAAACACATCAACTCGTATAACATCCAAATTTGCAAACTGAATATTCAAAGTCGTATTACGCCAACGACTTCAAGCGATATTTAAAAATAAGTAAATAATTTGTGCGCCCAGACTTCTGATACGCGCGCGCACACACACACGGACACACACACTCAACCCAAACCCACAGACACACCACACACACACACACATACACAAACACAACACACACACACACACACACACACACACACACACACACACACACACACACACACACACACACACACAAACACACACCCATACATACAAACACACACACTCATACATTTTGTCTTCTACGCAAAAGACGCACATAAAAAAAAAAAAATGTCAACCTTTCTGTTTCCTTGTAGTCGTATCCTGACGAGGAAGCATCTTTTTACCAAATCATCATCTATTTTTGCTTCCTCAGTCTTCTAGGGGAAAAGGAGAAACGAGAAGACTTCAAAGAAATAAGTTGAGGAAGCAGATAATCCTCTCAGAAACAGTAGGTTGACGTACAAGAAAAATAGATTGTTGGCAACCTTTGGCAGCTATGGCAATAGAGAAGCTTTTGTAATATTTCAGATGAAGAAGAAAAAAACAGCCTGATTGGTTT
>NW_020868461.1:5000-17500 GCF_003789085.1 Penaeus vannamei | reverse complement strand
TTTTATACTGTTATGAAATGTATTGTATACTGTCGTACTGTTCCTCTGTTTTACAAATGAATATCATGAATATATTATGATGTCTGTATGTCTTTGATTTCTCTTCAGTTATGTTTATTATTGGACAATTGTTGTGAACATGATTTAATCGAAAAAGTAATCAAACATTAATATTTAATCTTAAATGAATATATGTGGCATAAAGGACATTTATGAAATAGAGAGCAAATAGAGAAACATGAAAGCAGTAATATTGAGTGACATTCTTTGAATAATGTTATGCACGTACAACATAATTACTGGTTAAATGTGTAATTGGTGTGTAGGTCATGATTTTGAAAGGAAAATTTACATCACAAAGAAACATCATAAAATTTTCGATTACATGAGAAAGCAATGTAGTTCTTATGGTGAGAGAGAAATTTATTCTTGCAATGGGGGCAAAATAAAGCTTTATTGCTACAGAGGCACTAATCTCTCGACTTCTTCTTTGTCGTAATATACATCACAAACAATACAAATGAATTACGATTACACTGGTGGTGTGAATAAACAAAATTCGAGAGATTCTGTAATAATGATAATAATCATAGTTGTATTTTCTTTTTTTTTTTTTTTTTTTTTTGTTTTTAATGATATTATACATCGTGAAATATAAAGAATGTATAGATACATTTTCAGTAGTGTATGGCGTGTGTGGTGTGTGTGTGTGTGTGTGTGTTGTGTGTGTGTGTGTGTGTTGTGTGTGTGTGTGTGTGTGTGTGTGTGTGTGTGTGTGCGTGTGCGTTGTGTGCGTGTGCTGTGCGTGTGCGTGTGCGTGGTGTGTGTGTCGTATGTCTGTGTTGTGTTGTGTATGGCATTGCACTATACTTACCGGCGTCTGCGTTTATACCCATAGGCGGACCACTGTGCATGCATGACTTGGTAATCTATGCTTTTAGAGTTACATCACTGCTCACGCACCGGGAACGTTTGAAAAATGATAATGGAGCTTCTCATGCATCGTCGATTTCTGCTCCAAGAACGTTCCTCCGGTGATGCCAATAAGGCGGAATTTCCCCCAAATCCTGACTTTGTGGCGATTAGACGCGTTTAACACTATTCTGGCGTTAATGCATACAGATGATGTACAATTAATTATCCTTTGAGCATGTGCATGAAAGTCCATATCAGACTATTGAAGTTATGATTTGATAATAAAGAATGGCACTTTCTTAACCAGAATGTATATACGCTTATAATATATATATATATATATATATATATATATAACTATATATATAATATATATAATATATATATATATATATATATATATATATATATATATATATATATATATATATATATATATATATATATATATATATATATATACTATATATATATATATATATATATATATTATATACATATATACATATAAATATATACATGTATGAATTATATATATATATATATATATATATATATATATATATATCATAATATATTATATATACATATATATATATATATATATATATATATATATTATATTATATGTATATATATATATATATGATATAGTATATATATATATATATATATATATAATATTATATATATATATATGTATATATAAGCATAAATTTGTGTAATATATTGTGTGTGGTGCATAAACAAAAGTGTGCATACATATGTAAGATATATATATATATATATATATATATAATAATAATATATAATAATAGTACTGTATTATAGTTTATATATATTATATATATAGTCTTTATATATACATATATATAAGTATAGTATATATATATCATATATAATATATATATAGTATATTAATATATATGGTGTGTACGACAAGAAACTACTATACTAATACAATTCGTGAAAAATCGCTACTGAGATCTAAATCTCACTCTGGTGTATATAGTACACTCAGGGTCATTAGCTATAATCAATATACTGACACAAATCAAGCTCGATTGTGTCAAAAAAAAGTTCATGTGTGCGAATAACTGTGTCTAAGCTCGTGTGTGTGTGTGTGGTGCGTGTGTACTAGTATCTGCTGTATGTTAGTGTGGAGCGTGTTGACTACACGATCAAGCAGAATCTCAATGTCCATGTTGTATACTATGTACACTATCGCATACTAGTTGAGAGATAGTGGTGTGTCGCTATTATTGCGTACATGTTTTATATTGCTATTATGTTCGCCTGTCAGACACAGAATATACAACTGCATTACTTGACAGCTTAGAAGACCATAAACTAAATATAGATCAAGCTCTAATGCTAATCTATATTAGCTGTTGCATTACATAATGTATATATATATTAAATATATATATATATTATAATATATATATATATATTAGATATTATAGTATATAGTTAATATTATATATATAATATATATTTATTATTATTATATATATAAATATATAGCTATACCTCATATATATATATATATTACATATATGTATATATATACATTATATATACATATACATTATATATATATATATTAATATATAATATTATATATATATAAATACCTATTATATATATATATGGTGTGTGAGTCTGTGTGTGGTGTTGTAGCGTGAGTGTGTGTGGTGTGTGTGTGTGATGTGTGTGATGTGTGCTGTATATGTGGTGTGTGTCTGTATAACTGATAATGTGTTGGTTGTGTGTGTTGTGTGTCTTGTTGTGATATGACTTCGTGTGTAGTGGGTGTGTGTTGTAGTGCTCGTGTGTGTGTGTGCTCGTCGAGACTGCCAGTTTAATGTGTGATTCTTGTTGTGTATTGTGTGTGTGTGTGATTAACCTCAAACCTATCGTGGTGTGTGTGACACCTGGACATATATACTTCTATGTAGTGCGTCGCTACGGCTTCATACTGGTATAGTGTTGTATA
Organism: Penaeus vannamei; assembly: GCF_003789085.1. Taxonomy (NCBI): domain Eukaryota; kingdom Metazoa; phylum Arthropoda; class Malacostraca; order Decapoda; family Penaeidae; genus Penaeus; species Penaeus vannamei. The sequence goes on along the minus strand of NW_020868461.1, from coordinate 14,586 downwards.
TACAAATTCGGTCAGTTTGCATATTCTAAAGACATCCATAAGTGGACACCTCGCTTTAACCTTTTTATACCCCACATAAACTGTAAAAACAAAATACTTGTATTGGGCAAAACAAACCTCATCGCCAGACCAAGCGAATAAGTTTTCATTTGTCCTTGCTCTCTTTTGTTATTCTGTTGCTATTCTCATCGTGCGAATTAAATACAATATCTAACATATAGCTGGCAATAGCACTACCTCTATCGCCTGCACTGCCCCCTACCCGTCTCTTCGTATCCATTAATTATTTCTCTTCCCTCCTCTCATTCCTAAACCTCCCCCGGTGGCTGACCCATCTCTCTCTCTCTCTCTCTCTCTCTCTCTCTTCTTTCTCTCTCTCTCTCCTTCGTCTCTGCTCTCTACTCTCTCTCGGTCTCTCTCTCTCTCATACTCTCTCTCTCTCTCTCTCTCTCTACTCTCTCTCTCTCTCATCTCCTCTGATTCTCTCACTAGCAGTACGTAATATTGTCTCATAGCAACTCTGGATTCATCTAGTCATTTTATTTCTCGAATGGACGGCGATTCTGCGTATCTTTATCTTTTTCCAACCCTTTTTTCTTTTTTTTTCTTTCTTTTTTTGCCACTCCTCTTTGTTGTGTGGGCTTTTTTTTGGGTTTTTCCCTCCTTTACTTTTTTTTTTTTGTCCATTTTTTCGCCAAGCTTTAGAACGTATCTCCCTTCGGATTTATTTTCTTCTCATGTTACGGTTTCTACCCTATTCGCTTAATCTGCTTTTGTCGATCCGTATTTGTTGTTGTTCACGGTGTTTTTTACATTCTTTCCTCTACCCTACTTCTCCCTTCTTTCTTCTTTTCTTCATATACATTCCCTCGGTGCATTTTTTTTTTAAGCAATCTGTCTTTAAATCTTCCTCACGTGCTCTCTCTCTCTCTCTCTCTCTCTCTCTCTCTCTTTTCTTTCTTTCCTCTCTTCCTTGCCATCTCCTCTCTTCTCTCTCTCTCTCTCTCTCTTCTCTTTTCTCCTTCTCCCATTCATCCCTCTACCCTCTTCCCTCTCTCCCCTCTCTCTCCCTCTCCTTTTACCCCTCGTCTCTCCCCCCCCTCTCTCTTTTCTTTCTCCTCTCTTCTCTACTCTAGGTCTATTCTATCTATTCTATCTATCTCCCCCCTCCCTCTAATCTATCTATCCCACCCCTCTCTCTATCTATATCTCCCAAGAGAACATCTAGCTTCAATTCACCGTCCCAGTCTTCATTTAACTTTCAATTGTTTTTGTTAGTGGTTTCCCAACATGTATTTCGTATTTGCGTACTAACAGACTCATATAAATTGGAATGTCAAAGTAGGCAATACATTAAGCCCTTTTTTGCATGCTTTTACGTTTTATCATGTTGTCCCTCGTTTCTTTGTTTGCAGTTGAGAATCTTTTCTTTTAATTTGTCTATCTATTTATTTGTATTTATCTATCATGTAAGCCACTTACCTTTATCTACCTTTTTATCGCTATGTTATTTATCTGACATTCAGGGAGAGAATATCAAAGTTCAAATAAAAACTGCGAAAAGGAATTGCAAAGACAAAAGATGAGATACTCGTTCATTGGCAAAAACAAACGTTACATTACAGTTTCTATAGATACATATTATACAAGCAGTATATACATATCTAAGTATAATCTAGTATGCTATATCTAATCTATAATAATTGTTATGTCATATGTATATTATACTATTAGATATAACATTATATATATGATTATATTATATAATAATATATATAGTTGGTGTGTGTGTGTGTGTTGTGTGTGCCAATGTAATGTGTGTATGTGTGTGTGTGGTGTGACTATTGATGTGTGTGTAGTGTTGGTGGTGTGTGGGGGATGGTCATAGTTGTGTGTTGTTGTTAAATGTGTGGTGTGTGTGTGTGTGTGTTGTGTGTAATATGTCGTTCTCAGTGTGTGTGTGTGTGTTGTGTGTGGTGTGTGTGTGTTTGCGGTGTGTATTGTGTGTGTATGTGTGTGTGTGTGTGGCAATCCAGAATGTGTGTGTGTGTGAATACACACTTTGTGTGTGGCTGTGTGTGTGTGTGTGTATGTGTCTTTTTGTTTTGTGTGGTGTGTGTGTATGTTCATACATTATAAATATATGTATATAAATTTATATATATTACTATATATATATATATATATACTATATATATATTATATATACAGATAAACAGATATAGATGCATTGATAAGAAGTGCATTAAAACATACAGCTATATGTGTGGTGTGTGGTGGTGAAGATAAAGTGTAGATTATCAATGTTCCGCGTTAATTACGGACTTCAAGAAAGTTAGACTAAAGGAGTTTCTTTAACATAAACAGTCTGGGAAGTTAGGAAATCCTTCTTTCCTCAAGATGCTTTATGATCATTAGATCCCTCACAAGACCACGGAAATTCTCTTCTGAGGATGTATAATTTCCTGGAACAAAAAGTGTATAGGAGAGTAATTGCGACATCTTAAAGGGAGAAGATTCTTGCGATTTCTGAATGGTTGTGAAAGATACAGCTGATCTGGGAACGGAATTGCTCAGGAGGTGTCAGACATGTTGTTCAACGCGTTTGTGAAAATATCGTTCGTACGTAATTCCAGTTTTTTATTTATAGGTGTTGTTTTTATAATATATATATTATTTATATATATATAATATATATATATATATATATATTATATACTATATAATTAATTAAGTTGTGTTGTTTATAATACACGCTGGACAGAAAAAAAGAAAAATCCTTATAGAATATATTGAACTCATGAATTATGATTGCCTGCATCATTATCTATTCATTACCTCGCTTGGTCTCAATTCCTTATCACGACTTATCGATTTATCATCATCCATAGTTCCGCGAACCAAATCTTCGTGTATCACTCCATTGATAAAATCGTTTATCTGATGATCATCATTCTAATTCCTCTTATTCCGCATTCATAGAACGATCAAAGAGATCAACACAACCAACGAAAGAGACAAGAAGATGTAAAATTGGCGAGAATGGCAAAGGGGGACAAGATTAATTTCTGAAATTTAAATGTAAAGTTTATATTAGAAGGAAGGGAAGCCGGGAGCTAATACGAGAATTCGGGGTATGTACGAGTGGAGAATTGAATAATGAAGGGAATTCTCAAAGTCGCTGCTGGGAAAGCAGCATCTCTAAAGAAGGAGAGATGGCCTCAGTGTCTTGGTGTTTTGGCTGATAATGACGATAGATAGAAAGACAAGATGATAGGCACAGATGAACAGGATAGTTAGGGGCAGAAACGTTATCATACAGATTAGCTTATATCAGATAGATGTACATATTGAAGACGTACTAGGAGCTACGATAGCAGATATATAAATAGATAAAAAATAAATAGTTTGGTAGATAGATTGAATATATATCTATATAGATGATTGGATAGATAGACAGACATTGATACAGACAGGCAGACATATAAATAATGATATAGATTTTTGCATATATCAATAGATAAATAATCATATATAGATAGATGGACAAAGTAATAGATATAGATAGATTGATAGATAGACAGAAAAAATGATAGAGAGAGAGAGTTGCAGACAGATAAGTACAAATTTAGATAGATAAACACAGATATAGATAGAAAAATATAAAGATAGAAAGAGACATGGATACAGATAGACAGATAAATATCTAGATAGATAAATAGTAGATACGTAGACAGAGAGGTATATATGAACATAGACAGACAAACATTGATAAACAGATAAGCAGATAGACAGATAGACAGAGAGATAGATAAATATATGGACAGGTAGATAGACATACATACTCACATACAACAAATTACAGTTTTTGCCAATTGTCGCGGATTCAAACGTTCCTTCCTGTTTTTATTCAGCAGTTAAATGTTCTTGATGCATGAAACCCACAACATGTGATATTTCTATTACATTTTTTCACTGCATATTGCCAAACTCTGCATGAATTGCTTTTATCAGAAATTCGCCAACAAAAACTATTTCTAATTTGATCGCGGGATGTCAGACAAGATCCATGAACTGTGACATAGTATTGTTCAACGACTTCGCCATATGTTGTCTATCTATCTATCTATCTATCTGTCTAGCTATCTACCTGTCTATCTGTATTCATGTCTGTTTTTTTTCTCTTTCCTATATATTTTGTCTATCTATATCTATGTTTATTTATCTAAATCTGTCTTTATCTATCTAAATCCGTCTATATCTATCTAAATCTGTCTTTATCTATCTTAATCCGTCTTTATCTATCTAAATCTGTCTTTATCTATCTAAATTTGTCTTTATCTATCTAAATCTTGTCTTTATCTATACACATCTGCATCTAATCTCTCTATCTATCCATGTCTATCTATCTATCAATGTATTAATATCTACTACTTTGTCCATCTATCAATCTATGACTACATATTGGCATACACGGCATATATTCGGGAAATATAACACTGCATATAACACATTAACATACAGTACCCAGCGAGAAAGAGACTATACCAGCGGAGCACCACGTTCCTCTGTCAAACACATTGTTACTGTGCTGCTGACCCTGCTGTATCGGTGAAAAGGGGCGGATTTCACCACAAAATAAGATCAGGTTTTTTGTTGTTGTGTTTCTTTTTTTTTCTCTCTTTTCTTTTCTTTTCTTTTCTCTTTTTTTTTTGGGGGGCGGGGGGCTTTGTTTACCTTTCTTAACTCTTTTCTTTTATATTCCTGATTGGAGGATTTTAAAAGGGGATTAGAGAGAGACAGAGAGATGAGAGAGAGAGGTGGCTGTGGAGGGCCACGTGAGAGAGAGAGAACGAGAGAGAAGATAGGAAGACAGACAAAGCAGAGAGGAGAGAGAGAGAGGAGAGAGAGAGATAGAGTAGATCGAGAGATGGAAGAAAGAGATCAGAGATGATGAGAGAGAGAGAAGCAGAGTGTGAGAGATTGTAGAGATGAGAGATGAGTACGAGCAATAGGTGACACCGAGAGAGAGAAGAGGAAGGCTACTAGGTGCCGACGTGGAGTAATTGAGGTGTCAGAGAAGTGCCCGAAGAGCACGACAGGGGTGAATCTTGACGTCGGATGCAGCCCTCAAGCAGATCACCGAGCACTTGGGAGACGCCGGGCTGTGACGGGAGAGTAGAGAGGAGAGGAGGTCGAGTGGTGTGAAGAGATGAGAGCCGCAGAGGAAGAGTAGAGCGAACAGTGATCAACAACTGAGGAGAAGAAGCGGGGTGTCTGATGGAGAAGAGAGAGAGAGAGGAGAGAGAGCAGAGATGAAGAGAGATGGCGTAGTCAGAGATGCGGCGACATCTGATCTGGAAGTAGAGTGCGTTGAGCACTCTGAAATTAATCCGAAATTGTATCCATAGATTATTGAGGATTGAGCCAGAGTTTTCGATCTCATGATAAGGGTAGAGAGAGCGCTGTGGTGATTAGGAGACAGAACAAACAGAGGGAGGGTGTCAGACTGAGACGATGGGAGACTTCTTGTGAAAATCCAACCGGATGGGCGGGATGTAGGAAGAGCTCGTAATCTATCCTCTTGTTACGTTTTCCTAGGAAAGGATGTTATGAGGTTGAGAAGGGATTGATTAGAGATAATGAGAGAAGATTCGCATGAGAGAGGCTCTATCGAGAGAGAGACGAGCGGGGGGGGCAGCATACAGACAGATGAGCAGAGACATGCGGAGAAGAGCAAGAGATGAGAGAGAGATGAGAGATGAGAGGGGCAGAGACAGAGAGAGAGAGAGAGGGATGAGAGCAGACTGAAGAGAGATCGAGAGAGAGAGGAGAGAGAGAGGCGAGAGAGAGAGACCGAGAGAGCACCTGCCACGAGGAGACCGAGAGCAGAGAGGACAGATGACATGACAGAGAGACAGACAGTCGAGAGAACAGACAGCTGTACGGACAGACAGAGAGAGAGAGAGAGAGACGACGAGAGAGAGACGATAAACGGGCCGGAGGCCCTGTGGCAAAGAACCTCTCCTTGTGGGAGCAGCTGTCGGCTGTGGGTGGCTTGGCAGATTACAGTACCACGAGGGGAGAGAGAGAGGAGGAGAGAGCGAGTGACGCCGAGAGATGAGAGAGGAGAGAGAGAGAGAGAGAGAGAGAGAGAAGAGAGAGAAGAAGAGAGAGAGAGAGAGAGAGAGAGAGAGTGAGAGAGAGTGCAACAGAAACGACTCTCCGTTATTATCCTAAAAAAATATTTGCTTCTTGGTATCTCCCGAAGATCAGTAGGGGACTAACTCTCTCTCCTTCTCTCTCTCTCTCTCTCTCTCTCTCTCTCTCTCTCTCTCTCTCTCTCTCTCTCTCTCTCTCTCTCTCTCTCTCTCTCTCTCTCTCTCTCTCTCTCTCTCTCTCTCTGTCTGTCTGTATGTCTGTTGTCTATCTGTCTACCCTTCTCTCTTTTTCTATCTCTTTCTCTCTCTGTCTTTCTATCCCTTCTCTCTCTTTCTCTTTCTCTCTCTCTTCTTCTCTCTCTCTCTCTCTCTCTCTCTCTCTCTCTCTCTCTCTCTCTATCTATCTATCTATCTATCTATCTCTCTATCTATCTCTCTATCTCTCTCTATCTCTCTCTCTCTCTCTCTCTCTCTCTCTCTCTCTCTCTCTCTCTCTCTCTCTCTCTCTCTCTCTCTCTCTCTCTTCTCTCTCTCCTCTCCTCTCTCCTCCCTCCCTCTCTCCCTCTCCCTCTCCCTCTCTCTCTGTCTCTCCCTCTCTCTCTCTCTCTCTTTCTAAACCGACGCTCAACCAAGAAGCTCGACCGAGTCCTCCCAGGAAGCCATATGTTGTGCTGTACAGACTATAATATCCCTTGGAATGAATGTTATGTCGAATCGAGAATATTCCCGGAATTCCTTCATCCTCCGCCTTTCAAGCTACAATCCTACCGAAACCCAGTCCTATCCTCGCTGTTCTGTCCTCCCCTTGTTTTGTCCTCAGCCTTTTCCTAGACAGTTCATGATGTCGTTCTCATAGGTCTAATATCCTCCGTTGCTCACCTTCAGGAACACTTTATCCTGGTCTTTCGGTCTTTCTCTCTTTCTTTCTTTCTTTCTTTCTTCTTTTCTATCCCTTTATCGTACATGGACCTCCATGATTTCACCCTAACTTAACGTTTCTATCTATCTATCCCTCTTCTCCTATCGTACTCCGCCCTCTACCCTCTACGATTCACCCTAATCTCACTCCCACATGCCTCCTCTTTCTCATCCATTCTTGAATAGCCCCCACACCCCACCTTCGCTATTTTATTCCCTGCACCCTCCAACCCACCCCACCCCACCCCCACCCGGACCCTACCCTAGCTTTTTATAACCCCACCCCACCCTACCGTTGATTTTTTATTCTCCTACGCCCACCCACCCTATATACCCCTCGCCCCTATCCCAACATCGCTTTTTATACCCCTACACCACCCACACCCCACCCTCGCTTTTTTTCCCCTACACCCACACCACCCACCTACCTCTCGCCCCCATCCCACCCCTCGGCTTTTATACCCCTACACTACCCACACCCCACCACCCAACCCCCACCCTCGCCTTTTATACACCTACACTACCCACTCTCCCCCCCACCCACCCTCGCTTTTTTATTCCCCTCTGCCACCCACCCCACCTACCCCTCACCCCCATCCTACCCTCGGCTTTTATACCCCTACACCACCCACACCCCACCACCCTACCCCACCCTGCTTTTTATACCCCTACACTACCCACCTCTCCCCCACCCCACCCTCGCTTTTTTTATTCCCCTCTGCCACCCCCACCCCCCACCCCACCTACCCCTCACCCCCATCCTACCGTCGGCTTTTATACCCCTACACCACCCACACCCCACCACCCTACCCCACCCTCGCTTTTTATACCCCTACACTACCCACCTCTCCCCCTATGCCCACCCACCCCACCTACCCCTCACCCTCACCCCCACCCCACCCTCGCCTTTTATACCCCTACCCCCCTCCCCCCACACCACCACCACCCACACCTACCTGGCCCACCCCCAAGGTCGAAGGAAAATACATGGATCGAAAATCCTTACGAAGATGGGAGGAAAGATAACGTAGATAGACGAAGGGACGTGGGGATGAAAGAGGAAGAAGAATAAGAGGGAAAAGAAAGAGAAAATTTGGAGAAGAGATAGAGAGGAAGGAGGAGTGAAGCAAAAGAAATGAGGAAAGGGAATATGAAAGACAAATAGAGGGGAGGAGAAAGATGAAGAAGGAATAGGAAGTGAGGAAGGGGAAGAAGAAGAGGAAATATGAGGATGAGAGGATGGACTGGTGAAGGGGGGGGGGGGGGATTGAGCGTATAGAAAATAAGGCAATGAGGGAAAAAGAGAAATATGGAATGAGGGAGGAGGACGATGATGAGGTAATGAGGGAGAAGTGAGATGAAGATGGAATGAAGAAGGGAAATAAGGGAATGAGGGAGGAAGATAATGAGGTAATGAGGGAGAAGAAAGATAAAGAGAGAATGAGGTAGGAGGAAGATGAAATAGAACGAGGGAGGAGGAAGATAAAGAGGGAATGAGGGAGAAGAAAGATAATGTCATGAGGGAGAAGGAAGATGAAACAGAAAGAAGGAGGAAGAATATAAAGAGGGAATGAGAGAGAAGAAAGATAATTGTATGAGGGAGGAGGGAAATAAAGAGGGAATGAGGGAGAAGTAAAATGAAGGGGGAATGAGGGAGAAGGATCATAAAGAGAAAAGGATGAAAGAGGAAGATGAAAAAATGAAGGAGAACGAAGGGGAAGAGGAAGAAGTAATGAAAGTATGAGAGAAGAGAAAGCGAGAACGAAAGATGGTGTCTCTTTAAAATTACATAACTTCACAAATACTCCTTAATGCGTGTTAAGGCGGTACAGACAGATGGAGAGAGGCAGGTATTATACAGGTAGCACTGGTATCAACCTTTCCCATCATTTCTATTATACTGAATTAACTAAAAAAAGAAAAGAAAAAAAAGGAAAACAAGGGAAAAATGGAGAATAAAAATTGAATCAGCCCTCGCACAAAAAAGTAATAATAATAATAATGAAAATAAAATAATAAATATAAGTAAAATAAAAATCAATAGGCCTATATTGAGAGCACATTAAGCCTTCCTCACAAAGGGGGAGTTGGCACCTCGACGCTTTATAGAGAAAGGAATCTTAATGAGATTAAGCGGCCTACCTTTGTAAACGCTACTTGGTATTCATGTAATTAGGGGATTCCCTTCTTAGGTAGACGAGAGGAAGAGGCACCCGCAGAAATGCCGGTCGACATTTCTTTGTCATTTGGTAAGCTGGTAAGCGTTAGATGATAGAACTAATAATTCATGTTTTTGGGTTTTATTACTATTATTGTTGAAGGAGATAGAGGAAGAAGAGAAGAGAGGAGAGAGAGGAGAGAGAGAGAGAGAGAAGAGAGAGAGAGAGAGAGAGAGAGAGAGAGAGAGAGAGAGAGGAAAGGAGAGAGGGAAGAGAGGAAGAGAGAGAGAAAAAGAGGGGGGGGTAGGAAAGGATGGGAGGGAGAGAGAGGAATTCAAATTGTTATAC
>NW_020868460.1:189677-236951 GCF_003789085.1 Penaeus vannamei | reverse complement strand
AACTCCGGTCCTTGAATTATCAACGCTGTAAACGTCCCCAAGAATAGCTGATTCTTCTAAGAGTATTTTGTGCTGTGACAGCGCAATGCCTCGCACTTCAATCTACTTCTCTCTCACTCATCTACCCTTCTTCTCTCACATCACCACTTCCTTCTCTCTTAGTCTAATTCCTTTCGCCTATCTGTTCGTCCCCTCTCTTCGCTCACACTTATCTCTCTCTACTTCTCTCTATCTCTCCTCTCTCTCTCTCTCTCTTCTCTGCTCTCACTCGCTATCTTCTCTCTCGCCTCTCTCTGCTTCTACTCTCTCTCTCTCTCACTCACTCACTTCGCTTCTCTCTCTCTCTCACTCACTCACTTCTCTCTCTCTCTCTCTCACTCACTTCTCTCTCTCTCTCTCTCTCTCTCACTCACTCTCTCTCTCTCTCTCTCTCTTCTCTCTCTCTCTCTCTCTCTCTCTCTGCTTGCTCTCTCCTCTCTCTCTCTCTCTCTTCTTTCTTTCTTTCTTCTCTTCTTCTTATTCCCTCCCTTCCCTCCTCTCCTCCCTTCTCCCTGTCTCTCTCTTTATCTTTCATTTTTTCTTCCTCCCTCCCTCCCTCCCTCTTTACTTCTTGGATATGTTCACGGGGTCACGAGAGCTTGCTTCGTGAACTAGGCTGCGGATGACGGCAATCAGTGGCGAAGGAGGAAGAGGAGGAGGGAGATTGGAATGGAGATGAGGGAGGGAGGTGAAGATTGGGGAGGGAGGGAGTGAAAGAGGTGGGAGAGGGAGGAGAGGGAGGGAGAGAGAGGAGGAGGGAGGAGGGGGAGGGAGAGGAAGAGAGGAGAGAGAGAGGGAGAGAGAGAGAGAGAGAGCGGGCGGAGAGGAGAGAAAGAAAGAGGAAAAGGGAAAGAAAGGACTGGTTTAAGGGGGAGGGAAGAGTATAAGTAGAGGAGATGAAAGGAGAAACAAAGAAAGTTGGATTAGGGAAAGAAAGAGAAAGAAAAAAATAAGAAATGAAAGAGAAGGAGGAATAAGAACTAGAAAGAGGAAAGATAGGAATTAGGAGGAAAATGAAGAAGAAAAGAAAAAAAAGAGTGATAAATAACGAATCAGGAAATACGAAAGGAGAATAGGAAGAAAATGGAAGAAATGAAGGGGAGCGAGATGAAGGAATGAAGGGAGGGGGAGCAGAAGTAGGAAGACGGGGGAGGAGGAGGGGAGGGGAGTAAGTAGAACGCCGAAGGGAGGAGCGTAGGGGGCCAGGAGTAGGAGGAGGAAGGGGAGGAGTGAGGTGAAGAAGGAGTAGGGGGGGAGGAGGAGGAGGAAGGGGAGGGAGGAGGAGGAGGAAGGGAGAGGGGAGAGGAGGAGGTGGGGTGGGGGTGAGGAGGAGTGAGGAAGGAGGAGCAGGAGGAGGAGGAAGGGGAGCAGTGAGGAGGAGAGGAAGGGGGTGGGGTGAGGAGGGCCCCGTAAACGTTTAGACTAACGGAAGCGACGCGGCAAAACCTCGCTCGCCTCACCGCTGTAACAAAACCTGTTGCTGACGTGTTTGGAGTCACCTGCTCGCATAAAAAGCGTCTCACCTCCTCGCGCACCGGAAAAGCAAGCACGGGAGCGGGAACTGAGTGTAACAGGTTCATTACTTTGCATGCAGGCAGACACGCGGAAACATACAGGTAAATATGTATGCAATGCAAGCACGGGCGGATACAGATACATATGTTTTTTAAGAGGCGTAAAACACACGCATGGCGCGCTCGCCAACACACACACACACACACACACACACACACACACACACACACACACACACACACACACACACACACACACACACACACACACACACACACACACACAGCTATATGGATAGATAGATTAATATATAGATACAAATAGACAGATATAGATACGTTTCGACCACGAAAATAGACCTTAACAAAAACACGCATTCAACATATAAAAAAAACAAGACCGCGTACGTTTCCGCTCACATATGGCTCCGGAAGATAAAATAAAAACAAGAATCGTTACACAGTACTCAAATCTTAAACCTCAAAGCCTTATAAGTCCAAAAAACTCAAACTTCCTGAAACCTCAAATTTCCGAAAGCCTAAAAACTACAAAAACCTTTCAAAGTCTTAAACCGAAGCCAGCGTGCAAAGACCCAGACGAGGCAGATCGGCGAGTTCGAACAGCCTGCAGTCCTGTGACCTAAATTGACGTAGGTCCTCGTTCGCGCCAAGGACCTTCTAAAACAAGTCTTTTCCTCATGATATTGGGCATTTAAAGAGAACAAGGAGGGTAGTTAAAGGCGGTGGAAGGTACGTTTAGTTGGTATAAAGGTATTTGGAATGGAGACATGGAGGAATTTTAGAGTAAATGATAAAAAACGTTAGGGTTTGTTTTCGATTCTTGAGAGGAGAGGAGAGCAACATGGCCGATCTCCTGTAACGGTGAAACATACCTTCTAGTCATCATTCTTCATATTTTTTTTTCCTTGTAAGAATGTGAGGAGTGCTGCTTCTGTGGTCTCTTGTTTGTTTTGATATTTGCATAAATAGACAGTGCGTACGTGCGTATACATAGACGCGTACGGACACACACATGTACACAAGCTGTTTATGTGCGTATGTCAAAGGCAACTTAAGTCTTTGTGGTTTCTTAAGTAGACTTTGATTTAGTGTGTGTGTGTGTGTGTGTGTGTGTGTGTGTGTGGTGTGTGTGTGTGTGTGTGTGTGTGTGTGTGTGTGTGAGTGTGTGTGTGTGTGTGTGTGTGTGTGTGAGGGTGAGTGGTGGTGTGGTAGGGGTGTGGTGTAGGTAGATGTTAGTGAAGGTAGGTAGGTAGGTGAGTAGATAGTTAGGTGTGGATATGTGGGTAATAAACGTTTAAACTGCCATACATCACTATATACCTCCACAAAAACACGTCAGTAACAGGTTCACAAACGCCTTCGATTTCATACATATACGGGCACTCAGGGAAAAGAAAGTGCCTATATAACCCTATCATTTTCCAGTTATATTGTTCTTTCCTATGCTCAATACGCGGAAACGAAGATAATGTAAATCTACGGGTTTTGTGTATCGCATTTCATCCGTAAAATGTTGGCATACGCAAGCACGACAGTAGACAAATTGGCGAAAGAGGCTTGTAGCAAAGATATTGTAAATATAGATCTTGGGATGCCTCTTGCTAGGGTTGCACACATATTTTAAAAAAATCATAATGAAGAACTGATAGATCTGACGAGTTCACAAAGGCCTGAAAGTTGTAGTATAAGGCACTGCGATCAGTATAGAGATTGTAAGCCCTCCTATGGGTGGCACCGAAGTAAGACCAGACAATGTGACGTGGTTATTGCCAGAATACGTTTAGATTATATAATGTATTGGCAACTACAAGGTGCAAAATGTGCAGATGAATCTAGATGTAGATTGTGTAACGAGGAAAATAAGCGAACGCTTGAGCATTATATCTCGGAGTGTCATGTGATACAGCCTTTCAGACCACCTAACATGAGGCATAAAGAACTATGCGATTATTTTATAGCATCTGATACATTGGAAAATATACTCATGCTTTATCCTAATTTTACTATGTAAAACTATCATAATCATAGAACAAACCACAGAACACTTTTATGTAAACACAAAGGCAAAGGTAGATCAACTTAGGTAATATACGTTTGCATGTTGTATGACAGTATTCCCATTTTACCATGTATAATTACTGCAATCAGAGAATACTGTACACTGTAATCACGATTGCCCACGCCTGAGCAGTTAGCCAGGGTGGTAAATAGACACTTAAACTTAATAACAAAAATGTTACCCAATATCCTAACACCAGAACAGCTGCTCATACTAATAAATATCAAATATCATATCGTAACGTCATTTACTATTATTATTAGTAGTACTAGTACGTTGTCAATAGACTCATATGGATGTGTGTATGCGCACTTATGTATGTATGTGTTTGTGAATTTATATATGTATGTTTCTATGTATGTACAGTATATATGCATGTAGACAGAGGAGGATAGGGAGACAGACAGACAGACACTGACAAACAAACAAAAGACATACGAACAAAACTAACAAAAAAAAAAAAAAAAAGATCCAACAGGAATACCCAACCTCTCCCTCCCTCCCTCCCCCTCCCCCTCCCCCTCCCCCTCCCCTCCCCTCTCCCTCCCCCATTCGCTTATTCGCTTCAAGACTCCTATTCTCGCATTCGTCTTGAAAAAAATATATATATAAAAAAATAAGGGCGTGAGAGACCGTCACCACCGTTACTAAGACACGAGTGGTTAAAGTAGAGTACACATAAAACCGTCACGTGTCCCAGAAACCACAAATGAAGGCCAAGGAACGTTAAGTCTAATCAGAAAAAAAAAAAAAATATATGTTGGAAGCTATGTGGGGACGATCTTTTGGTTTTGTGTTTGTGGAATGGAGACATGCGCTAAATTATTTTTTCTTTTACATTTTCATTACTCTGTGTGCCATTAAAGTGTTATCATCATCAACAATCATCTTTTTTATCATCGTTATCAGTATTATCATCATCACCATCATCATCATCATCATCATTCACCACCACACCACCACCACCACCTCCTCCTCCTCCTCCTTTACCGTTATCACCATCATTTTTATCAACATTGCTATCAACATTAATTTGACTATTAGTATGAACATCACATTCCACGGTCCTTATTACTTTTCTTCTTCATCTTCTTTATCATATTATGCCATTCCAAAAAATGATCAATGGACGTATGAATGTCGAAGTGTTTGTCTGCCTGTCTGTGCATCTCTCTGTCTATCCATTTATCTGTGTGTCTGCTTGTCTGCCTTGCTTTACTCGTGTCTGATACAGTATAATTACACTGTGCATGTGCATAATCTCAGTACAGTCTTGCGGATCGGGAAGCACACTGCGTCCTACTGTACTACAGTCGCCCCGTAATTAAGATGTGTAATAAACGGTGTTCATTGTTTTTTTACGATTCTCTAGATGTATACGACTTCCTGGTATGTTGACGAATATTCTTTATCTGTACAGTACGTGATTTCCAAGCGATTAAATTTTCAAAATCGTTAACTTTAAACATGACTACTATGACTAAGTTTAGCAGTTTGTTTTCACCGAGCATTCTCTTCTATTATAGAATGACAAGCATGGCGCGTCTCGTAACGGTGGCCGTGACAGTAACCCTCCTGCAGGCGACGCCCCTCGCGGCTTCCAACCCGTTCCAGCACGCCTTCGGGTCTCTCCACAGGGCCTTCAACCCCGTCCAGAGAGCCCTCGACAGACCCCTCTCCAATGTGGGCGACTTCCACAATGATCTGTCGGGGGAGCATGTGTTCGGCTCTCCCCCCTCGACGACGGGGATGTCCATCAACGCCCTCTTTGGGAAACTGGGGGGCGTGGGCGAGGGCGAGAAGGCGCCTCCCCCGACCGCAAGCACAGCGGTCCCTGCGAGGAAGGACGCCCAGCGCGTGAACTTCAACATCGACACCTTCACCTTCAACCAGCACAACACGCGCAGGGTGGACGACATCTTCAGTCTGCTGGCCGACATCGAGGACGACCCACGCCCCGCGACGCCCTCGGAGGAACCCCTGAAGGCAGCGAAGGACGACGCGAGAACCGAGGCCCCGCAGCCCGTGGACGAGACGGACGACCTGGCCGTGACCAACGCCATCGGCAAGGGCGTCCTCCAGGCGGCCAAGAACATGGAGGGCGTCCTCAAGGTCATCAACAGAATGAGAGCCAGGGTCGAGGACAAGAGCAACTCCTCCCTGGCGGAGTTGTCGGCCTCCAACTCCTCCGCCTCTGTGGTCGACGTCCTCCTCGATGTCCCGACGCTGGAGGGCATCAGGACGGCGGGACTCACGGCCAAGTCGGAGGCGGAGTTCCTCGACCACCTGACCTCCGTCCTGCTCGGGGCCGAGGACAGGCAGCAGTCCGCCCTCACACTCGACCCGGTGACCATCATTGCGCTCCTCACCCTGGGTACGTAGGCCGAGTGAGTCATGATCTCTCGATTATCAATATTCTCATTTCGTTTATCGCTTAGTTCAATCATTGTTCTATTTATCGCGTGAATTAATATTCTATTCATCACATGATTATATAACTTTTGATTATCTCATAGTTAAATAATTTCATTTATCACATCGTTAAATTATTATTCTCTTTATCGCATAGTTCAAATATTATCTTATTTATCACATAAATCATTATTCCACTTATCCCATAGTTTAATATGTTTCATCCATCACGTAGTTCCATTATTCTACTTGTCGCTAGTTAAATAATCATTTTATTTATGACATTAAATTGTGACATTAAATACCTTAAAACGGCATCGACCCTTCGAGAATTTAATAGTATTAATAGCTTCCTTGTGCTTAATTTGCATACTCTTTTGAGCAATTTCTACCAAATCGTTTAAAGTGTATGTCTTAAGGTTTCGAAGTCTGTTCGTGTAATTATTTTGCTTGATGAGTGTTAGGTAATATTATGTTTTCTGTTTTCCTTTCCTTGTTTTCTTCCATTTTATTTTTATTAGCTTTGTTTTCCTTGTTTTGTTTTTTTTTATCTCGTGTGTCTTCACTGTTTTTTCTGTTTCTTTGTAATGTTTTATTGGTTTGTATCGTCGCCATTTCTTTCCATTTTCTTGACTTAATTTTTTTCAATTTTCTTCACTTTCTATTTTTTCCATTTTCTTCACTATTTATTTTTTCCATTTTCTTCACTTTTTATTTTTTTCCATTTTCTTTTCACTTTCCCCCATTTTCTCTTTCATCGCCTACCGTTTCTCTGCAGCGACCTACTTTTTTTTTTTTTTTTTTTTTTTTTTTTTTCACTGCCTGTTTTTCTTCTATTCTTTTCTATTCTTTTTATATTTTATTGACTTTTCTCGCTATGCTTCCCCATTTTCTTCCCATTTCTTTTTTTTTCTATTTTCTTCACTTTTCATTTTTTACATTTTCTTCCTTTTATTTTTTTTTTCTATTTCCCTCATTCTTCACTTTTTCTCATTTTCTTCCCCCTCTTTCATTTCTATCCCGTTTTCTATTATGCAATGGGCTACTTGATTTATTCTCTCTCACTGTTTGCTTCTATTTTATTTATTTTTATTTTTCTTTTTTTTTTTTATTTTACGTTATTTTATTTTGTTTGTCTCATTTTTTCTTTTTGTAATTTCTTCCTATTTTCTTTTATTCACCTATTTTCTTTCCTTACTTCTCCATTAGTAAGTTTTCTCTCACGCAGCGGCCTACATTTTCCTTCTCACTTTTGTATTCTCATTTTTCCCCATTTTCTTCACAATTTCTTCGCATTATCTTCACTTTCTCTTCACTATTTGTTCGCATTTTTTTCTCTTCACTTTCTTCTCTTCACTTTCTTTCTTCACCATTTCTTCGCATTTTCTTCACGATTTTACGTTTTTCATTTTCCCACATTTTGTCGTTTTCCCATGTTTCCCATTTTCCCACACCCACATTTTTTCTTCCCTCATCTCTACCCCGTTTTCTGTCACGCAGCGGCCTACCTGATCCGCGCCGTGTACCAGATCCTCACCGTAACCGGACGATCGCTCGACGTTTCGGACTTCGGTCTCCCGCTCAGCCTCTCGGACCTCCCGGACGCCATGGTCAACATTCATAACTGGATTTCCTCATCGAAGTTCGATATGCCGAGGTGGGTATTCTGTTGTTGTTGGTGTTGTTTTTGTTACTGTTGTTATTGCTGGTGTTGCTGTTATTGTTGTTGCTGTTGTCGCTTTGGTTGATATTCTATGTTCGGTGTCTGCTTTTTTATATTGATGTGTAAAGGAGATGGGTAGATTGATGGATAAAGGAAGGGAGGGAGAAGAAGAGGGAGGGAGCTACAGACAGACAGTTCAGATAGCTGTAAATTCGTAATTCAAAAAGGTATAATGCTTGAAGACATACTTTTTAAAGAAGAAAATTCTGTAGATAACAACAATTATAGTAATAGTGATAACAGTGATGATGCTGATGATAATCATTATTATTTTCATTATCATTATAATAATAACAATAATAATAATAAACTGATAATGATAATGGCAACAAAATCAACAATAACCGCACTAACCATAATAATAATTACGAAACTACCAACAGTACTTACAACAACACTGATGATTACAACTTCAACACCACAACCTCTCTTCCCCTCGCAGCCAAAGCAGGACGTACAACGACCACGCCCCCGCCCTCGAGATCCCGGGGAAGGTCGCCGCTATTATGAAGCTGCAGCGAGAGGGTCACTACTCCTGCGTCGGCCAGTTCCTCTGTCAGCAGCTGCAGGAGACACCGCTGCCTGCGCCCACGATCTCGGATTTGTTCGTGTGAGTGGCTGTTTGTGGGTCGTTTGGGTTGTTGGGGTCTATTTGCGTGTGTTGTGTGGTCGTGCGGTGGTTTGGTGGGTGGGTGGTTTGTGTTTTTTTTTTTTTCTTTTATTGTCTTTTTATGTCTTTATTTTATTATCTTTGATTATTTTCATTTTTATTCATCTTTGATTATTTTTATTCATCTTTGTTTTTTTTATTTATCTTTATTCATTTGTTTATTTTCTTTTTTTCTTTTTGTCTTTAACATGGTGGTCTGTCTGTGGAACTGCTTTGAAAATATTTTGTGTTTCAGTGTTTTAGTAGTAGTGTCCTTTTTTACTCGTTCATTCTTTTATTTGCTATTTTCGATAATGTCATTTTCCAAAAGTTTTTGTTGTTATTGTTCTTGAGAATTATCCACTTTTTTTACTTATATCTATATTCATTGCATTTTTTTTTTCATTTTTATAATCATATTTCCCCGAAATTCTTTAATATCACCTCCTCCCTCTTTCTCTCCCCATTACCAGCGCGAGCCTCGGGTATTTCTACGGCCAGAAGGACCTCGCTTTCTACATCGACAACGGCCTCTCGAGACAAGGCTCCTGCGACGCCGCCTCCTCCAGGTGTTCATCCTCCACGCTGTCGGAAGCTCACACCGTGCACAGTATTTTCACCGACGCTGTTCACAAGTTCTTTGATTTGTGGGCGACTGTGCACGGAAGGTTGTAGGGTCGTTTTTGCTGTTGTTGTTTTTGTTGTTGTGTTTTGGTGTGATCTTTTTTTTCTTGTTTTATTTTTTTTATTTTTTTGTGTGTGTATTTTTGTTGCTGTTTTGTGTTTGTGTGTTTTGCTATGATTTTTTTTTTTTTTGGTGTTTATATTTTGTTGTGTGTTTTGGTGTGATGTGTTTTTATTTGTTTTTATTTTGAGTATTTATTATGTTGAGTTTTAGAGTTTGCGTTTATTTATTCTAATGAGGAGAGTGAATGTTAAATTATTATAGTCTAGAAAGGGCATTTGATAAGCAATAAGCCACTGGTTGACTTAATATATAGAATATATGAATACGCAAGATTGAAGTTGAAATGAGGAAAAGGCATAGAGAAATTAATAAATAAACATAGTATTCTTTAAATTACTTTTTTTTTCATTTGGGTCGGCCGCCATAATTGAAAGTTGTTCAGCGATAAAAAATGTTTGGATCACAACGTCATAGGCGTGACCCCGCCATCTATTGAGTGTAAGAGCAATTAAAATGTTATGTTAGGCAGGAATTTATATGAAAAGTTACGTTTCCTTATTTCCTTTTCCTTGCGTTGAGAATATGCCAGTTTCAAAATTGAGATTTCCGTCGTGTTTTCCAAATACATATTTTTTGGGCATTATTACAGTATGATTTGTGTGTATATATCGTGCTAACAGGTATGCTTTAATACATGTATAGACAGTAAGCATACATATATTATTGTTTATGTTTATGTTTAAGGAATTTCATAATAAAGACTTTAGCAACTCGAGTATTTTTATTTACATATCATTACTCATGAATCCTTAACACCTAGAACAACTATACACACATATATCTCTACTATGATCATGATTATGAGACATTCACTGTGACTAGAAACGCTGATGAGATAACAGTGCAACCTAAGAAATTTGCAATGCTAAACTTACAGACTTGAAGGAAGGAAGGTACTTCTGCATTGGCGTTGGAGGTTTCCGTTATAATCTTGTAATTAAGATGTTCTAATTGATTTACAGATAAGATGCATAGAGATGAATGGTTCTTAACTTTTTTTTTTTTTTTGGGGGGGGGGGGAGGTTAGGGGGCGCTGTGACTTCCTAAGACTCTTCAGGGTATTATTACGCACCCCAATGAGTTTAATTTTTTATTTATTCTTTTTTTTGAACTTTGTTTTAGAGGTAAGATAAAAAAAATAAAACCCATATCTATTGAAAATACTAAACAATACTTAAAAAACAGAAACCCCATAAATACCCCCCTCCCCCCACACACACACCCAAAAAAATGCAAAATATAGAGAACCAAGGTGGCTTCCAGCGAGAGGTCCCTACCCCCTAGTTTAAGAACCATTAATCTAGTGTTTGTGATTGTTTAATATGCCAACGCCAAACAGTACTCCCACATGGGTATAGTAAGGGCAGTATAGCAAATATCTTAGAAACCTTCTATGCTGTTTGTGTCATCTTAGATACATTCAAAGGTCTTTCAATACGCTGCCATAGTTCTTTCAGTACATACGTCCAATAATTCTCTTGTTTTCAATCCTATAGTTCTTTACAGTGTTGTCTGAATACATTCAATATTTCCAATGTTCGAACTTACCCTTTATTCATCGTTCTTTGTTTGTTTTGTCTTTCTTTTCAGTGTTATTTTACATTTTCTTATTTTTTCTCTTTTCTGCTGCGAAAGTATCTCAGAGCGCCCCTTCATTTTTTCGACAGACAGCCGTTTTACTTCAAAGAACATAAACAATGTATTTTTTATATTGAATACACCGTGTTATATGATCAGTTGGTCATTCCCAACCTTGATTCTCATAATAGAAGGTCCATTAAAAAATTATAGGAATCTCTTCTTATATATATTTAAGTTAAGTGGCGAATCAATCAGTAAAATAACAACCGTAAGAAAGACAAAAACAAATGTGATTATATTAATGTTACATTTACAAAAACAGGAAAATTAATATGTAAGTGAGAATGAGGTTGGGAGCCACCACCTTTATTCTTGTCTTTAATCTTGTGCTATTATTCTAATTACCGAAAGAAATGTCATGCACTCAGTTTGACACAGTTTGAGCAAAGTTATACAATGAATATTATTTTTTTCACTTTATTTGGCAGTGTTATGCATAGAATAGCTTACGTTTTCTGAAACAGCGCAAGCGTCATAGAAAATGGTCACCTTTGAGGAGTAACTACTCAGAATATACGATGTACATTACGATCTCTTTTTTTATCATAAATATTTGAAGAAAATGGAATTTTAAATTAAGGTGAGGTATTAAATATTATATGTTAAACAAACATTTTTTATCAATTCATAATACCCTTTGAAAATTATTAGTGTCAATTTTGTTGCCTGAGCATAAAAAGACCTATTTTGATTCTTGTTTCACCACGTTTCATACATTTATTTCAATTATATTCATTTTTCACTTTAGTAATATACCAAATTTCCTCTCACATACCAAGCAAAAGAGTGCTTCAACCATACCAGCCGCAGTATGTAAAAGAGAAGCATATTCTCCTATTCAACCATATTTTTTTTTTCTCTTACTTTACCATGGGACTCTTCAGTACACATTAGCAGGGCCGGATTAAAACGGTGAGTCCATGTACTATGAGAAACAGTAGATGCTTTATTTACAGAGAAAAAGGCGCCGTGCTAACTCGCCAAGAATGGTATGCGAGAATGAGAGTAAAAGGAATGAAATGTTAATCTAACAGACATTACGATAAAAGAACAATAGCAAGAAACAAAACATATGACACCTTGAAGAAGAAAAAAATGGAGTTTGAGCTTCTGCATCTGTAGCTTATTTAGCCTACGCCTAAATCTGGCCCTGCATAACAGTGGCATTGAAAATCAAGGCAAAAAGTTATTCATCCACATTAATTTTAGCCTGTTCCCAACTAGGCGATTTTCCGTTCGTGTTAATGGTAGAAGTACTAGAACTGAACGGGGGGTGGGGGGGCGTATAAAGAAAAGAAACTATACTTGGGTATTTGCTTTAACAAAGTAGACATAAAACTGCATGCATACTCTATGAAATAGATATTTTGACAGTGTTAAATAAAATCATTTGAAAGAAAGCGAGAACTTTGGTAAAACATTAGTAATTGTAAGATACTCTTCGATGAATAATGACAAATACACAAAATACACAAAATTTAACTTGTTATTGTGGGTAGTCTCTATAGATGGTTAAATTGAATTATAAAGACGTTAACAATAAATTGACAGCTTTGGTTATATTGCTCTTATGGCTTAGGAAATTTTGTCTCTAATTAATGTCAAAATCGTTTTTATAATGATAGGTGAAGTTGTAATAAAACTAGTAGAACTATAATAGGGAAAAGTATGCTGGTGGTTAAAAGAAAAATTGACGTTAATGACTGCATAGATATAGATAATTACATCATCAATATCATCTTTCTAGTGACCTTAATAATTACAATAAATTTAATAATAAGAATAGCAATAACATTAACAATAGCGACATGTGTTGGAAATAATAATGTAACATCAATCATTATGATAATGTTAGTACTAAATTTCCATAATAATGTTAACATTGATATTAACAAGAAATAGAATAATAACAACAATGATGATGGTGATGAAAATAATAATCATAATAACAACAATATATTTATGTGGAAAATGTAAGATGAAAAAAACGTAATAAGAACAAAAATATCATGAATAATATAACTAACAGATACACAAATATCCATATAGAGAGAGATAAATAGAAAGATATAGACAAAGATAAAGTTTTCCATAGATGAAGATATAGATATATGAAGACATGGATAAGTATATAGATATCGAGACAAAAAAAAATAGATTAAATAAATATTGAAAACAAAACAGCACTTGAAGAACAGTAAAATTGATACCATTCTAATGATAAAAAAAACTAATGAATTGCCGATCAAAACATCACAGAACAATCGAAATTATCTTCTCTATAACGGTATTCTTTACATTCTAAACAAAGAACAGTTCTCAAACACTTCCCAACTTCATTTCACATCGTAATGACAAATGTGAAGTATTGGAAAAGTTGAGAAAACTCACTAAAAACGAAACAGCTGGACTGGGCGCTTATGGCGTACGAAGAAGCGCCGCTGCCAGACGTCGATACTATTTTCCTTCTTATTTTCTTATTTCATATCATTTTATATCGTCTTAAAGGTATCACTGTATCTATTCACTTACGGCAATATGTGCAGCACAGCCTACACTTTATACTTCTCGAATATGATAATATGACAGCTATGTTTGAAATAAATCTATTTTTGACAAGCAGGGCAGGTTAGCCACTAAGACAAGAAAACCAATTTTAATAAGGCATAATGATTATTGCAATTAGTACACATGATTTATGTATATTTTGGATGATGTAATGTTTATTTACTCATATTAATATACATCACTTATCATTTATACTAAAAAAAACGGTAAAATATGGTTTAATTGCCTTGGACGGAATTGTAATACTTAATTCAATGAAATGAATATGCTGTAATAAAGGTATTGAATGATGCAGTTAAATTGCGTTGATGGATAACATTATGTGGGAAAGAAAGAAAGTTTTAGAATTAAAATATATATCGTTAAGACAATTTTTGTTTATAAATTTCCTTGTATTTTTTTTATTTTTTTTTTATTTTCATTCGATATTTTATTTTTTTCATACTTCGTCTACTTGGTTTTATGTCCACATAAACTATAAATACTTCTGCATCTAATTTAACAATGAATAATGCTAATTAAATTTACAATGAATATCAAATCACTTTAATTAAAATCACATTTTTTTTATTAAAAACTCACGGAAATGTTAATGAGGAAGTAACAGAAAACGATATTATTGAAATTACGGCTTGTTAATGAACTCTGGCTAAATTATTTTCGTTTTCTGTTTTATTTGAAATAATTTTGTCTTTTACTGGACCCATTGCAAATATTTGATATAGGTTTGCGAATCCAATAAGCTCAGTATCGTAAACCCCCAAAAAAGATATATTTATGAACTTGGAGAATTGAAATAGGTAGAGAAATATCATGATGAATCAGTAGACTAAAATAGTATGTAATTTTTTTTTTATAGTATTCTGCTTCCTTAATCCAAGACTAGATAAAAAAAAAAATAAGAAAGGGCATTGAGAATTGCCTTGACTAAGCCTCAAAATAGGGAAAAAGATGGGCCAAATTAGAACAAAATAATCACTCAAATCAAAATGACGGTGAGACATGACGTGGCCACAAAATAAGCAAATAAATCAATAAAAAAAAAATACCCAGCACCCTCCATGTACTCAGTCCAACAACATAGGGTCGTAAACACAGTCGACGCAATCATGGTGACCGCAGTAGAAATGGTGACGATAATCCCTCCAATACTTATTCGTGTATTTCTCCCGGCGGAGGGCGTGATACAAGCGGTCGAGATCCTGGCGAAGGTGTACTTTGTCCATGTCGTGTAAGGAATTGGCCCGACGGAGTTTCATGGTGTACTTGCGCTCGGTGTCGGCGAGGTCGCGGGAGAGGGACACTTCGCTCGAGACCCGACGGCGGTGCTCGTCCTCGGCGTCGGCGAGGGCGTTCTGCAGCTGCTCTCGGAGACCCCGGGCCTGTAATGGAGGAGGAGGAGAGGGTGATGAGGTTGGAAGATTTATGCCAAGATGGAAAGACTGATAAAGGAAAAAATCGGGATTAGAATTATAATATTGTTGATAGAATAATGATAATTGTTGATAAAATAATAATAATTGTTGATAGAATAATAATAATTGTTGATATGATAATAATAATTGTTGATAGAACAATAATAATAAATTGGAATAATTATATGTATTTGTGTCGAGATGGAATGACTGCCAAAGAAGAGTGTAAGGTAGTTCGAGAGAAAATACAAAGATGAAGCCAATCGTCATAGGAACAAGAGAAAATATGACTATACAAACGTGAAATCCGTGTAAGAGAAAAAATATATATATTTAAAGGTAAGGTTAAATAGAAAAAATCTAGAAATGTACAAAAACGAAAAAATACACGTTGCAGAAAGAAAATTAAAAAAGAAGACAAGTAAAAACAGACAAAGATGACATACCCAGCATATAAGGATAAGATGTAATTATGTAGAAACAGACAAAAAGAAAATACAGATGCGTACGTGGCATAAAATCAAGTACTGCCACTATACAAAGATGAGAAAAGTCGTAAATTTAAGTAAAAAGGGGACATTAAGGAGCATAATAGTGCTTTAAAAAGTATAATGACGGTCTCCCTGTGCTACGAAAATTCTTCACGCTTTCTGTTTGAAAAAAAAAAAAGTGTTGCTAATCGGTTAGAAAAAATGGCTTTTCCGAAAACAAAAACAAATCCGAAAAAAAAACAGAGAAAATGGGACTCTCATTTTGCATGACACTTTGATTGCCAAGTTTGAATAATTGCCGTAGGGGAGGGATATTTCTGATGCCTTTAAATAGCCTGTTTCCTATTACGTTATGTGGGTGTACTATATCCATACAATCATCATTCAGAACAAAAGAAAACAAAACAATACCTATGGTTTAAATAGTTTATTTTTCCTTGTTTTGGTCTTAGAATTATTGTGATGTAGAGGGGTAGTTGTTAAATAAGTCGTTTTATTATCATGGTCTTTGGAGGTATGTTTTGTTTGTTTTTTCAAATGGAGTTTTTGTTTATAATTCATCTTGGTAACGAAAGAGGAAAAGACAAAGAAAGGAAAAGATTTTACTTCCTCCATTTTTAACAAGCTCTCATTTGCAAAGCATTTTCAAATCTTTATCTTTTGAATTTATGAAAGTTATACATCTATGATAGATAGATTGACAGACAAACAAATTCACATCCAGTTATATCAGTTCCATGATTTCTATATAAAATATATAAATCCTAGAATTAAAACAAATAAAAAATCAAACGCATTAGATTCTCAACTTTGGCTTAATGTTGTATGAGCCGTAGGTAAGCCATTCCCGACCTCTTTGTCCATACATCAGGAGCTGGAGGGAAAAAAACACTACAAACATGCACATTACTTCCTTACAAACACTACTTAATCAATTCTACTTTTTGAACTCGACAACCTACGTCCGCGCTATCGATTCCCACAATCAATAGAGCACTAATATACAAATTCCAAGAAATGGGGAACACTTTTTTCCCTTCCCCGATTTTCAGTCTAATTAAACCGCACCCTGCAACCTCTGGGTCCGCGCTATTGACTTTTACAATGGACACGGTGGTAAGACAGATACACTGGACTCTTTCACGTTATAGATAAAGCGAGTAATGTTTTTTTTAGAATGTTTGGTGCTATTATTATCCTTAATAATTATCATTATTTTGATGGTATCATCATTATTGTTACTACCATTATCATTATTATCATCGTCATCATTATTATTATCATTACCATTATAATTATCGTTATCATTATCATTACTATCATAATTATCAACATCGCTATTATCATATGATTATCAGTCCGTATCATTACTACTGTCATCATCATTGTTATACTTATTACCATTTTAACACCAATACATGCATTCCTATTCCGTCTACCAGAACCGTTTCTACTCACGGCTACCACAGACTACCACAAAAAATGCCATACTTCACATAACTGTTATTTACATACATACACCATGCGCATCTACTATACTACCCCAAATATACCTAAATTACACACATCTGCAATATACATATGCCTATACACCATAGACCTACTTGCTATATACTATGTGCACAAACCTTTTTACTATACACATCGACGGTAGCCCACAACCGCCTACATCTACAACTACCACACACACCAACCACCTACAGCCACCTACATCTACCACACATACCAACTACAGCTACCAGGAGAGGAGATAGAGGTGGTGACTTTGATGGTGAGGGTGAGTGTGACTACCTACCACCTGCGTCTATAACACACACATACATCTACAATATAAGGATAGGAGATAGTGATGATGTCTTTGATGTGACTAAGAGTTAGTCGATGGTGACTTTGATGGTGTGGGTGGGTGATCGTGACACCTACAACCGCGTACACACACACACACACACACACACACACACACACACACACACACACACACACACACACACACACACACACACACACACACACACACACACACACACACTGCAACTACCATACCTACCACCTACAACACACACACACACACACACACACACACACGAACCTTTCCTGTAGCTTCTCGCAGTTGAGCCGAAGTCGCCGGTTTTCGTCGGTGAGGTCGGATGAGTGGTCCTTCAGGCGGAGTGTGGTGTCGTTGACCTGGAGAGGAAATATGGTGAGTGATGATGACTTTGGTGGTGAGGGGGGGAGGGGGTGGTGATGGTGACTTTGGTGGTGAGGGGGAGGGGATGGTGTAGGGGGGGGGTGGTGAGGAGGGGAGGGGTGAGATTAAGGGTGACTGATATTGAGGGTATGGGAGAGTGGATGGTGACATGGGATGGAGGTGTGGGTGAGGGTGACTGTGGGGATGAGGGGGTGGTGGAGGAAGGGGGAAGGGGGGGTGAGACATATAGTATAAAACAAGGAACTGAAGACACCCTTCACCTTCACCCTCACCCCCTCCTTCACCCTCTCCCCTCCCCCTTACCCCTCCCTCACACTCACCCCCTCATTCACCCTCTTCCCCTCCCTCACTCCTTCCCTCACCCTCGCCCCTCCCCCATCACCCCTTCCCCTCACCCTCCCTCACCCTCACCCCCTCACCCTAACCCCCTACTCCACCCTCTCCCACTCCTTCACCCTATCCCCCTCCCTCACACTCACCCCTCCACCCTCTCCCCTCCTCACCCCCTCCTTCACCCTCTCCCCCTTCACCCTCACTCCTTCCTTCACCCTCGCCCCCTCCCCATCAGCCCTTCCCCTCACCCCTCCCTCACCCTCACCCCCCCTCACACTAACAACCGACTCCACCCTCTCCCACTCCTTCACCCTATCCCTCCCCCTGCCCCCTGCCTCACTCCTTCCTTCACCCTCGCCCCTCCCTTCACCCACCCTCACCCCTCCCTCACCCTCATCCCCCTCACCCTAACAACCGACTCCACCCTCTCCCACTCCTTCACCCTATCCCTCCCCCTCGCCCCCTGCCTCACTCCTTCCTTCACCCTCGCCCCCTCCCTTCACCCCACCCTCACCCTCACCCCTTCCCTCCCCCCTCACCCCTCTCCCTATCACACAAATCACATTCCTCAAGATACATTCCTCCTTTTTTTCTCTTCCATTCTTTTCCCTCTTTACCTTTTAGCTTATTGCGTCACCGCCTTTGGGTCTCCTCGTCATGCAGATGTTTGGATGACAAAAAGCATGACAAAGAGGTTATTGTGGGGGTTTTTCTCTGTTGTGAGGTGTGGAGGGGTGTGGAGGGAGGGGAGGGGGTGTTAGTGAGTGAGTGAGTGTGTATGTGTGTGTGTGTGTGTGTGTGTGTGTGTGTGTGTGTGTGTGTGTGTGTGTGTGTGTGTGTGTGTGTGTGTGTGTTGTGTGTGTGTGTGTGTGTGTGTGTGTGTGTGTGTGTGGTGTGTGTGTGTGTGTGCGTGTGTGTGTGTGTGTGTGTGTGTGTGTGTGTGTTGTGTGTGTGTGTTTGTGTGTGTATGTGTGTGTGTGTGTGTGTGTGTGTGTGTGTGTTGTGTGTGTTTGTGTGTGTGTGTGTGTGTGTGTGTGTGTTTGTGTGTGTGGCTTGAAAATGTTTGTATGCATCGTACATTTTTTTTTTAAACGAAGTACATCCTAAAGCCTTAATATCATGCAAATACAGCCTTCAATCGCACACACACACACACACACACACACACACACACACACACACACACACACACACACACACACACACACACACACACACACACACACACACACACACACACACCTCAACACATACACACACATCCCCCAGCCCCATACACACACATCCACCCCCTCCAACACATACACACACATCCCCCACCCCCTCCACACACACACACACATCCCCCACCCCCTCCAACACACACACACACATCCCCCACCCCCTCCAAACACACACACACATCCCCCACCCCTACACACACAACACCCCATCCAACACATACACACACACCCCCACCCCCTACACACACACACACACACACACACACACACCCCTCCAACACACACACACACATCCCCACCCCCTCCAACACACACACACACATCCCCCACACCCTCCAACACACACATACACATCCCCCATCCCCTCCCACACACACAACATATCCCCACCCCTCCAACACACACACACACACCCCCTCACATCCCACCCCCTCCAACACACACACACACACCATCAACAACACACATCCCCCACCCCTCCAACACACACACACATCCCATCTCCCACCCCTCCAACACACACACACATCCCCCACCCCTCCAACACACACACACATCCCCCACCCCCTCCAACACACATCCCCACCCCTCCAAACACACACACCCCCTCATCCCCCACCCCTCCAACACACACACACATCCCCCACCCCTCCAACACAAACCCTCACCCAAACCCCAACAAAAACCCCTCCACGTCCCCAAACCGCCCCCCACCCCCTCATACTTCACCACACAACATACCTCATCCAGGGACGCCACAGTACCACGGTATCGCGCTGAGAGGTCAGAATACCGGCGCTCCAAATCTGCCACCGTTGCATGCATGGTTGATAACTCGTCCCGGAGATCCTGCGGGAAACGCACACATTAGGTTTTGTTTATATTTGTTATACCATATCATTATTGTTAAATTATCCTTTTATTATTATTATCATTATTATTATTATATTATTTTTATTATTATTATATTATTATTATATTATTATTATTATTATTATTATTATTATTATTATTATTATTATTATTATTATTATTATTATTATTATATTATATTATTATTATTATTATTATTATTATTATTATTATTATTATTATTATTATTATTATTATTATATTATTAATTATTATTATATTATTATTATTATTATTATTATTATTATTATATTATTGATTGCTGATGATATTATTATCATTATCAATTATTGCTATTATCATTATTATTATCTATATTAGTATCAGTATTAGTATTATTACTATCATCATTGTCATCATCATAATTACCATTATCATCTTGATTATCATTATGATCATCATTATTATCATCGTCATAATGATAATTGACATTTTATATATTATCATTTACTAATTTATTATTATATTAGTAAAAGTAGCACCATTATTAGTAGTAGTAGTAGAATGACAATGATGATTTGATGCCCATAATGATGATGAAATAAAGTCAACGATAATGATTATGATAATTTGAATGATGATAATGATGCTGAATGATATGAATGGATGATAACGATAATGATGATGATATGATATGATGTAATAATGATAATGACGATCATAATAAATATGATCATAACAATAAATAACAATAATAAAAAATATTATCATTATGACAATGATAATGATGACAATAATAACAGTAATGATAGCAACATGCATACAGGATATAGAGGCATTACTATAGCCCAACAAACACCGTGAACGCAGTATATCTACATGACACCGCAGCATGACGTAAACGGACAGGGAAGAAACAGGACCAGAACGATAACACAGACATGACAAAATAACACACACAAATACACAAATGATCACAAACTTAAACATGATACGGAGACAATACCAATACCCTATTACACACACACACAAAATACATATAACAATAGAAGCTAAACGTAATATTGAAACAGTGTTAATACCGTAAACGCAAAGACACACACCAACACGTAAGATAATAAAACCTAAACGAAATATAGAGAAAATATGAACACCCAAATATGAAAAAAGAAAGACATTTTACACATAACGCAAAGAAACACCAATACGTAAGATAATAAAACCTAAACGAAATATAGAGACAATATTAACACCTAAATATTAACAATATTAACACCTAAATAAATAAATAAAAATACACCAACACGTAAGATAATAAAACCCAAACGAAATATAGAGACAATATCAACACCCAAATGTGAAAAAAGAAAGACACATGACACATAACACAGACACGTGTTACCATTCCAATACACAGGGACCCAAGACCATAGCGTGCGTGTCTCCCTGGCACCTTATTAACGAGCATCTTGGAAGAATCTCGCGTGTTGTATGGCCAAGCAGAGGAGATTCTTTCGTGTGTCGGGCCTGTGTCTTCCCGGAGTGCATGTGACTTATGGATTACCTGAGTGTGTGTTATGGAGACACGTTTGCTGATGGACGGGACGTAACGGGGAAGACAAAAAGAAGGGGGGGGGGGTCATTATCGGGGTCGCAAAAAGGAGTTGGATGTTTGTGTTTCGTTGGTGGATTTTTTTTTTTTTTTTTTTTTGAGGGGGGTAAGGAGTGGAGGGGTGTTCTTTCTTGTATTTCTTGTCTCTTTCTCTCGGTCTCTCTCTCTCTCTTTATCTATCTTCTTTCTCTTTTTCTCTTCTCTCTCTTCGTTCTAACTATACTTCTCTCTCTCTTTATTTCTCTCTCCTCCCTCCCTCCTCCTCCCTCCTCCCTCTCTCTCTCTCTCAGAGAATACAAGAAGAGAATAATGAAGAGAATGACAATCAAAATTATATAAAAGTTTCTACTGTGTTCTATATTGTTTGCGATCCTTTTAGTCTTTCTAAATCATCACTTTCTAATCTCATCACTATGTTGAGTTTGGTCCTCGAGCGTAAATAAATAAAGCTTTGTCATCATACGAATTGCAGAGCCATTATGGTCTTTATGATCATCTTATCATTTATCATTTACATTAGTGTTTTTTTTTTTTATCCGTATCAATTTCATCGTTATCCTTGCTATCATTATCGTACTTATTCTGACTCTCTCTCTCTCTCTCTCTCTCTCTCTCTCTCTCTCTCTCTCTCTCTCTCTCTCTCTCTCTCTCTCTCTCTCTCTCTCTCTCTCTCTCTCTCTCTCTCTCTCTCTCACGCGTTCAAGATCTGTCACATCTTTAATGTTTGTGTTTTTTTTATATTTAATCAGATTAGGATTGCTACAACCCAGAATGTTAATGTATATATCTATGTATATACGTATCTAATAATAACGAATGGAAGAGTCCAGATCAGTGGCCTAATATCAGTAGAGTAATAGTACTTATGTCTTTGTCTCTTCGCAGTCATCAGTCTTTGGCAATATAATACAGTAGTTTTTGTCTGTTTGTTTGTATGTTTGTTTTAGGCGACCCCAAGCATGTACCTCTCGACGTGACTGCGATCTTAGATAGTTATACAATGTATAGGTTTGTATTTTATCATTATATATTATATGATTCAATAATATACATAATTCGATAAACAAAAATCCACAATTACTTAAACATTTTCTTTAGTTTGTGTTTTGTCAGAATTCGATGGATTTTTTTTTTTTTGTTACGTAGTCAGAGACACGTCTTTATACAAGATTATTAGCCCTAAAAATCATTGTGTAATAATCATAAGATAGATAAGCCCAAACCAACATATGACAACGTATATGCTGAAAAAATCTCAAAATTCAGACCAAGTCATTTAGTATATTCAGCTCTTGGGAAAGACTGCTATAAGCCATTAGTGACTGCGGAGATCTAGCCAAACAGACGTATATTATAACTATTCTCTTAAACGACTAAATTTCTCAAATTACTCTAATAATTCTTTATTCTATATTGTTTTTAATTCTTAATTCTTAAATATACTTTAATGTATAATTCCTCTCCTCTAAATAACGTGAACCGCAAGGAGCATGTCAGAACGAGTAAGAATCTCTTCTATGATTGGCTTGTTACTCTTATTGCCTAATCAGCAGTTAGAGCGAGCAAGAATCATCCTTATGCTAATCACTCCATTTCCTAATCAACCGTTAGCACTAAGTAAGAGTTTAAGTGAGTGCTTAAGTGCGTAAGTAGTTCAGTAAGTAGTTAAATGCGTAGGTAGCTCAGGAAGTAGTTAAAAGCACAGGTAGTTCGGTAAGTAGTTAAGTGCGTAGGTAGTTCAGTGAGTAAGTAGTTAAGTAAGTGCTTAAGTAGTTAAGTAAGTGCGTAGGTAGTTCAGTGAGTAAGTAGTTAAGTAAGTGCGTAAGTAGTTAAGTAAGTTAAGACCCACCTACATCTTTAGCCATTTACTCTATTTCTATATCTATTGTTTGGAAGTAATGTTGAAAACGTATGGAAGATAATTTATATCTCCACAATACAAGATATGCATTGGACCGGTTTCGATATCTTCGTCAAAGATAAAAATAATAATAATAATAATAATATAATAAGTATAATAATAATATACCTTATCTACATTTGTGTCGTTGCGACCTGTCCACACGAGCGGGCGTGATCGGTGACATCACAAGAGAAAACGAAAAAAAACGAGAAAACGACTTTTTTACCGATTAATAAATAAATATACAAATAAATAAATAAACAACAAAAAATATAAAAAAAACCCGTGCCCAGCCCAGCGCCCGCCGACCATACCCGCTCGTGTGCACAGACCCTTCAAGGAAGTCCACGCTAACGAGCCAAGACTCCAGCTCACCTGTATGTGCCGCTGGTATCTCGTGTTCTCCTCGAGGGTGGCCTGGTGTCTCGATCTCTCCAGCTCGAGCTCGCTGAGGGCCCAGCACCCGCACCGCCTTCCGAAGCCCATGGTGGAGTCGTGCTGGAAGGGAGGTGTGCTGGAAGTATTAAATGGAAGTGGACAGGTTAATGGAGTTTTAAGGTTGGAGTTAAATGGAAGGGGTTTGTGAGTGGAGTAGGTTATTGGAGTTAAATGGGAGGGAGGGGGTTTGTGAGGGTGGAGTAGGTTATTGGAGTTAATGGAGGGGAGTTTGTGGAGTGAAGTAGGTTATTGGAGTTAAATGGAGGGGAGTGAAGGTAGGTTTGGGTTGGTAGGTTATTGGAAATGGAGGGGAGTGAAGTTGGAATTAAATGGAAGGGTTTGTGGTTAGGTAGGTTATTGGAGTTCAATGGAGTTATTGGAGTTAAATGGGAGTTGGTTTGTGGAGTGGAGTAGGTTATTGGAGTTAAATGGAGGGAGTGTAAGTGAGTAGGTTAGTGGGAGTTGTTTTGGAGTGAGAGGTATTGGAGTTAAATTCTATTGGAGTTAAATGGGAGGGAGTGGAGTGGAGTAGGTTATTGGAGTTAAAATGTGGAGTGGAGTAAGGTTGGAGTTTAGTTTATCTAGTTGGAGTTAAAACTTTGCACCAGGTTATTGGAGTGGATTTGGCGTTAAATGGAGGGGAAGTAGTCAGTTAAAGTGTTGTATTTTTCAATGTAGTTTATTGTAGTAAGTATATATTTGATTTGAATAATTGGAAAGGAGTTTATGAAGTTTTTTTTCCAGTTCATTCTTAATTTGGGCGTTTAAGTGGCAGTTAGTGTAGGTAAGTAGGTTGTTAAAGTTATATGGAGTGAGTTTTCTAGTTTCTTAATTAGAAGTTAGTGTAGTTGGGTTTGTGAAGGTAAGTAGTTGATAAAGTCAATTGAATGGGGTTAATCTGCGTTGGGTAGCTATACAGTCCATTAAAAGAATGAAATGTAATGATTGTACTTTTTTTCTTCTTTTCTCAAAGATTATCTTCATTTATCATTAACATCATGTTATCGTCGCATCGTTATATAATCGTCATCCTCATCTGCGTCATATTCATCATCGTTATCATCGGCATCATTATATCAAGACATTCGTCACTGTTATCTTCGTCGTCATTATATCATCAGTTTCCCGTTTCAGCCTTGAGTTTGTTGCCGCGCCATCAGCGTTTGCATTCTTCTTTATGTAGAAACCATAATGTCTAAAGATTTTTGCATATTTACCACGCAAGCCCATTTACATAAGTACACGCACACACACACACACACACACACACCACAGACAGAGAGAGAGAGAGAGAGAGAGAGAGAGAGAGAGAGAGAGAGAGAGAGAGAGAGAGAGAGAGAGAGAGAGAGAGAGAGAGAGAGAGAAGGTTGCAGTCAGTTTTACCCTGTGTTTGTGTGTATGTCCTAGACTCAACAATGTGCAACCGATAGGTAAAAAAATGACGTCAAAACAAGCCCTAGCATTTTCTAGAGAGATATATCTTCGAGGATTGTTATCTGGAACAATCGAGTGAGAAAGATTTCTGTAATTAGATGGATCGTCAGTTAGATTTACCGACTAAGACATGCGATAACGGCAGTGACTAGTAACTGATAGGGTACCTGTGCTTGCGATCTTGAATCAGTTGATCACAACTTTTTTTTCTATTCTGTGGCTGCTGACCAATATATAATGATATCCATGGCCCCGTGCAGTGTTTGTCATCTTTTCAGAAACAATCAGAACTAGTTATGAATAGTGTAATGGTGTCAACAGCTATAGGACAAGAACACTGCATGGAAAGATTTCAATTTACTAATATGTATCTGTATTAATGTGAGACAAAATCCAATTTAATTAAAAGTCAATTTTCATACTGCTCCATGGCCCCTCAGAAAGTCTCCCATGACCCCTGTGTAGGCTATGACCCCTAGGTTGGGAAACCCCATTTCTACAGCCTATTTTTCGAAGGGTAGATAACTATTATTGTTCTGAAATGCCATTATAAAATACGTATTCCATTTTTCCAGCTCAACTTTATCCGTTGCTGTTCTCATGTGAAGCTAATAGGCCCCAAAACGTTCTCTACTGGATATACGATTTTTAACAAAACTTACTCGAATTTTGTTAATAGGAGAAAATACCACTGAGCAAAATAACTTGGCATTATTCATAGAATTCGAAAAGGCAAGATTTCCTCCTATTCTACAGTGCGTTTCCCATTTGCGTGAGAAGAGAAAATAATACGGTCGATCGTATGCGATACAGTGCGGCTTTATAGGCCATATAGTACTGTGGAATGACTGTGCAGAGAAGGGAAGTATGAACGGAATGATATTAAAAAGTATATTATATTTTTTTTATGTGCACAATTTCTGTTTTCTCGAGGCGGGCACGCGTAGACGGATTGATGGGAAAGCGGCGTGCTGTGTGTGTGTGTGTGTGTGTGTGTGTGTGTGTGTGTTGTGTTGTGGGTGTTGTGTGTGTGTGTGGTGTGGGTGTGTGGGTGGTGGGTGTGGGTGTGCGTGGTGTGTGTGTGTGTGTGTGTGTGTGCGAGAGAGAGAGAAGAGAGAGAGAGAGAGAGAGAGAGAGAGAGAGAGAGAGAGAGAGAGAGAGAGAGAGAGAGAGAGAGAGAGAGAGAGAGAGCGTGTAACCAACACATAACTTAGGGGAATCGCCATAAAAGTTACACATGCAGAAACACATATGAAAAACTATGACCTGTGTTCTTATAAGCTCTTGCATCACACAAATTCAAAAAGTAAATCTACTCGATAAAAATATCTAACAGCCCAATAAAGATACGTAAATCGGTTGATAAATGGAAAAAAATAACATCTACGACATTCATCTACATTTCCGTAGGTGCAGATGATACTAAGAAAGGCCCCATATTGATCCTGAAGCTTCTGGGTCACGAAAGGTCACGAGAGGTCACGAAAGACAAAGATACCGTACTCTGTGTGTTTTCGTTCTCGGTCTACATTTTCTGGTCCAAGAGCAGAATAAGTCACTATGAATTCCATTGTTTTATGGCTTGAATTTGTGATATATAAGTTGATATATATAGATAGATAGATATGTATGTGTGTGTATGATTTTTTTATCTATCATTTAGTATTTCATGTTTCTATATTCCGAGTAATGTGTTACAGTATGGTCTAATATACACACATAAAAAATTACTAAAATGAAATAAACGGATTTTCAAAAAAAAAGAGAATAACTCTTACTGTTACATAAGAAAATAACATTACGTACTAACAGCAATATAGATCGTGATATTAAACCATGGAACCAATTTTGCATTATAACGCAAAGTAAGTTCATCTGGTAAAAGTAAAGCGTGCTATAGCCAAATAACCCGAAATACTGCAGTAAAAATACATTATATAAGAAATAAAAAGTAGAATAGTAAAAAAAACGAAAGATAATTAAACAAAAATAAAAAAGTAAAAAAAAAAGTTTAAAAAGTTTAAAAAGTTAAAATAAATAAACAAAAACGTTAAATTCTGACCATACATCACGAAAACATTTGATATTTTTTCGTCTACAAGAGACTATGAACGTGGGGGTTTACTTTCAAGACATTACTTATAATCAAGAGCGTTAAGACTGGCATTTATTCTCAATTCTCAACATCAAACGGAACTGCAAAATGTTAATACATATCGTACTTAAAGTTTACTGTTATTGTGGATTCTGTCTTTGATGTACCGAAAGTAAAATATTTTGTGATATTTCCCTCATACGTGTGTCTTTGATGTTTTGTTTTTGATAAATACATATTTCTAGAAGTATAATGTTGACATAGATCTATTAAAAAAAATAACTTAAAAACAGACGCTAGTATATACTGTGAATATCTGTCCAAGAAAACACAAAACTAGTTAAAAAAAATACAGTATAAATTTGATAAAGCATTTTAGTTTTGAATTATACATTTCCTTAACCCAAGAATAAATTGTTCAATCTCTTCCTTGCTGTACTTTCTTGGCTCTGGTATTAACCCCCTTGAGAAAAAAAATTGACGGAGAACTTTTTTCTTTAATTAATTCTGTGTTATGGTTGTTCGATGTTAGTGATAAAGTATGAATGCGTTAAATGTCGGTATAATACTGTCGATGTTAACTATCAGCAAGGACCATGGATATGATACTCGACAATGCCAAAACTATCAATAGTATCACTAATACTTGAAATACTGACAAGTGTTATGAGAGTGAATACTACTACTACTACTATTTGTAATAGTAGTACTACTACTGCTACTATTTCTACTACTGCTACCATTACCGTTACTGCTACTACTATTACTTCTACTACTACTACTACGACTACTATTACTACTACTACGACTACTATTACAACTACTACTACGACTACTATTACTACTACTACGTCTACTGTTACTACTACTATTACTGCTACTACGACTACTATTACAACTACTACTATTACTATTACTACTACTACTACACTACTACTATTACTGCAACTACTACTACTACTACTACTATTACTACCATCACCACCATTGCCGCTAATACTACTGCTGATGATTACAATGACAATAAAAGTAATAATATGATGATATAGAAAAATTATAATATAGAAAAAAAACAATAACAATAATCATGATAATGGGTTGGAACAACTCTTCCTTATGAACATAGTAGAGCGGATTTTTCCATACCTAACATACTATACAACTTTAGAGTAAATACCAACGCCTGAAAAGAGTATATATCATACATAAAATAATATACTTAGAGCTGTCTTACTCGGGTTCTCTCAATTTATTGCACAAGCATCAGTTTATGATAGTATGAGTCTGGAAACAAATTGTCGAAAAAAAATCGGTGACCAAAAGTGACCAAAGGCTGGAAATTACGAAATAAGTTGTTAAAAATTTAATAGTACTTTTAAAGTGAAAATGGTACGTTGGATGTAAGTGAATAGAAGCAATGCAACATTATCTTGGTTAGAATAAAGGTAATATCCCACAGTAACTTGTAAGTAGTGATAAGAAATTACTTCACAGTCAGTGACGTGTTATATATAGGACAAAAACACAGTATAAACAAGAGATACAAAATTCACGTTTCGATTAAAAACAGTGTCTTGTTCACACTATATACACGAAAGAAGTTTTCATTTTCTTTTCGCTCCCCCCCCCCCCACCTAAAGAGGAATCTAACTTGACTCGAAACGTTTGAAGCATTTCATATATAATAACACGTTCTCCTCTCCCTTCCCTAAGGATTTTTTACCACTTTGTTTTGGGTTTCATTATCAAACCCTGGCTCATTTCTCACCGTAACTGCTTTTGTGTTTTGCTCCTAGCCACTGAACGGGAAAACAACATAAAGAACATTCGTAAACAGGGCCGGCAGATACATACCATTTGTAACAAACTTATACAAAATAGGAACACACGTAAACAAGGACAGATTTTGTAACATGACTGACAAAAACACACACAACACGTAAACAAGGCTGGCAGACACATACGATATGTAACATGACACAAAAACATAAAAAAATCGTACGTAAACAAGGCTGACAGACATTTATAACATGACTCAGGTTTCGACTCCCACGCTATCGATTCCAACTTAACATAATCACACCACGATTTACGAGGCCAAAACCTACCCCTCCAGATGTCGTAAAAACGGCACAAAATTGTTACTCCCTTTCTCCATTGCTCGTCTACATCCCCTTCTTATAGAGACGGCGCTCAGGACCCTCCCTAATCCTGGCCGATGTACATAAAACAACACACAACGGGGTGGACGGGGATCTGCTATTCGCACAACGCACAACGGGGTGGACGGAACTCCCTCCTATTCGCACAACACAACGGGGTGGATGGGGCTCCCTACTATTCGCACAACACACAACGGGGTGGACGGGGCTCTGCTATTCGCACAACACCACGAGTTTTGGACAACAATAGCTGTTTTTTGTGTGTGGGTGGTTGTGGTTAGAAGTCTATGATGGATAGTGCTTTGATCTAAATAGTAACTGTATTGATAATAATGATAATACGTAATAGTAGTAATGATATTAATATTGATAATCCTAGTATTACTACTGATGGTAATGATGATAATAGCAATAATAGTAACAATAATAGCGATAATCATTATAATAATGACAATAATAATCATAATCATTATAATAATGACAATAATAATCATAATCATAATGAAACCATAATAATGGTGATGATCATCATGATCATGATAATAACAATGATAATAATAACAATGACAATGGCTACTGTAATAAAAAGTATTGCTAAGGCAAAATATAAGCTATGGTAACAGTGATAAGAATCGCTAACCATAATCTTTATCATTACAATCACCATTACCATCATTAATTCAATAACAAGACCATGGCTTGTTATTGTAATAACATGATGTAAGGACATCCAGTAAAATCTGAATTCAAATTTAAAAACACTTTATTTCATGGCGGAAATACTAATACCAAAGTCACTTAAAGTTCACTATCTTGGCATCTATTTGTTATTATTTTTAAATTTCATAGGGAAAAAATGTCTTTTGTAAGATATAGTTACTCAATAGCAATGGCTTTTGCCTGTCACTTAGAAAGTTACATTTCTAAACTACAATTTTGATTTTTGTGATAAATATAAATTTCTTAAAGGGCAGTTACACTCTAAATTAAAATATACACAATCCCTTGCACAAGAATATATGCCACCTGGAGAGAGAGAGAGAGAGAGAGAGAGAGAGGAGAGAGAGAGAGAGAGAGAGAGAGAGAGAGAGAGAGAGAGAGAGAGAGAGAGAGAGAGAGGAGAGAAAGAGAGATGAAGAGATAGATGATTTATATATATATATTATATATATATATATATATATATATATATATATAGTGTGTGTGTGTGGTGTGGTGTGTGTGTGTGTGTGTGTGTGTGTGTGTGTGTGTGTGTGTGTGTGTGTGTGTGTGTGTGTGTGTGTGTGTGTGTGAGAGAGAGAGAGAGAGAGAGAGAGAGAGAGAGAGAGAGAGAGAGAGAGAAGAGAGAGAGAGATGCACACAAGCAGCACGCACGCACGCACACACACACACACACACACACACACACACACACACACACACACACACACACACACACACACACAACACACACACATATATATATATATATAATATATATATATATATATATATATATATATATTATAAGAGAGAGAGAAAAAAGTTATTTACTCTATAAAAATCCACTCGCATTTCTAACTTTTTTTGATGAATACCTCCTACTCCATACGAAAATTAGATGGAAGTCGACTAATTAAGCGATCTATTATATCAATTACGTAATAATATGTTCAAGTGACGGTTTAATGATGCCAAGGTCACGTGATCTTCAGATTATAACG
Organism: Penaeus vannamei; assembly: GCF_003789085.1. NCBI lineage: Eukaryota > Metazoa > Arthropoda > Malacostraca > Decapoda > Penaeidae > Penaeus > Penaeus vannamei. Next base: position 205,707 of record NW_020868460.1, on the reverse strand, counting down.
ACAATTACGAAGAACAAATAACTCATTGCAATTGCTTCCCTTAAATGACCAAAAAAATATTCATAAAATCTTAATATCAGTGGAGAAATAAACCATTATTTTTTTGTTTTTTTTCTAGATAATAACTTTGGAATATTTCTGTCCAAATATGGAAATAACTCGGATTTTTTCTTTTTTTATGAAATATCTGTCCAAATATGGAAATAACTTTTTTTTTTTTCTTTTTTTTACACAAATGAGTGTTTTTCGTGTAAAAAAGTTGCCAATATTTATTTTTTTTTTATTCTTGTCAAATCACACTTTTCGCATAAAATTCATATAATACCTAAATATGTCTTAACCCAAACGAATATAAGGAAATATAAAAACGAATAATAAATAACATAAGAAGAAGAAAAGGAAATGATAATAATAACAAGAATAAGAACAATATCTCGATACGTTTATTTGTGCAAAAGGGGGGGGGGGCGTCAGTGAAGGGGAATCAGGGAGAGAATGGGAGGGGAGGGAGGGAGGGAGGAGGGTTTAGAAAGGGAGAGGAAGAAGGGAGATGGAGAATGAAGGAGAAAGGAAGGAAGGGAGAAAGATAGAGGGAGTGAAAGAGGAGGAGGAAGGAAGGAAGAATAAATGTGGGTGAAAGGGAGGGAAAGAGAAGAGGTGAAGATGAGGGCGAAGAGAAGGAGAGAGAATGGATAGGGAAAAGAAAGGAAAGAAGGAGAGGGAGAAGAGAAGGAGGGAGAACAGCTGAAAGTGGAAAGGGAGGAAAAGGGGAGAGGTAGAGAATAAGGGAGAAAAGAGGGGAAAGGAGAACGGATGAGGAGGTTAAAAAAGGAGAGAAAGGGAGAAGGAAGAGGGAGAAGAGGAGGAGACCAAAAGAAGACAAAACGGAAAGAAGAGATAGAAGAAAATATAACAAAAGAATAACAAAACAAAAAAAATAATCAGTGAACGAGAGAAAGCGACGAAGAAGAAAAAAATAACCCCCAAAAACAAGAAAAATAACAACGAAAGAGAAAGAAACAGAAACGAAAATAACAGCAAAGAGACAAAAAAAAACAAGAGAGAAAGAAAAACAAGACGAAGGAGGGAAGATAAGACTCTCCCATAAGGTCGATATCGTAGTGTTGAACATCCCAAAATCACCCTAGTTATCAAGCCACAAAAAAGGGTGACGGACCATTAATCAGGTTTTACTTTTTTCTCCCTTGTGTGTTACAGGGTGATTCAGGGCATCGATCCTAGGGTGAAGGGTGAGGGAGGGAGGGAGGGAGGGAGGGAAGGGGGGAGAAATAAGGAGGAGGAGGGAGAGAGAGGGGGAGACAATAGGAAGGAAGGAGAGAGGGAGAGAGAGGGGGAGAAAATGGGGAAGGAAGGAGAGAGGGGAGAGAGAGAGAGGGGAGAAAGTGAGGAAGGGGGGAAGGAGGGAGGGAGAGAGAGAGAGGGGGGGAGAAATAAGAAGGAAGGAGGGAGGGAGGGAGGAGAGAGAGGGGAGAAAATAAGGAAGGAGGGAGGGAGGGGAAAAATGAGGAAAGGGAGGAGGGAGGAAGGAGAGAAGAAAATAAGGAAGGAGGGAGGGAGGGAGAGGGAAGAAATAAGGAAGGAGAAGAAAAAAAAGAGGGAGGTAGGAAAGATGGGAGGGGGAGAGGGAAGTGAATAAGGAAAGAGGGAAGGGTGAAGAGAGTGATGGAGGGAGGGAGGAAGGGAAGAAAGGAAAGAGGGAGGGATGGGTGAAGAGAGAAAGGGAGGTAGGGAGGATGAGAGGGAGGGAGGGAAGAGATGGAGAGAGAGAAGGAAGGAAGAAGGAAGTGAAGGATGGGGTAAAGACAGGAAAGGTGGAAAGGCATGAAGGATAAAAGAGGATAAGGAAGGAGGGAAGGAGAGAAGGAGGGAGGGAGAAAAATAGAAGAATAGGGAAGGGAATGAGGGAAAGGGAGAATGGAGGGTAGATAGTGGCGATGAGGAAGATGAGGTGTGAGGGAGGAAGAGATTGAGGAAAATGAGGAGGATAACTGGTGGTAGTGACGATGATGAAGTGAGGAAGAGGTCTGAGGAAGGAAAAAAATGAGGTAGGACGAATGAGGAAAGTATGAGGGAAAGTGTGAGTAATAGACAAAGTGAGGACGATCTGAGGAAGTGAGGAAAGGAATAAGCTGTGGAGAAAGGAGAGAGAAGGAGTAGAAGAAGGTGAGAGAGAATGAGGAATAACGGAGGAACTGGAGGAGAGAATTATGAGAGGATTGATAAAGGAGAAGGGATATGAGGGGGAAAATAACGAATGGGGGAAGAGGGAAAGGTACGAGAAGATACAAAGAATTGAAACTATGAGGGAGAAGGGAGAGAAACGAAGGAATTAAAAGAAAATGGGGAGACAGAAAGATAGACAGATTATCAAAGAAAAAAATAAAGCAAGAGACATGTAACTAAGAGAGAGAGTGAAAAAATAAAAAGTGAATGAGCAAGAGAGAAAAATTCAAGAGAAATTGGAATGAAAGGAAGACAAAAACAATAAAGGAAATATGGAAAACGTAAACAAAAAATACGCGAAAATACACGCAAAAATATTCTGCGTTAATATTCGTTATTTCAATTACCTTAATTTTTAGTAATGTCTAAAATACAAAACTACAAAAACGATCGTATACACTGTCAACTCAATATGCTTTTTACTTCCATCAAATCGTGTCATATTCTTAGAAAAAAATATAAAACAATATTTTCTTAAAAAAAAAAAAAAAAAAAAATAATAATATATATATATATATATATATATATATATATAAATATATATATATCACATTCTCGAATCAGAAATAAAAAATAATCAGACCCTGTTATTATGAAAATCTAAACCACCAGGGGAGTGGGCGGGGAACAGGGGGGGAAGGGGAGAAAGAGACAGACAGACAGAGGAAAAAAAGAAGGAAAAGAGGGTAAAAAAAAATAAAAAATGTTAATCATTCTTAAATCCGATTAGGGTGGGGGGGGGGGTGGATGGAAGGAGGGGGAGGGAGATAGGGGTGGAAGGAGGGGAAGGAGGGGAGGGGGTGGAAGGATGTGGTGGGGGGGAGGGGGTGGAAGAGGGGAGGGAGAGAGGGGTGGAAGGAGGGGGAGGGAGAGAGGGGTGGAAGGAGGGGAAGGAGGGGAGGGGGTGGAAGGAGGAGGAGGGGGAGGGAAAAGAAGTGATGGAAGTTGAAAAACACTTTTATCGTAAAAATAAAGCAATACCTGTCACAAACACAAAAGCTAAAAAAAAGTAAAAACAATACTATTAATACCATAAATGATAATGATAATGATAACGAGTATAATTGTAACAGTAACAAAAGCAATTGTGACAACGATAATGAAAATAGTTATAATATTAATAACAACAATAATACTAATGATGATAATGATAATAATAACAATACTACTACTACTACGACTACTACTCTACTATAATAATAACTATATACAATAACACCAACAACAATGATAACAACAACAATAATAATAATAATAATAACAATAATAATAACAACAACAATTAATATGATAATGATGATGATGATGATGATGAATGATGATGATATGATGATGAATGATGATGATGATGATGATGATGATGAATGATGATGATGAATGATGATGATGATGATGATAATAATAATAATAATATAATAATATAATAAAATATAAATAATAATAATAATAATAATAATAATAATAATAATAATAACAACAACAACAACAATAACAGTAATTACAACAATAATAATAATAATGATAATAATAATAATAATAATAATAATAATAATAATAATAATAATAATAATAATAATAATAATAATAATAATAACAATAATTACAATAAGAATAGTAATAATAGTAACACCAATGATGATGATAACAATAACCATAGTGATGATGATGATGATGATGATGATGACGATGATGATGATGATGATGATGATGATGAAAATTATAATAATAAGGATAATGATGATAATGATAATGATATTGATAATAAAGATGATAATGATGATAATAAGGATGATGATAACAATAATAACAAAAGCAGCACCAACAAACAACAATGAACAAAAATAACAACAGATATAACACAAGATTCCCGTCCTTTCACACGCCACCTGTTCTGCTATAACACTTACAAATTTGTTCTGCTGACAAAATTGTAACACGTCGATTTTTTTTCATTTTATTACGTTATTTGTATATATATTTCGTTTTCTTTTTGTGGGTTAATCAAAAATGTGTATTTGATTAAAAAAAATCGAAGAAGAGGAGGAGGAGGAGGAAGTGGAAGAAGAAGAAGAAGAATAGGAAGAAGAAGAGCGGGAGGAGAAAGAAGGAGAAGAGGAGAATGAAGAAATGAGAGGAGGAGGAGGAAGTGGAAGAAGAAGAAAAAGAGTGGGAGGAGGAAGGAGGAGAAGAGGAGGAAGAAGAAATCAGAGGAGGAAGAGGAGAAGAAGAAGAGGGGGTGGAGGAAGAAGGAGAAAATGAGAAGGAAGAAGAAGAGGAAGAAAAAATGGGAGGAGAAGGAAGAGGAGATGAAGAAGAAGAAGAGTGAGGAGGAGACGAAGAAGTGGTAGAAGAAGAAGAGGGAAAAATGTGGAAGAAGAATAGAAGAGGAAGTGGAAGAAAAAGAATGCGAAGAAGAAAACGAGGAAGAAAAAAAAAGATAAGAAGAAGAGGAAGAAGACGAAAAAAGTAGAAGCATAAAAGAAAAAAAAGAACAACAAGTACACGAAGAGGAAGAAGAAGAAGGAGGATAAGGAAGAAGAAAATATCATTGGTCCTTTGATGTCGAGAAAATGGTATTCAACATTATCAAAAATAATGATGATGATAATGACAATAATGATAACAACAGCAACAATACCACGACTATTGGTGATAATAATGATGATACTGGTATGTATAAGTGATTGATAAAAAAATTTAATAATAATAATAATAATATAATAATAATAAATAACAATAATGATAGTAATGATAATGATAATAATGATAATGATATTAATATCAATTATAATAACAATGATAATAATAATAATAATAATAATAATAATAATAATAATAATAATAATAATAATAATAATAAAACATTAACATAACAACAACAACAATAATAATAATAATAATAGCAATATTAAAAATGATAATGACAATAATGATAATAACAATAACTACTGATATTAATAATCTATAACACTGACAATAATGTATCAAACTATTAATGAGAATGACTGTCATCAATACAAATACGAATAAAGTTCATTATCATCAGCATTAGTATTATCATTATCCTTATGTCATTATTGTAAACCATTACCTATGATCATTAAATAACTATTTTGTGTAAACGTCTGTATTTTTCCGCACACGTAAATACAGCAAAAATAGTGACTAGGCAACCGCGCCCTGGTTAATTTCACAGGGAAGTTTCATTCATTTATGATGGATTATCTTCACCGTTTTTCATCAGCTGTTAATTGTGAAAGGATTAAATGACAGGATCGAGAATATATAGTATTTTCTCATACTAATCCATAGTCATTTTCTTAATTCCTTGTTTTTCTCTTTTCTTTAATTCTTCTCCTCCTTCGTCTTGTTTTTATTCTTTATCTTCTTCATCACCATCATCAGATATTTCTTTTATACCTTTTTATTTTCATTTTTTCTTCTGCTTGTTTTCTCTATATATTTTACCTTTTTTTACTATTCTTCGTCTCCGTCTCAATCTTTTTCATTATTTACTTCATCATCACCATTTTCTTCCTTCTTTTCTTCTTCCTTCTCTTCTTCATTTCTCCTTTATGTTTCCTCTTTAGTTTTGTAATTGTCATTATCCTTTTTCTCTCTCCTCTTACTCCTTTTCCTTCTTGTTGTTATTTCTTTTCTTCGTTTAAAAAAATAATTCAACGGAGTACGTTATGTAATCACTATATAAGTTTATATATGAAATTATGAAATTCATATATATATATATATATATATATATATATATATATATATATATATATATATATATATATATATATACATACATATATTCTCTTCTCTTTTTTTGTGTGTGAAGTGTATTCTATCTTTGTGAAGATTTACCTTATGTTTCATGAAGATTTTTTTACGCAGAAATCAATTTCCTTTTAAAACCATTTTTAACCCCCTCCCCCCAAAAAATATAAATAAATAAATAAATAAATCCTCATTACTGTCACATGTAATTATCACTATTGGTATCTCTCTATCACCATCATCACCAATACATTTAACTATGGTGTTATGGGGTTCACAAAATCCTCAAAAACATCTTTAAAAGTTTACAATATCTCAATTCAAGCTAAATACATATAGAGAGACAAATACACACAAGCAGACACAGACATTAAAAAAATAAACGAAAAGCTGCGATATATTTTTTGTCTATTTAGTATTTTTTCACATTTTCCTACATCCAAAAAGCCTGCAAGTGAGCAATCCAAGCCACAGTTTCACCATATATCACACACGCGTTAACATCCCACTGCATATTCATAAATCATCTAGCTAAGTCTATCCTCAAATTCAATTTTAGATTTATTAAAGTCTCCCATGTTAATCAGACATAATACATATATCGTGCTGAGGGAAGAACTTTAACAACTACTATTATGCCTAAATTGGGTAGTTTGGCGGAATTTTAACAGTCTATAAGTTATCTCATAACGGCCGTTTTTCAGCCAACGTAAAATCTCGTTTTTAGTCGTTTTTTTCGTTTCGTTTTGACGGTTATATTCCTTCTTCCGCTTTCGGTTTCTCGTTTTCTTTCGTTCGTCTTTCATGACCTGAGTTGCGGGTACGTGAATTATCAATTCATTTTTTTTTTTTTTACGAACGTGCATGTATAAAATAGCTTTAAAATGTAAACGTTAAGTGTCTTTGGGTTCTTTATATTTGTTGTATTTTTCTATTTTCTTTTTTCTATCGGTCTCTCTCTCTCTCTCTCTCTCTCTCTCTCTCTCTCTCTCTCTCTCTCTCTCTCTCTCTCTCTCTCTCTCTCTCTTTATCTATCTATTTGTCTATCTTTACATATAAATATATATATACCTACCTACCTACCTGTATACCCACTTACCTATCTATCTATATATCCATCTACCTACCTGCTTGTCTATCCCTCACTCTCTCTCTCTTTCTATATCTATCTATCTATCTATGTTTATATATATATATACCTATCTACTTTCCTACCTATGTCTATATACCCACCTATCTATCTAGTTCTACCTAACTCTGTCTCTGTCTATCTATCTATATATCCATCTACCTACCTGCCTGTCTGATCTCTCTCTCTCTCTTCTCTCTCTCTCTCTCTCTCTCTCTCTCTCTCTCTCTCTCTCTCTCTCTCTCTCTCTCTCTCTCTCTCTCTCCCTTTTTTCTCTACCTCCATTTTTTTCTGTCTCCTTTTTTCTCTATCTCCCTATCTCCCTTTTTTATCTATCTCCCTTTTTATCTATCTCCCTTTTTTATCTATCTCCCTTTTTTCTCTATCTCCTTTTTCTTCTTTCTCTCCTCTCCCTTTTTTTTCTCTTTCCCTTTTTTCTCTTCCTCTCTCCTTTTTGTGTGAGTGCGTGCGCGTGTGTGTATGTGTGTATGGTGTGTGTGTGTGTGTGTGTGTGTGTGTGTGTGTGTGTGTGTGTGTGTGTGTTGTGTGTGTGTGTGTGTGTGTGTGTGTGTGTGTGTGTGTGTGTGTGTGTGTGTGTGTGTGTGTGAGTGAGTGAGTGTGAGTGAGTGAGTGAGTGAGTGTGAGTGAGTGAGTGAGTGAGTGAGTGAGTGAGTGAGTGAGAAGAGAGAGAGAGAGAGAGAGAGAGAGAGAGAGAGAGAGAGAGAGAGAGAGAGAGAGAGAGAGAAGAGAGAGAGAGAGAGAGAGAGAGAGAGAGAGAGAGAGAGAGAGAGAGAGAGAGAGGGAGGGAGAGAGAGAGAAAGAGGTGGGGGAGAGGAGAGAGAGGGGGGGGAGGGAGGGAGGGAGAGAGAGAGAGAGAGAGAGAGAGAGAGAGAGAGAGAGAGAGAGAGAGAGAGAGAGAGAGAGAGAGAGAGAGAGAGAGAGAGAGAGAGAGGGCGTACCTTTATATGTATTTCATTATACCTGTGTGTATCCACGTTCAAAGTTCAAATATTTGTACGTGTATGTATGCATGTACACAAACTGACACAGCCGTACATACAAAACGAAAACTAAACTCCAACCCCCAGTGAAATACACACGGATAGAAAACTTATAAAACAGTTTTTATCAGGTCGCTTCATTTCCCTAAAACGCTACAGTTTTCCCCCAGAACAAAGGGAATTACACAGTCCGTCCGGAAATCGATGAAGATCAACGCAGATAAAAATACAGCAGAATGAACAATAAACTCGGTTCTCACTTTTTATTTATTAGAAATAATATCGCGATGAAATACACTCGTAGTTTCTTAGGGACATTAACCCATTCTTTACTGGTGTGTGTTTACGTGTATGTCGCTAATAAATACGTTTGTTTTGCGCTATGCATGTGAGATAATGGGTGTGCTTGCGTATGCTTGGGTTACCTTGTACGTGCGTGCGTGTGTCGGTTTAATCCAACATCGATTTCGTATAGCAGGTGAGGCCAGACTAAGAATATTTTAACTTACCTTTTTGTTTAAATACAGAGTCCGCAATTATACTGTTTGCCAGTTGCCGGTTAGAAAGTCCTGCAGCCGCATATTTTCCGTCGTGTTCTCAGGATGAAGGTCATTCACGTGACGTCATGAAAACAACTGACGATCGATTTTCTACAACGAAGAAATGTGTAAGGTAGATAACTCCCACATCTCTCGACGGAGATTCACACAACACTATGGTTCATCGGCGTTTACGAATAACCAATAAACAATAATGATAATCCAAAGACATAAATAAAAGCAGTAATATATGAATAACAAGAGAGAAGATGAGGAAAAGCTTGTGTTGTTTAGCTCGTCCGACCGTGCACTGGTTCCGCCTCCGAGACCTTCCCGACTCCTGGCTCGACCCCTTGAGCTCACGAACACGAGCACGCGCCATGGACCATCTCTCCCTCCCTCTCCCTCTTCCTTACCCACTCCCTCTCCCTTCCTATCCCTTACCATCTCCCTCTCTCTTACCCTCTCCCTGTCCCTCACCCTTCCCCTCCGCTCCCTCCCTCCCTACCCTTACCCTCTCTCTCACCCTCTCCCTCCCTCTCCCTTCCCCTCTCCCTCTCCCTCTCTTCCTACCCCCTCACTCTATCGTCCTCCCTCCCCCTTCTACCCCTAGCCCCCCTCGGACACACTATCGTCCTCTGAGCTGACAGTGGGCTGACACCTGACGTCTATGGGGTCGGGTTTTTGTTGTGCTTTGGGCTGACACCGATTTATATAAATCGGTGTGTGTGTGTGTGTGTGTGTGTGTAAGGCATCCCCGGAATGATATATTTCAGCGCTTATATCTTTTCTCAGAACTTCAGAATGTCCTTTGGCTGACAGCTGACGTCTATCGACTTTTTTCGTGACTTTGGTACAACCATGGGTGCTGACGTTACTTAATGTTGCATGTCTACTGGGTATGTTTCCACATTTTTCGAGTTGGGTTGGAAGTCCTGACATCTCCCATTCCCTACCGATCTCTCCAGACTGACATTCACCTGACACCTGACTTCTAATGGTAGTTTCGTAGTAAATTTCTTTTAAACTGGTTCGCTATGCATTCTCCTGACAACGAACCTTTTAAAACTGACATTCATCTGACACCAAACTTCCTATGATAATACTCCCATACCATGATGTAATTATGACTATGATATATTCAAAGGAATCCACTGTAATATATATCTAAGATAACACTGAAAGAATATATACTATGATAGCTATACGTTTCTAACACCTTCCCTTTCCCCCTTATATTTCACAGCTGGCACTCAGGCTGACAGCTGACGTACCGCCTGCTGGTTATCCTTTCATACCATGGCTTAACGTTTGTAATTTGTATATAGTGTCAGCACCTCAGGGACTTAGAAGGGACTCGGAGGCTACGGCTGCTGACACTTGAAGCCAAGACCGTGGGTTATAATTTCCATCGTGAATTGGGATAATACTGGTTATAGACACTGGGATTGGTATTAGTGAGGTACTTTTAAAGGAAACATTGATAAGATGTGTTGCCAGTACTGACGATAGAAATGAGTGATATTAATTTGTGATAGCAGCAGAAGATATAAACAATATTAAAACGTATTTACAATAAAGAAAATGATAGTATTCTGAAGATTGACATTAGTGATAGCTGTTTAAGATAACCCTGGGGATACTGTACTGCTGCTAAAGAAATATATATCTGCAGCTGAAACCTTCCGCTCATTATGTACCCTAACACTAACTTTTAACTGACACCTGACATCCCAAAACTTTTTTTTTCTGCCGTGACTCAGTTTTAACGGTTGTTAAGATCTGTCATTATCCTCTTGTCGTCCGGTCTGTCATAACCTCTGCGAGAAAACGTTTCTGTAACGTATAGCCATAAAACGTTTGGATCGAGTTGTGTGGGATATAACTCCAAGGGACTTTCATTCGTTAGCGTAATCACAGAGAGCGTATATACGTCCATTGTGAGAGGCGAATACGCACTGGAATCCCAAGCATGAGATGGTAGCATTTTATACATTACAGTTTCGTGAAGGGTTTATGCCGGCGAAAAAGTACTCGGATTTCTATCTCTTGTCTTGACTGTCGCTTATGGGTGTATGCCAGAACTAGATGAAAATTATGTAAAAGGATATATGTACAAAATGTGAAAGATGATAGTGACATATACGACATAATTGGTCCCCCGAGAGAACTGTGCAAATAGAATGTACATAATAGGTACTCGTGTAAGTTAATTGCGAACGAACACATGCACATGCAAGCACATGCTAATAAAAGAGGAAGAGGGGGTCTGAAACACAGATATGCTCACATGAATACGCAAATAATGCAAAAAGTATATAAAATTATATCGTATTCGTACTTACTCTATACCATGGATAATGAGAGTGAGTATGAGACAGGGAAAGAGATAAACAGACAGACATAAAATAGACAGATTAACTGACTGCCCGACATACAGACATGGACACACAGACAGACATACAGATACACAGACACGCAGACAAACAGAGAGCAAGGGAGGGACAGGTGTGAAGACATGCACAAGAAAATACGAGAAAGAGGGATTTGGGAGAGAGGGCGAAAACGAGAAAGAAGCGGAGGGGAAGGGGAGGGGGGGGGGGGGTTGCGTGCTAAAGACCGAAGCGTGACAACACAACACCGTTCGAATAGCTGCATCTGGCCCGGGCTTCGGCGTCAGCGGAATGGTTAAATATTTCCTTATCTCGTAGTATTTCGCTTTGTGTATTATTAATTTACAATTGTAAAGGTTGGATTTCGGATGGTATGCGTGTGTTTGATTGTCATTAATTGTTATTTTGCGTGTGTGTAGGGTGTGTGTGTGTGTGCGTGTAGATTTCTATTTGCGTACACATGAATGTATGCACGCTTTCATTGATATTTGCGTGTGGCGTAATGTGTACATCTGTGTATGCAAACAGGTAAATAGACAGATAGACAAATATATATATATATATAGATAAAGATAGGTAAATAGATAGATAGATAGATAGATAGATAGAGATAGAGAGAGAGAGAGAGAGAGAGAGAGAGAGAGAGAGAGAAATAGATAGAAGGCGGATAGACAGATGGATATTACACGGATATACAATATCACGAGTTGTACGCAAAGTGTTCATCGCAAAGACAGAATCGATTTTCTTTGAGCGTGAAGACAAATAGCATAGTTTTTTTTGACTCAGGAATGGCGCCATATTCGCACGCAAGAAGCCCATTGCGAAATCTTTGCAACAGTCCTGATGTGATGATAATAATAATAATAATAATAATAATAATAATAATAATAATAATAATATATAATAATAATAATAATAATAATAATAATAATAATAATATAATAATAATATAATAATAAATAATAATAATAATAAATAAATAATAATAAATAATATAAAAACGTTCGTTATCCCTATTGTCTTTGATAACTTTTTGTTTATTTAATTATCTGTCGTACAATCCTGATTATATATCTATTGCACGGGCGCAACGGAAATTTTTTTACACCTTTAAAGCTCTGACCGTAGCTTAAAATTCTCTTAGAATAACTATTTCTAAAAAGAAAAAAAAATCGGGAGGGGGGGGGGGACTACCAGCGCCCCCCCCCCCCTCCCACCTCCCAGGTAAGGAAAATCTGAAATAACGCTCCTGGTTTGTGTGATTTACGTTATATATCATTTTTATATTCATATACAAATGCATTATCATTATTATCGTTATTGTAATTATTAGTATTATTATTACCTCATATTATTATTACTATCATTACCTCAGCCAAGGAGGGTATGTAACTGGTCGCGATGGTTAGTTAGTTAGTTTGTTTGTTCATTGGTTAGCAGAATAACTCAAAAACCTATGAACAGATTTTTCCTGAACTTTTATCAGAGGTGTGTTTTAGCCAAACTTAGATCCCATTAAATTTTGGAGGTGATCAGGATCCAGTATTTTTTTTTTTTTTTTTTTTTAATTGCATCAGATACCCCTACTGTCATGCCTACGAAACAGAGGTTATGTTTACGGACGTCACGTGTGTACTTGAGGAAGGTGATTTTAATGTAATTCTTTAAGTGTAATTATTTTTATTGCATCAGTGACCTCATTGCCTTGGCGGAGGTATGCGCTGTGTGAGTGCTGCTAGTTATTTTTATTTTCATCATTCTCATTATTACTATTGTTGTTATTACCATTACTGTAATGAATATTGTTCTTGTTATCAATATTATTATGATCATTATTATCATCCTTATTATCATTATTAACATTATCATTATTATCATCATCATTATTATTATTGCTGTTATCATTATTATCATAATCATCATCATTACAATTACTATTATCATCATTATTATTGTTATTATTATTATTATCATCATCATTATCGTTATTATCATTATTATTATCCTTACTATTGTTATTATTATCATTAATATCATCTTTATTATTACTATCATTATTTGCATTATTATTATTATAATTATCAGTATGATGATAATCATTAGCATTATCATGACTATTGTCATAACTCTCATTATCATTAACATTATCATCATTATCATCATTACCATTACCATTATTATATTGTAGCCTAACACATTTCTAAATTTAGGCCTTAATGGCCTCCTACATAGAGTCGAATTCTGATTTTTTCTTTTCTTTTTCTTCTCTCTCTCTCTCTCTCTCTCTCTCTCTCTCTCTCTCTCTCTCTCTCTCTCTCTCTCTCTCTCTCTCTCTCTCTCTCTCTCTCTCTCTCTCTCTCTCTCTCTCTCTCTCTCTCTCTCTCTCTCTCTCTCTCTCTCTCTCTCTCTCTTCTCTCTCTCTCTCTCTCTCTCTCTCTCTCTCTCTCTCATCTCTCTCTCTATCTCTCTCTCTCTCTCTCTCTCTCTCTCTCTCTCTCTCTCTCTCCTGAGTCGGGCGAACATCTCTGAGAAAAGTAAACATAAAAGAGATACCTTCATCAGGATTTAAATCTACAGACCTCGACTCGAGCACCTTCAGATGTATTTCGCCAAAGTATATGAAAAAATAATAAATCTATAATGTAAATTCAACCCTTAAGTAGTCCTCAGTCTCTCCCTATATATTTTGGGTCTTTTCTGAAACTAATATATGTGGCATGTGAACCTTTAAATAGCTTTTTAGTTGTCGTCGTAGAAAGGTATGCATCAATAACACATTTTTATTTTACTTTCAGTACTTCATCCCGGATTCGTCATGGAAATCACAGAGGGTATAGCCGAGAATATTTCAACTGCAGATTTTTTTCCCTTTTTATACAATTACTTACACAAATATTCGACAAGGTCTTTGTTTATTGGTGCTTTCAGTGAATCTAGTTTTCCTTATCTGAAGGGGCCATAAGAACCATTATTTCTTCTTCCATAAGGACTGAATGAATGGTTTGTAAAAAAAATAATAAAAAAAAAAAAAAAAAAAAAAAAAAAAAAAGGGGATATTTACTCTAGACTTTTTTCCTCTTGCTCTTCGAAGTCCTGCTGATTTATTTAGGAGCTGTAGGATCCAGCTCTTCCTCTCCGTTTCTCTCTTTAAGTTCCTTCGAGGGTTTCCTGAAGTCACATTCTACAAAAGCAGTGGATCCTTCCAATGTTTGAAGTAATATGGTTTTGATATGGGTTCTTAATTCGTAGAAATAACTTGTGTTTAAGATATGTTTCGTTATCATGAACTGGATAGAAAATGTGTTCGATTCATCTTTCAAAGGGTCTTAAAAATAAAATGTATGAGTTGAAAGTAATTATCTGCTTGTTGATCTAAAGCACAATGTCTCCCTTTGATACAGAAAAGGTCAGAATTTGCAAAGTAACTCCCGAGTTATTGATTTGGGAGGAAATCTTTCATTCCTTCACCAAACAAAAAAAATCAACCGAAATCACTCTTCAGGGAAACGAACACACGCGGCCAAAACTGATCAATGCTTACCCTCCCCTCTCCCTTCTCTTCCCTTCTCTTTTCTTTCCCTTCCCTTTCCTTCTCTCTCCCCTGTCTTCCCTTCTCTCCCATCCCTTCCCTTCTCTCTCCCTTCCCCTCTCCCTTCTCTTCCCTTCCCTGCCCTCCCCCTATGTACCTATGTACCCCCCCTGTACTGAAGCCCTCTCTTCCTCTTAGTGACCTGTCTGTACATGCTCATGTTGCACCCCCTCTCCTCCTTACACTGTACCCCCTCTCCTTGTCATACTCTCCCCTCTCTCCTCCGCTACCTTCCCCTCCCCTCAGGTGGTACCTTCCCCTCCCTTTCTCACCCTGACCCCCCTCCCCTCCGCTGTTGCCTTCCTCTCCCCTACTGTGACCTACCTTAGTCCACCCCGAGCTCCTATTTGACCTGAATTCACAGGGGACAAAGGGAACTGTTTGTTCCTTTGCTGGGACGAGCTTATGATACAAAAAGACAGTTCAACATTTTTTTTTTTTTTTTTTACGTAATATCCAGATTTAATGCCTAATTGTATCGGTAATGTTACCAGAGTTCAGTAATATATGAGATAAAGAAATTAATAGATTGATACAAGGGCTATTTCATATGAATAATTGTCATGATGAACTGAGTAGAAGAAAGATTTGGATAAATGTACAACGTTTTCACAGAATTATTAAACAAACTAAAAGAAAAAGAACGTTAGGGAAGAAATAAAGAATTAAAACTGAACTATTATAATTACATGAAAGAGTCGCACATAAAGACATACATGTTTACATACACGTTGCACGTCATGTCCTCCATAAGTATATATCCAAGAGAAAAACTCCGAACTTTAAGGTCCTGAATAAATCTGGCAAAAGCTTGTGATGTTGCTGTGGTTGTTGTTTTGTTATAAAGCCTTGTCATTGCCAAGTCAGTGTGAATGACTCCCGCAAACTCTATTTTATTTTTCCATTCTCATGTGGCATGAAATGACACTGTAACAAACCCAGATTTATAATGTATTGGGGGAAGGTAAATGATTGACATAGTTACCCATTGCTAGGTATCGTTTTCTTTCATAAGTTGACATCACTCATACGTTTTCTAATAGTCTGTAATATATACATGATTTTCTATAAAAAAATCTACTCAAAAGAAATGAATCGTTTATTATGCGATATACAAGGATAACTTTAGGAATTTATAGCAATAAAAATGCCATTTTGACTTTATTTTACGTATATCTTGTACACGATATACAAAATTCCTCTTTTATTAATATCTCAGGAGCTGTTTTCTTATTTTTTGTGTTTATGACTTTGCATAGAGATTATCACTAGTTTGTTTCGTTAAGTCCTTAGTAATTAATGTCAAGTTATCTTTCCCTAATAATTAGAATTTTTGGATTATGAATTAGTGCTGG